>CM053771.1:341157293-341189430 GCA_028658325.1 Potorous gilbertii
GTGTAGGGGTAGCAATCATGATCTCAGACAAAGCAAAAGCAAAACCAGACCTAATTAAAAGAGATAGTCAAGTAAAGTTTCATTTGATAAAAGGTACCATAAACAATGAAGTTATACATAAAAAGAAAAAAAAGCAAGTTTCTCTTGAAAAAGGCCCCTTTTCTCAAATATACAGGAAACTGAATCAAAAATTTCTAAAAATAAGGGCCATTTCCCAAATGATAAATTGTCTAGGGATAGGAACAGGCAATTTTCAGGAGATATCAGAGCTATTTACAATCATGTGAAAAAATACTCAGATTCACTACTGTTTGGAGAAATGCAAATTAAAACAGCTCTGAGGTACCCACTTCACATCTATCAGAAATGAGAAACATTGGAAAGGATGAGGGAAAACAAGTAAACTAATGAACTGTTGGTAGAATTGTGAGCTAGTCTAACCATTATGAAGAACAATTTAGAGCCAGGCCTACAGGACTGTAAATTATACATACTCTTTGACCACGGAGTACTCCGACCAGGTCTATATCCCAAAGAGATTAAAGGAAAAGGAAAAAGACCTATATGTACAAAAATAATTAGAGTACATCTTCAATTAAAAATTAAGGGCATATCTGACAGTTGGGGAATGACCAAACAAGTTAGGGCATATGATTATAAGGTTTCATTATTGTGCTTTAAGATATAACAGACAAGAAAGTTTAAAAGAAACCTATATGAATGGATACCAAGTGAAGGGAGCAGAACCAGGAGGATCATTGTAACACAATAACAGCAATATAATAATAATAAACTGTGATAGACTTAGTTATTCTCATCAATACAATGATCCAAGGAAATTCCAAAGAACATATGATGAAAAATACTATCTACCTCCAGAGAAATAACTTATGAACTCTGAGTGCAAATTAAAATACAGTTTTCTCACTTTATTTTTATTGGTTTTTTTGGTTTGATATGGATAATATGGAAATATGTGTTCACATGTGTAATTGATATCATGTTACTCACCTTCTCAGTGGTTGGATGAGGAATAACAGGGACTTAAAACTCATTTTTTAATGTTAAAAATAAATTATTTTTAAAACCCTACAAGCAACCCAAATTAAATACCAAAATAGAAATCATGATTAAAATAAACAGAAAAAAAATGAATTACCAAGTATAATTAAGAAGTGGTTTTGGGGGGAAACCCATTTGTTCATTTAATTTTTAAAAAGATAAAGAAGATGGAATTACCAATAGCATAAAAGAAAAAAAAAGAGTTAATTCAAAATCAAGGAAGAAGTAATAAAGGAAAGCATTAGAAATGATTTTGCCCAATTATATGCCATATAAATAATCATCCAAATAAAAGCAATGAATATTTATAAAAATGTAAAAGATTCATGATGAGATAATAAGAAAAAACAAAGTTATATTATCTCAGAAAAAGAAATTGGATAAGCCATAGATAAGTTCCTCCAAATAACAGAACCACATGCATTTGCAGGTGAGTTCTATCAAATATCTAAAGAATAATCCACATGGGCTCTCCCCCAAACCCCTCCAAGTACCTGTTAAAAATGACTTTAAACAAATTCTAGACCAGAAGAACCCTCAAAATGACAGAGTGAAACAAATTTCCAGCCCAAGACAACTTGACAGGTAAATAGAAAATGTCTGTTGTACTGTATTGGGAGAGAAGTGCAGATCCAGCACACATCAGGCCCTAGTAAACCTGGAGCAAGCCTCAGAGGATTGAATCAGTGGCAGCTATGGAGGTTTGCAGACTTCTCAACACACAAATGCTAAAGACAACTTAGAAGGTCAGTAGGAAAGGTCTGTCAGACTTGGGTAAGAAAGGACCATGGTGGAGCCTCAGCCCTGGGGCAGTGGTGGCAATGGTGGCAGTGGCAGCAGCTGCTTCTGGAGTTCTCATCCTACAAATAATGGGTGGATAGAATGGAGGGCAGATTGGGGAAGGGGGTACTCAGTCTTTCTTTTGCCCTGCCCCGGTTATCTTATCTTCTCCCCCCACCAAATCAGCTCCACATCATTTACTCCTCCAAGCATCTTCCCATATCTTCCCTCACTCCCTCAATCTCTTTTTCAAATTGCTTTAAAACTACATTTATCCTTCACTTTATCACAATCTTTTAATTTCTACTTTTTGCATAAAGTTTTAAAATGCATAGAAGAACATATGTAAAATTTAGGCATTTTAAAAGTACATATGTGGGGAGGTTACATGTTCAAAATGTTCTGAGAATGAGGTATCTGCTCAAAAAGTTTGGCACTCATAGATTTAGGATACAAGTACTAATTTGTGTGGCATGAATTGCAAATTCAATAAAAGTTCAAAGGAGGGATATAGCAGTGTGGAATGAAGTCACCTTCCCTTAGAGGAGGATAAACTTGAATGACCTTGGACAGTTTGGAGAATTTGGATAGGCTTCTAGTTTCCTCTCATAGGAGGTGCAACATACCCCTGGGACTTGGGCTTAATTTCTCTGTGACTCAGTTTCCTGATATGTAAAATGAAGAGATTGACCCAGAAGGCTTCTAAGGTTCCTTCCAGATGTAGGCTCCAGTGATGAGCAACTTCATTTGCTTCATTTTTTATGTTAATTTGGAAACTGTCTCCCTCTTGCCTGACAGTATTCAGAAAAAGATTATATCTTCAGAGCTATAGGAATGCAAACTCCTCTCTCTTCTCTCCTGTCTCAGTATCAAAAAGTGTTTATAATTAGTTGCTGGTTATTAGGTGGGAATCTGAGCCCAGGATGTGAGAGAGGCAGTCAGCCTGGAGGAGATAGGGCTGGGTGAGCCAGGGATGCAAAGGTCCAAAGATCAAAGCTAGGGGTTGGCAGACAGACAGCCCATTTGCTCTGAAGCAGCAGTCCAAAAGCCAAGGGAGTCTGCTTGGGAGATAATGTCAGGTTTCTTGGTAGACTGAATGGAATATTTTTCAAGAAAAGCTCAGCCAGAGGCTGTATCATCTCATGGTTGACCTTCATCAGCCCCACTTCCCAAGTCTCTTCTTTGAATGCAGTGAAGTACCACAGTGCTGGATCTGATTAGCCCAATGTCTTTGTATTATAAGGCCAGTGGACTGAGTCCAAACCCAGAGACTTTCATCTTTTCCTACATAAACCAGGGCCCTGAAATAAGGTCATACATCTTCCTCCCATTCTATTGCTCTCCTCTAGGACTCTCCTGGATCCAAGAATTCATTTGCCTAAAAATATAAGTAGGAAAGAATGCAGAAAACTGAGGGAGAAATGAGAATGTCCAAGGATAAACATGCAAATGAGTTCCTTCCCCATTCAGGCTGATGGCAAAGGTATTCATGGCTAAATCACTTAACTTCATAAGACCTCAATTTTCAAAGTCAGTTTCCTCATCTGTAAAATGAGGGAACTTGTATTATATAATTTATTGTGAGGAAAACATTTTGCCAGTCTTAAAGCACTATACAAATGGGGTTACTATTAATTACAAAATATCATTAATTGCAGAAACTAATCCTTTTGTGGGGCAGCTAGATGGCACAGGGTGGATAGAGCAATGGGCTTGGAAACAGAAACACTCATCTTCCTGAGTTCAAATCTGGCCTCAGACACTTAGCTGTGTGACCCTGGGCAAGTCACCCAACACTGCTTCCTTCAGTTTCCTTATTTGTGAAATGAAGTGGAGGAGGAAATGGCAAATCTCTCCAGTATGTTCAGCCCCAGTAGGGTCTCAAAGAGTCAGACACATCTGAATAACAAAATCTTTTTGTAGGGAGGGTGGAAGTACTAACAAAGAACCAGGAAATCTGAGTTCTGTGAAATAATAACTACCATTATTTCTTTTAATCCAATAACTACTTTTAAAACTAAGGCTCTCCATGAAGAGTGCCATCAATTCCGTGCCCATCCATAGAGAAGACCAACATCTTTCCAGTTTCCTTCTGAGACTGACTTCTTGGTAGTGAACCAAAGCTGCTCCTCAAGGAATTGACAACCTTCTTCAGTTTCTCATACTTGAAGCCCTGATTGCTGATTAACAAGAGAAGCAAAGAAATTGGCTTTCTAGAGAATCTGGAAGATGGAGAAGTCATTTTCCTCTTTTTTTGGAGGCAAAAAGGGAAAAGAAAAGGGGAAAAACGTGGCCATTTTGCTCTCTGAACAAGCTTTCCGAGAGAAATTGGGAACTGGTCAACCATTTGAGCAAACGTGGAGGCTGCCTGACTTCCCAATAAACTCTCAGGGCAGAGAAGGTAAGTGGGAGTGTGGTTCTACCACAGTCTGTTCCATGGAAACATTCCTCGTGCTTGGAGATCTGGGGGTGGGGGTGAGGGGTTGTTGGCTGGCAGGAATGAGGGTGAATACCTTCAAGAGCATAAATGATTGTGCTCAACACTGGAATCAGTTCCAGATAACATCTACTTTTTTTTTCAATTGCTTCAACTTCAATTACATATTTAATCAAATAGTTGAGGCAATGCGGCAGTGGTGGACAGAAGGTAAGTCTTAGAACCAGGAGGATCTGGGTTCAAGCCCTGCCTCTGACAGGGAGTGGGCTTCATTCCTCAGGGCCATCATGGGTAAAGGGAGCTGCACCACCAGGAGTTCTCTCTACCTACAAATCACAGATGGAGTCCACCTTGTTGATCAGTCTTGTCCAACTCTTCGAGACCTCATTTGAGGCCCTCTTGGCACGGATACTGGAATGGCCCACTTACCACCTTTCTCAGGCAGCACAATTCCCAACAGCACTCCTCCAGAGAAGGAAGCACGACATCTAGGTTCTCATAACTGGGGAAGGAGGAGGCTCCTTAGTGGCTTCTCAGAGTCCTCATCTGGCCAAACAAACACTTCCAGTGGGTAAACCCCTTCACCCCCTCAGTCTCAATCTGCATACCCCTCCAAAAGTCCTCCCATCCTTTCCCTCAATCCCAATTGAAATCCCAATCCATAAACCCCTCTAAAAGTCCCTCCTGCACTGTGCCCACCCAATTTTCTCATCTCTACATGTTCAGAAGACTTCTACACCCTTCTGGATGTACAAAATGTTTTCTCTTCAACCCAGAGGAGAATAAGGTTCCAATATTACCAGCCTATATACACATATAAGCATTTTGGTCTTAGTGAATGCCTTACAATTAGTCTTTGACAATTTTCTTATATTTCTTTTGGATATTTTATAGTGAATTTACCAATGAGTTCTGGTCTTTTTGTTAAAAATAACTGAAAGTTTTTCAGTGTATGATATGCACGTTCTTTTCATTCAGAGGATTATACTCAACTTTTTTGGGTAAGTTATTTTTGAAGACAACCCAAGCTCTTTTACTCTTTGAGATACAATGTCCTAAGACTTATGGTCTTTTAGAGTAGAAGCTACTTCCTGTAAAATCCTAACTCCATTTCCATATTATTCAATTTTTTCTCATTGCTTGAAATATTTTGTTCTTAACCTGGAGGTTTTGACCTTGGCCATGACATTCTGTTAATTTTCCTCCTGGGATTTCTTTCAGATGGTGAAAAGCAGAATTTTTTTTTTTTTGCAATTTCAACTTGGGGGCAATTTTCCTTAAATATTTCTTGCAGTATTTTATCCAGATTCTTTTTTTTATAATAACTTTCAGGTGATCTGTCAATTCTTATTTTGTCTCTCCTTGATCTGTTCTCCAGATCAGTTTTTTTTTAAATGAGATGTTTTATATTCACTCTCTTTTTTAAGTTTTATTATTTCTTAGTGTCTTAAAATGTCATTCAATTCTTCTTGCTCACTTCTAGTTTTCAAGTAATTATTTTCTTGCTAAAGATTTTGGATCTCTTTTTCCAGTTGATTAATTTTCTTTTCATAATTTTCTTGAAATGCTTTTATTTTTTTCCCAATTTTTCCTTGATCTCTCTTATTTGATTCTTGAATTCTTTTAAAAATTCCTCCAAGAGTTTTCTTTGAGCTTATGACCATTTCATGTTATTCTTTGGGGTATGGTTGGCTCTTTTCTTACTTCATTATCTTCCTCTGAATAGGCACCCAAATCTTCTTTTACACCAAAGTAGCAATCTTTGTTTTCTTTTTTCCTTTGCTTACTCAGTTTTTATTTTTGTAGACTCCCAAGTCTTTTATATTGTCTGCTGTAATTTTAAATAGAATTTTTCTTTTTATCTCTTCTAGTTGGATTTTGTTGGTAATTGATAGAAATGCCGGTGATTATGTGGCTTTATTTTATATCCTGCAATTTTGCTGAAATTATTTCCACCAGTTTTTAGTTGATTCTATGAGATTCTCTAATCATCAAATTAATTTCAAAGAGTGATCATTTTGTTTCCTCAAGGTGTATGTTAATTCTTCCATTTTCTTGTTCTTGTCTTCCTGCTATAGCTAGCCTTTCTAGTACAATGCTGCATAATAGCAGTGATAATGGATATCATTGCTTCAGTTAGATACTACTTATTTTAAGAAAGACTCCATTGATTCTTGTGGTTTCTAGTGTTTTTAATAAAAATGAATGTTACATTTTGTTGAAAGCTTTTGCCACATCAACTGAGATAGTCATATGATTTTGTAATTTTTGTTTTTGGTGTATTCAACTATAAAGTTTTCATAATATTGCACCAGCCCTGTATTCCTGGTATAAACCCGAGCTGTTCATAGTGTATGATCTTTGTGAGATATTGCCATTATTTCTTTGGTATTTCATTGGAGAAATTGATCTAAAGTTTTCTTTCTCTGTTTTTGCTGTCTCTGATTTAGTTATCAATAACATATTTGCATCATAGAAGGAATTTGGCAGGATTCTTTCATCTATTTTTTTCAAATCATTTGTATAATATTGGAATTAATTGTTCATTACAGATTTCATAAAATTCACTTAAAATTCATACAAATGAGGGAATTTTTTCTTAGATCTCTTGTTTAATTTCTTTTTTTTAAAAGTATGTCTATTTAAGTATTCTATTTCTCCTTCCTTTACTCTAGATAATTTCTATTTTTGCAAACATTCTTATGTTTTACTTAAATATTCATTTTATTTTCATGTAATTGGGTGAAATAGCCCTAAGAAAAGCTTTGATTTCATCTTCATTGGTAGTATATTCTACTCTTTTCATTTTTCATTTATTTCTTTTCTTTTTTAACTTAATCAATGGTTTATTGATTTTTTTTTGTTTTTGTCTTCATAATATCACCTACTGGTTTTATTTATTATTCAATAGTTTTTTTTACTTCCATTTTATTAATACCTACTTTGGTTTTAAGAATTTCTACTTTGGTGCTGATTTGGAGATTTTTAACACGTTCTTTTTCTAGTTTTTTTTTTTAATATGCATACTCAGTTAATGGCTCTGCTCATTCTTTCCTGTTTATGTAAACATTTAGAGCTATAGATTTTTTCCCTAAGGCAAAATAACTATAATTATCAATGTTCTTCATGAAGCCAAAGTTGGGGTGATGAGCGAATTATTATAGGAACTGGGGCAACTACTTTCACTACTGAGAAATCAGACTTCAGCCAGAGCTGGACTCCAGGCAAATGGTGATGATAGGTTAGGAACAGGGTTTGGGGCAGGTTACCAACCCATGTGATCACAGCTGAGTAGAGTTCTCTAAACAATATTATGGCTAGAAATCAAATTCCCTCTAGCATATGTGCAACAACCTGAGAACTGTACATCTAAAAGAAAAAGCCTTCTCCCATATGGTGAAAGTAATTGAAATGACATAGAGTCAAAAAGAATTCTGTCACTGTTTTCTACTTTTAGTAACTTTATTTTTGACCACAACTCAATAATCATAGATGACTAATTTTATTACTCACAGCATTCTTACAAAAGAGTTTAGGTTGTTCCTGGATTCCATGTCCTTGGCTGCTTATCTAGGGAGAACCACTTCTCATTACATTTTGTTCTCCCCTGAGGGTAGTACCTAGGAAGTTAGCACTTAGTTTCTGTTCACCCTCCCCAACCCCTTTCACCTCAGATGGAAAAATAGTAAGTCACAAACTCATCCTGATCTCCAACGACTGTGAAGAAAAGTAGTATATATTATTGTTTCTATTGATGCATTTGTCATTATAGGGAGTCATCTAATGCTTTAATTGTTGTATCCCTACATCAGCTTCTCACAAAGTGACTTCACACAAGTACTTCCTGTCATCCTGTGATTAATTTGAAGCAATCAAACTAGCTAACTACAAGTAGACTATATCAGAATAAGCCACTTTTAAGATACTGGGCTTCCTGTAGCTGTACCAGGATTGTTAAGGTAACAATGGGAGACTCAGACACTGCTTGAAGAATTTTAGGTAGGTCCAGATTGGCTTGAAAATGAATAACTATTACAGATTTATGAATCAACTCGTCAAGTAAACCAGGTGTATGGGTTGCTTTTAGTTCTGCATCAAAGCTTCCTAGAAATAACTAGAAAGGTTCTGTTCTCCTGCATCTCTTTAAGAAAATGAAACAAATGGGATGAAAATGATTAACAGAAATTGCTTTGCCTTCCCAAGTCCTAATCCTATTCCCAGGAATATGAAAATACCAAAGCAATGTAGGAAGGTGTGAAGTTGGCATTTCCTCAAAACACAGTGTAAAACATTTCCATGTTAGTCATATTGCAGAAGAAAATTCAAACAAAACACACTTTACTCTGTGCTCTAATTCCATCAGTTCTTTCTCTGGAAATGGATATTGCTATTATTATGTACAAGGTTCTCCTGGTTCTACTCCCTACACTTTGTATTATTTCAAGTAAGTCTTTCTAGGTTTTTCTGAAATCTGTGTGCTCATCATTTCTTATACTACAATAGATTTATTCCATTCCATTGTGTACCACAACATGTTTAGCCATTGCCCAAGATGGGAATCCCTTTAATTTCCAACTCCTTGTCATCACAAAAAGAGGTGTAAATATTTTTGTAAAAATAGGTCCTTTCTCCCCCTCCTCCTTTAAAAAAAATCTCTTTGGGATACAGGCCCAATAGTGGTATTGTTGGATCAAAGGGTATTCAGTTTGATTGCCCTTTAAGCACAGATCCAAAAAACTCTCCAATATGGTTAGAGTGCAGTATGTTAGTGTCACATTTTTCCCATATCCCCCTTATACAATTTTCCTTTTCTGTCATATTATCCAGTCTGATAGGTATGAGGTGGTACCTCAGTTGTCTTAATTAACCTTTCTCTAATTAATAAAGATTGAGAGTTTATGAGGATTTAACTTGTAGAATGAGTCCTTCTGGTTAAATATTTAATATTTACCAAAGCAGAAATGTAAGCTAAGATTAAGTGTACTTCTCTTAAAAAATCACATTGACTTCACTATCATTTAACTTTTAGACTAGTGTTTATTTCTTTGTTTTGGATTTAAGTATCATAAAGGAGAAAACTTCAGTTTTGCTACTGATAATTGTATATCTCAAAGGAGTAGACTACATGTAAATTGCTTGCACTGTAGGATATGCTGTACATGAACTTGTTAGCCACAAATAGGATACAGAATTGACTACAACTTTCAGATTATTAAAGCAGTGCAAAGTTGCTGAAGTATTGCAATGGTAAGAGTTATTATATTAAAAAAAATACAGCTTCAACTGCTTTGGTTAGAAAGATTTGCTGTGAAAGGAAGTAGGGACATGACTATAGCAGCAGCAAAACTGATCCTCTAGGTCTAAAACTAAGAGTACAGACTGACTCAACACAGGTTTAACAGGTTAAAGCATTTTTAGTTCCATTTGATTTCAAGTAAGAGTCATATTTACTATTTGAAACAGCCAATCATATATCAAAACTTCAGGATTAATCAGATGGGAAACATTCCTGACCAAAAGGAAATAACATATCAAATGAACTATTGAAGAATGGAAGGAAGAAGGTTTAGCAGTACCAGATCTTAAACTGGGTTATAAACCAATAGTTACCCAAATTATCTGGTATTGGCTATAAAATAGAAAGGTAGATCAGTGGAACACAGTAGACATACAATTTACAGCAGTAAATGAACATAGTAACAGTGTTCATCAAATATAAAGGCTAAAATTTTTTGGATAAGAATTCATTATTTGATAAAATTTGTTGAAAAATCTGAAAAATAGTCTGACAGAAATTGGATACAGGCCAATATCTTGCACCATTTACCAAGATGAGGTCAAAATGAATACATAGATATAAAAAGAATAATTGCAAGAAAATTTGAAGAACATGGAATGTATTGCCTACCAGACTTTCAGATATGTGAACAATTTATGAATAAATGAGAGCTCGAGAGCACCGTGATGTTTAAAATGGATGACTTTGTTTACATTAAATTAAAAAGTTTCTGTAAAAAAAATGTAGCCAAGATAAGAAGTAAATCAGAAAATTGGGGGGTGGGAATTATATAGATAGTTTCTCAGATAAAGGTCTCGTGTCTCAAATACATAAAGAACCTTGTCAAATCTATAAGACTATGAGTCATCCCTCAATTGACAATGATCAAAAGATTTGAACAGGCAGTTTTTGGAAGAAGAAATCAAAGATTATACATCTATACACACACACACACACACACACACACATATATATATATATATAGATAGATAGATATCTATACATAGATATTTAAATATATACATAAGCATTATTAAATACGTATACATACATAAATATATATACATACATATTATATATATACACACACATATTCATACAAAAGTTCTCTAAATCATTATCAATTAGAGAAATGCAAATTAAAACAACTTTGAGACATCATTTTTACACTATCGGATTGGCTAAAATGATTTAAGGGGAAAGTGATAGAAATTGGAGGGGGCATAGAAAACCTGAGACACTAATTCACCATTGGTGAATCCAACCTTTTTGGAGAACAATCTGGAATTATATCCAAAGAGTTATTAAACTGCTTATACCTTTTGACTCAACAATACCACTAGAAGGTCTATTTCCTAAGATGATTAGATAAAAAAGGAAAAGAGCCTATATGTTCTGAAATATTTATATTTCAGCTCTCTTTGTGGAGCCAAAGAACTGGAAATTGCAGGGATGTCCATCAATTGGGGAATGACTAAACAAGTTAAAGCATATGGTTATGATGAAATACTATTGTGTCATAAAAATGATGAGCTTCATGATCTTAGAAAAATATGGATAGATTTGCATGAAATGAGGAAGAGCAAAACGAGCAGAAGCAAGAGAGCACCGTAAATGATAACAGCAATACTGAATTAAGAACAATTTTGAATGACTAAGTAGTTTTGACTGTTTTGACTATGCTCAAATTAACTACAAAAGACCTAAGAAGGAAGATGCTATCTGCATCCAGGAAAAAAGAATTGATAAATAGAAGTATATATAGAATGACTTTTACACACACACTCACACATATGTATACATATATGTTTATATATATATCACATATATATGAGTACACACACATTCACATACATATTTGTGTCAAATGGTAGCCATCTCTAAGAAGGGGCAAGGGAGGAAAAAAAGGGGGGAAATAGAAAGTTGCATCATAACTTTGCTGGATATTTAAAAGGAATAGCAATTTGTATATAACAGATTTGCAGTTTCATATTCAATCATCTTTTTGTACTGTGTTATAGAAATACATATTCCATTTCTTAAGAATAAAAAAATTCCCAAAATTGAAGAAGAGATTTCAATATTTTAAGAAGAGTTAATAAAGTCTATATTTACATTTATTACCATAAAAAGGAAATAACACAATGGGGAAACTGAGTGAAGACAATCTTACCCTAGACCATATCAAGATCATCATCTCAACCTTTCCCAGGCATGGACATCTACCTGTAATAGTTCTAAGACTAGACTCCCTTTGAACAGCATTTGGTATCTGCATTTCCCTCAAATGGTGGATAATTGACTTAATTATCATTCAGACAAATATATCTGAATTTTCAGAACAAATTAGATCATAGTCCCCAAAGATTTCATTTCAAACAGCAAAGTTTTACTAATCATAGCTTAGGGCTAGATACAGTTATTATTACTCTCATGTTGTTGCAAATAGTTAGTTAGCAATGAAAGTTTACCAGACCTCATATACAGAGACAGAAAATTTCACTCAACATTCTTTTATTTTCTTCTTTTCCTCCAATCAATAATCTAAAATCAATAAAATAATTATATTCTGAAATTCTACATTTGCTCAAAAAAAAACCAAACCAGAAAAATGCAAGGTAATTACTGCAAATCTTCAGATTAACAGATATGTTTCTTTTAAGATATTGCATGTTTCCCTGAGGTCCTAGAAGCAGAGTGCAAAATAGTCATTCAAAGAGTTCAACATTTGCCACTTGAAAGAGATCCCCAAATGAAAGCACCAAGGAATATCATAGCCAAATTTCAGAATTATCAAGTAGAGGGGAAAATACTGCAAGTAGTCAGAAAGAAAGAATTTAAATATCATGGGACCACAGTTAGGATTACATAGGACTTACCAGCTTCATCATTTAAGCATCGGAAGGTTTGGAATATGACATTCTGTAAGGTAAAGGAGTTTGGATTACGACCAAGGATTAACTACCCAGTGAAATTGAGCATAATCTTTCAGGTAAGGAGATGGATGTGCAATGAAATGGGAGATTTCAAACTTTCCTGGTGAAAAAACCAGAGCTGAAAAGAAAATCTGATATTCAGATACAAGGCTCAAGAAAAGTGTAAAAAGGTAAACAGGAAAGGAAAAGAAAGACATGTTCTTCAATGTTTACATCCCTACATGGGAATATGACACTTGTAATTTTTGAAAAGTCTTTATTATGATATTTTGAAGGGGTATATATAGACAGAAGATGTGAGTATAAGCTGACTTTGATATGATGATTAAACATTAAGGGTTGAAAAAAAGGTTTGTAAAGAGGATTCTGGGAAATTAGTGGAGTAGGTCAGAAAATACCAAGCTCTTAAGATTTTCCCTCAAAAAAGAATCAAACTATCACCTTCGGGAACACAAAAGGTGGGTAGGAGTAAGGAAGAATGGGGCCACAACCAGGGTCCTCTTGGAACAATTTGAGAAGATTAGAAGAAAAATCTCAGGACAAGGACAAGGTTGGGTCCCAGTGAAAAGTAAGCACATCAGTGCTGGGTTCCCGTTTAACCACAAGTGGCAATGGATTAAACAACAAACAGCAAGTCCTGGGGTTAGTTGGTTTGAGAGGCTGTCTCTGCCCCAACCACAGGAACTCTCCCCCTCATAGCGAGGGGAATTGTGAATTTGAGCCCAGGAAGATTGTAGGAACCTCTACCGATAAATTTTGCCAGACCCAGCATTACTGTGAAGAGCAGCAGGAGTGAGAAGGAACCAGTATACACCTGGTGAGTGGAGAGGCAATGGGGCAGAAAGCATCAGGCTGTGGGCACTTACTGAAAGTTGGAGATTTGGTTTTGGTTCCAGAGAGGAAGGGAGAAATGAAGATCTGGTGCAAGAGGAACCATTTCCCATACTCCAAAGCTAGAGGTGTTTATGAAAATTAACACAAAAATTAACACACACACACACACAAAAAGGAACAGCCAAAGGAGAAAGAATCCAACCATAGAAAGCTATTAGGGAAATAGAGATGACTGGGGTTCATCTTCAGAGGAGGCTACTGAAGTAAAGAAACCCCCAAAGAGTAATGTCAAATGGTCACCTGGCCCCCCAAATTTATAAAAGATCTTAAAAAAACTTTAAAAATCAATGACAGAGATGGAGGAAAAACAAAAAAAAAATAAGAATAATGCAAGAAAAACAAGATCATTTTGAAAAGAAAGTAACCAATTAGAAAAGGAATCTTCAGGAAGAAAATGACACTTTGAAAATTAGAATTGGGCAAAGTGAAGTCAGCAAAATTATAAGAGATCAAGAAATAATTAACTAAAATAAGAATAATGAAAAAATTGAAGAGAAAGTGAAATATCTTACAAGAAAAACAACAGATTTGCAGAATAGATCTAGAAGAGAAAATATAAAAATAAACTAACTGAAACTTATGGTTAAAAAGAAGAATCTCAATGCAATAAACCAAAAAATAATTAAAGAAAATTGTCCCGAAGCATTAGAACAAGATGTGTATGGCGGGGGGGGGGGGTTAGAAATACAAAAAAATCCATTGATTACCACTTAGAAGAAAACTCATAGGAATATCATACTCAAATTATAAAAATTATAAATTATCAAAAAACTCAGCACAAGGGTAAAATATTAAAATATTAAAAACATCAAGATGAAAAGAATTTAAATATGATGGTGCCACAATTATAATTACACAAGTCCTAAAAGTAGAGACACTAAAAGACTGTAGATCTTGCAACACAATATATCAAAGAGCAAAAGAACTGGGACTCTGGTTGAAAATATCATACCCTGCAAAATTAAGTATTACCCTGAATGAAGAAAAAATGAACATTTGATAAACTCACAGGCTTTAAAATTTTTGTTTAAAAAAATTCTGAACTTAATAGAAGATTTGACATATAAGAACCAAGAGAAATATAAGGGACATACCAAAGACTGATTATAAGGGATTCGAAAGCATAGATTCATAAGCATAGACTGTTTACCTTTTATATATGTAAATTGTAAAATGTGTGTCTGAAATTCTTATTAATAATTGGCAGCTCATAAAAAATATTGGGGTAAATCTGAGTATAATATAAAATCAAAAAGTAAAACCATTAAGAACAGTTAAAAAGAGTAATTATTTTATGCAAATGAGGTGCAAGAAGAAGAATGCATACCAAGGAATTAGGTGGAGAGGAGGGCTGGTTGTTTGCTAATCTACTTTCATCTGGAATGGGTTTAGAGGGAACAATACATACATACATACATACATACATACATACATACATATAGAAGAGTATAAAAGTCTTCTAAAATCAGAAGAAATAAAATGGTAGGGGCATGGGTGGGAGAGAACAAAGGAGGAATCCTTAGAGGGAAGAATGACAGAATAGGTAAAAGGGGGTGTAGAGGGGTATTTAGATTTTTGGGAATAGGAGGATAGGGGAGGGGTCCTTGGAGGGGGCTAGGCAAGTAATAGGAGGACAGGGTAGTGGGTAGAAGTAAAGTAGAGGAGGCAGGAGGGATAGGAAACAAAGACATGCACAAACATTAAACAAGATCAGGAGTAGAATATGTTTACATGTACGTATATATCTATAGCTATAAAGAAACATACCTAAACTTTATCGTAGTCTTCTGGGAGGGTGGGAGGAGGGAATAAAGAACAAAGTTTAAAAAGTGTGTAGCAGAGAACAAAAGAAAATTCACAAGGAAGCAAAGAAAAGATGGACAATTCTCAACACAATGTGTATTATTTATCATACAGGCTTTTTAAAAAATTTTCAGTCTTCTACAATCACTACCATATGACTTAGATTTTTTTCCCCTCTCTCCCTCTTCTTTGCCCCTCCCTTCCCAAGATGGCATACAATTTTATAAAGGTTCTACATATACATTCCTTTTAATTACAATTTCACCATAGTGACGTTGCATAGAAGAATTAAAATGAATGGGAGAAATCATATAACAAACCAAAGCGTAATACAGAAGATGATCTGCTACATTCTGCAATTGAATTCTGTAGTTCTTTCTCTGGATGTAGAAGGCATTTTGCCTTAAAAGACCACTGGGAATTTTTAGGTCCTTGCTTTGCAATGAAGTCTACCAGAAAAAAATCCTTGCATACTATGGTTGTTGCTGTGTACAAAGTTTTCCTGGTTCTGTTCCTTTTGCTCAGCATCAAATCATATAAGTCTTTCCAGGTCCCTCTAAAGTCTTCCTGTTCATCATTTCTTATAGCACAATAGTATTCCATTACATTCATATACCACAATGTATTCAGCTATTCTCCAATTGATTGGCATCCCTTTAATTTGCAGTTTTTGGCTGCCACAAAGACTGCTGCTATAAATACTTTTGTACATGTGGGACCCTTTCCCATTTTTATGATTTCATGGGGATACAGTCCTAGAAGTGATATGGCTGGGTCAAAGGGTATGAACATTTTTTGTAGCCCTTTGGGCATAGTTCCAAATTGTTCTCCAGAATGGTTGGATCAGTTCATAAAGACTTTCTTGAAAATTAATTGTTAAATATTTTGAATCCTCCCTTAAATTCTTCTATTCACATGACATGCTTTTTTTCTTTCTTACTTTGCATTTAAGTTCCAGTGTTTAAGTTTATAATATGTTTTTGTTTCTTTTCTGTATTTCATATTTGTATTCTGTATCTTGAGTCTAAAATAAAATTAATTTTTTTTAAAAGAGGAATCCAAAAAAAAAGGAAAAAAGATTTTACTGTGAGAAGAGAAGAGGAAGAAAACAGTAAATTACATCATATGAAGAGACACAAAGATCTATTACAGTAGAGGGAAAGAAGGGAGGCAAGCATTATTTGAACTTTACTCTCATTGGATTTGACTCAAAGAAGGAATTTCATATGTACTCAATTGAGAATAGAAACCTATCTTATGCTATAGGAAGGATGAGGGGAAAAGGTAAAGAAAAGGGAGTAGGGTGGATAGAAAGGAAGGGAGAAGGGAGGGTCAAAGTAGTAGGGGAAAGGGAAAAGAAAAGGGAGATGGGCTGATAGAAGAGAAGGCAGATTGAGGGAGGTGATGGTCAGAAGCAAAATACTTGTACAGAGGGAAAGGGAGAAAGGAAAAACAAAAGAATAAATAGGGGGAAAGTAGGATGAGAGAAAGATATAGTATTTATAATTGTGAATGTGAATGAGATAAACTCATAAAATGGAAGCAGATAGTAGAGTGGATTATAAAGAAGAATCCTACAGTACTTTGTTTACAAGAAGCAAATTGAAATACACACAGAGTAAAGATATGAGACTGAAGCAAAATATATTATGCTTCAGTGGACATAAAAAAAGTATGAATAACTATCCTGTTCTCAAACAAAGCAAAAGAAAAAATAAAGCTAATTAAAAGAGATAAGAAAACAACCTCTTGCTAAAAGGTCCAGGCAATGAGGTAAGATCAATACTAAGCATATATGCATCAAGTATTATAGCATCCAAATTCTTAGAGGAGAAGGCACAAGAAGGAATAGACAGTAAAACTATATTAGGGGGGACCTCAAACCTACCCCCCCTCAGAACTAGGTAAATCTGACCACAAAATAAACAAGAAAGAAGTTAAGGTGAATAGAATTTTAGAAAAGTTAAAAATGGTAGAACTCTGGAGAAATTTGAATGGGGAGAGAAAGAAATATACATTTTTTTCTCAGTGGTAATTGCACCTACATAGAAATTGATCATGTACTTGAGCATAAACATCTCACAGTCCAATGCAGAAAGGCATAAATATTAAATACATCCTTATCAGATCGTGATGCAATAAAAATCACATGTAATAAAATACCAGGGAAAGATAGGCTAAAATTAATTGAAAACAAATACTATAACCCTAAAGAATGAGTGTGTCAAAGAACAAATCACAGAAATAATCATAACTTCATCCTAGAGAATGATGACAATAAGACAACATACCAAAACTTATGGGATGCAGTAGAAGCAGTTCTTAGAGGAAATTTTCTATCTCTCAATGCTTACATGAATAGAATAGAGAAAGAGGAGATTGGGCATACAACTAAAAAAGCTAGAAAAAAATCCTCAATTAAACACCTAGTTAGAAATTCTGCAATTCAAAGAAGAGATTAATAAAAATGAAATTAAGAAAACTATTGAACTAATAAATGAAACCAAAAGCTGGTTTTATGAAAAAAATAATAAAATAGATAACCTTTGGTTAATTTGATTTTAAAAAAATAGGAAGAAGCAAACCAGCATCAAAAATGAAAAGAGTGAAATTCACTACCAATGAAGAGAAAATTAAAATAATAATTAGGAGCTATTTGGCCTAAGCATATGGCATCTGACAATCTAAATGAAGTGGATAAATATTTACAAAACTATAAATTGCCAAGATATACAGGAGAGGAAATAAAATATTTACATAACTCCATTTTAGAAAAAGTAATTGAACAAACTGTTAATGAACTCTCTAAGAAAATCTCCAGGGTTAGATATATTTACAAGTAAATTTTACAAAACATTTAAAGAATAATTAATTCTAATACTATATGAACTATTTGGAAAAATAGGTAAAGAAGGAGTCCTATCACATTTATTTTTTTATGATACAAATATGGTGCTGATGCCTAAACTGGGAAGAGCCAAAACAGAGAAAGAAAACTATAGACCAAATTCCTTAATGAATATCGATACAAATATTTTAATTAAAATATTAGCAAAGGCACTATAGCAACTTATCACAAGAATAATAGACTATGACCAGGTGGGATTTATACCAGAAATATAGGGCTGGCTTAATATTAGAAAAACTGTCAGCATAATTGGCCATATCAATAACAAAATTAACAGAAACCATATCATTATCTCAATAGATGCAGAAAAAGCTTTGGACAAAATACAACACCCGTTCCTATTAAAAACATTAGACAGCATAGATAATAATGGAGTTTTCCTTACAATTATAAGTAGCATCTTTCTAAAATCATTAGCAGGCATTATATGTAATGGGAATAAGCTAGAAGCATTTCCAGTGAGATCAGGGGTGCAACAAGGGTGTCCATTATCACCACTGTTAAGAAAGGTTAACTCTAGTTATAAGAGAAGAAAAAGAAATTGAAGGAATTAGAATTGGCAACGAGGAAGAAAAACTATTACTCTTTGCAGATGATATGATGGTGTAGTTAGAGAATCCTAGAGGATCAACTAAAAAATTACTTGCAATAATTAACTTTAGCAAATTTTAGCTACCTTCCAGTAGTTGAAACCATCACCTCTCTTCTCTGGTCTAGAATTGAAAGCAGGAACTCAGTTCTTCTGTAAGTACCTACAGCCAGTAGTGGCCCCAGCCCACTGCTACCACGCTTACCAGGTAAATGCTAGCTCCTTTTCACTGTCAGCCACAGCCCAGGACCACATCTAGCCAGCACAGCTGGGCCTGGTATTCCTCAACAGGGGAGGGTTTTTCAGTCTTCCCCTGCTCAGATCTCTTTGGCTGAGGTTGAGGCAGCCTCCTACCCCAACTGCCCCAGGACTTGTTTGTTATTTCAGATGAGAGATGGCCTAGAGATATTTACACTTCACTTGGGCCAAACCTCTGACCCTAGGGTCTTTCCACAAATCTTTTCCTGTTCTCCAGGAAGACAACTGCTCCACCCCAACTTGTGTTTATTTTTGCTATTCTTCTTTTACCCTAAGGTTTTTTTCTGTTTTGTTCGTGGAGGAAATCTGAATAACTATTATTCCCCCTAAAATATTATACTCAGTTTTGCTGAGTAGGTTATTCTTGGTTTTAATCCAAGTTCCTTTGACTTCTGTAATATCATATTCCAAGCCCTCCAATACCTTCATGCAGAAGCTGATAGATCTGACTGCATTTCCACAACACTTGAATTGTTTCTTTCTGGCTGCTTGTAATGTTTTCTTCTTGATCTGGGAACTTGGGAATTTGGATGCAATATTCCTAGGAGTTTTTCTTTTCAGATCTCTTTCAGAAGGTGATCAGTGGATTCTTTCAATATTTATTTTGCCCTCTGGTTCTAGAATACATGGGCAGTTTTCCTTGATAATTTCTTGAAAGATGATGTCTAGACTCTTTTTTTATTTGATCATAGCTTTCATGTAGTCCCATAATTTTTAAATTATCTCTCCTGGATCTATTTTCCAGGTCAGTTGTTTTTCCAATGAGATATTTCAGATTGTCTTCTATTTTTCCATTCTTTTGGTTTTGTTTTATAATTTCTTGGTTTCTCATAAAGTCATTAGATTCCATTTGCTCCATTCTAATTTTTACAGAACTATTTTCTTCAGTGAGCTTTTGAACCTCCCTTTCCATTTGGCCAGTTTTACTTTCTAAAGCATTCTTTCCTCATTGGCTTTTTGGACCTCTTTTGCCATTTGGGTTTGTTTAATTTTAAAGCTGTTACTTTCTTCAGTATTTTTTGGGTCTCCTTTAGCAAGGAGACTTGTTGACTTGTTTTTCATGATTTTCCTGCATCACTCTCATTTCTCTTCCCAATTTTTCCTCTACTTCTCTTACTTGATTTTCAAAATCCTTTTTGAACTCTTCCAGGGCCTGAGACAATTGCATATTTTTTGTTGAGGTTTTTGATGTAGAAGCCTTGACTTTTATGTTTTCCTCTAATTGTATGCTTTGTTCTTCCTTATCTGAAAGGATGGAAGAAAATATTTGTTCACCAAGAAAGTAACTTCTAGTTCTTATTTTTCCCCCCTTTTTGAGCATTTTCCCAGTCAGTTACTTGACTTTTTGAGTCCTTTGTCAAGGTGAGGGTATGCCCTGGGGATCTGTGAGTTCTCAGTTTATCCAAGGTGGTACAATCAAGGGAGAGGAGTTTCCTCCTCTCCTGGCCTGTGCTCTGGTCTGTGAGCAACCACAAGTATTCCTTTCTGCCCAGGATTTGTGAGTATGGTTCCCTCTCCACTGTCACTACCAGCTCCACAAAGTCAGCCAACTTCCTCACTCCAGGACCTCCACTCAGGACTGAGACCCATATCAGCTGCTCGATTCCCTCAGGATCTTTTGACTGAGGGTTCCAAAAGTAGATGCTGCTGCTGCAGTGGCTGCCACCTCCCTGGAGCTGGGGTTAAGGATGAACCTGGCTCCCTTCTCACCCAGGTGAAAGAACTTTCTCACTGATCTTTGAAGTTCTCTTTGGTGTTTGCGGGTTGAGAAATCTAGGAACTGTTGCTGTTACCTATGATTCTGCATCCTGAAGCCTACTGCAGTCCTGTCCATGCTGTGTGGCCCATCTTAGGCTGTGCTCTGCTCCAAGCCTGGTGCAATAAACCTTTCCTGTCAACCTTCCAAGCTGTCTTGGGCTAGAAATCTATTTTACTCTGTCATTTTGTGACTTCAGCTGCTCTAGAATTTAGTCATTTTTTTTACAGGTATTTTATGGGCTATGGGGGGAGAGCTAGAGCAGATCTGTCCTTCTACTTCGCCATCTTGGCTCTGCCCTGTGGAAGAAATCTGGAAAGCATTGAATTTTCTGACCTACTCCACCATCTTTCCAAATCACAATTTGAAAATTCACAGTAGAGAACCTTTATTTTAGTCACAAATTAAGTTTCCAATCAGTTTATGATATCATAAATTTATACAAATTAGAGGAAAGATCCCATTCTTATATGTTTCTCGTCATTATTCTAACTTTGCTAAAATTAAAAATTGGAGAGACATTCTTCCTTAAGAAAAAGCTTTCTTGCTCTATGGGCTGATAAAGCCCTAGGGAGAAAAGCTAGATTGGTCTTCAAACATAGATATGACAAGATAGAATCAAAGAGTTATTTATTGGTAATGTCTTTATCCCTCACTAGAGATTTATGAGGGGTAAGTCCCTATTAGTTGGTCAAACAGTTTGACAGGTTGTCTGTCAAAGTACATATATGATACTCACACAGAAGCACATACTAAAAACCACAGGTTTTTTACTTGTCAGTTACTGACTGACAAGTGAGTAACTACTTTCAGTTTGGACACTAGATGCCAGCAAAGACCATGCTAAAACACACAGAGCCTCACAGACACAAAGACATGGAACTTCTAAGAAATAAATGTATATAAAAGGTTTCTTGTCAGGCTGATTCTAGGATTTTTCTCTATATGTTTTGATTACCCCTTTCCCTTAATTTCTCCTGACTTAAGCTGAGAACTCTCACTGAAAAAGAAGAGAAACTTTCCCCTAGTATATCTGGGGATATACAGAACAGAGGACACTCTAGGAATTATATTTGGGGGTGGGGAGTGATGTTTCAGAGACTATTCTTCCTCCCTGCCCCAGTCCCACCACTGACACTAACTGCCTCAATAAAATTTAATAAATGTAAACTGAGGCGCAGAATTCTGAATTCTATCAATTTATTAGTAGGGCATGGACCTGAGAAAAATTCCTACATTCTCGTGCTGCCTTCCTTATCATTGTAGAGGGTAACATCATCTTCTCGGTCCCCTAGGCCTGCAGCCTAGGAGTTACCCTGGATTGCTCATTATCTCTCACCACCACGATGCAAACTGTTACTTAGGCCAGAGGCATTGCAACATTTCTCAATTTCAGCCCCTTTTGTCTTCTGACACTGCCATCACTTTAGTGGGAAACTTTATGCCAGTATTATTAGAATAGGCTGTTATTAGGTCTACCTGCTTCAAGTCTCTCACCACTTCAGTCCGTTCTTCATTTAGCCAATAAAATAGTTTCCCTAAATCTTAAGACTGATTATGTCACCCTCCTACTAAATAAAATCTGGTGACTTCCTGTTGCCTCCAGGAGAGAATGCAACTTCTCTACTTAGCCCTCAAAGCCCTTCATAACCTAGTCCCCTCCTACCTTTCCAGGCTTCTTACACCTTGATATGTACTCTTTGATCCAGCAACCCTGGCCTCCTATCTTTCCACAAACAAGACACTCCATCTCTTGGCTCAGGATATTTTCTTTCGCTGTCTCCCATATCTGGAATGCTCGCCTTCCTCCACTCCAACTACTGGCCTCCCTGGCTTCCTTTAAGTCTCAACTAAAATCTTACCTTCTGCAGAAAGCTCTTCTAACCATTCTGAATTTCAGGACATACCCTCCGTTAATTATTTCTTATTTATCATTTATATGGCTAGTGACAGATAATTAGATAGATAGATACACATACATAAATATGTATATGTACTTGCCTATTGCCTCCTTCATTAGATTATAAGTTTCTTGAGTGCTGAGACCGACTTTTGCCTCTTTTTGTATCTTCATCATCTGGCACAGGGCCTGACTGTAATAACAATAATGCCTTCACAATTTTTTATTGATTGATTGTCCTGTTCATATGATACATAGTTTCATGACATCAGTATATTACATTTAAGGCAGCTAAGCTCAGTGATATGATCTATGCTAGACAGTAACCTATGTTTGCCTTCCCAATTGTCTCTGTTTCTCTCTTCTAAATTTCTCCCCCAATTCACTCATATTTCCCTACATATATGCAACAGCACAGGCCCAAAGGTCCTTTAGTCACTTAGAAGTCTTGTCTTCTTGTATGTACATATTGTCACAGGTTCAGGCAAGTGCCCAAACCTCTCTGGAATACACCCTTGCTAGGAAGTAGCTGTTCCCTAGTTCTGTTCATTTTAAGTGATGCTCATGAGCTCCCTTGTTCACCCTTATGTAGGGGATAACATTAGAGCTATTGTCATAAAGAGAGAAATAGAATTAGAGATACTCAGAGACAGAGAGACACAAAGAGAAATACAGAGAGACAGAGACATAAAGAGACACAGAGATCCTCTGTTATAGATGATCAGGATCTCCATTGTTGTCCATGTTTCTGCAAACTGTGTGGGTTTGTGGGGTTGCCAGATGTCTAAGAGTAACTGTGTAAATTCAAAGATAAGACAAAAACACCTTAGCAAATAGAGGGGGTTATTATTTCCTTGAGAAACATTTCTCTGAACCATTCTCCCACACTAAGGACACATCAATAGTAGTAGCTATTAAACCATAGAAATCAAGGGATGGTTGTTCTAGTATTGGGTAATTAAGGAAATGGTGATACCATGAAAAATGATAAAGAATGAAGTATTAACAAGAATAGAGGAATAAACTGCTGGAAAATTAGTTCAATTTTGAATACGTTGGATTTAAAGTTCCAGTAGCACAGCCATATGGTGATGTTTATCAAGCATTTGTAAAGAAAGGGGAAGAGCTCTGGGGAAAGATGAGGGATAAATCCATAAATTTGAGCCATCAGTATTGTTAGTAATTTTCATGCAGATGATAATTGAAACAGTAACAGCATAAGATATCACCAAAGAAGAAAGACCAAAGAGAAGAAAATGAAGTCAAGGACAGAACCTTGGGAAATGTTCACATTCAAGCATCATGAAAAGGAAGAACATCCAAAAAAGGAGAAATAGAAGAATTGTTTGTAGAGGTTGGAGGAGAATGGCTATCTAATCAAATAGTCATGCAAAATTTAAAAAGCTTCAGGTCAGAAGAATTAGCCCATTTTTCATGCCAAAGAGAACTCTTCTTCTGGTCTTGCCACTGAGTTTGAAAACATTGGTATCAAAATTAACACATGCTGTGATCTATTTGTAAAGTTCATAAAAAGATTGACTCTATTGTCTCTGCTACTGTATAACTAATGTAATTCCAAACTAATAACTCCAAGATTAATTGTCTAACCCATACAAAACTTTTTGCCTAGTTCCCCCTGGCTGTCCCCCAGAAAAGACATTCTAACTTCCACAACAACAACAAAAAACCCAACCAACTTTATTCAAATTTTTAAATTGATTTTTAAACTTCTTGCATTAAATGTTCAGAGACAGAGAGATAGAGAGAGAAAAGCTCCATCTTTAATTTTAAGGCTGATCTAGTAGCTATTTTCACTAAGTCTCCTGAAACTTCTATAATAGGAAGTCAAACATTCACCTTTCTATCCCTGATGATAGGATGTGTGATAAGATATGTAAATTAACTTTTCAATCTTTTTGAACACTATTTAGTGTTATTAGCAGATTATACACTAAGTAGCATATCTCATTGTTATGGGTGGGAAAAATCTAGAGAAGAGTATGAAGACCTATTTAGTTAATGACCTTAACAACCTAAGTAAAAGCCTGCAGATAGTTTTGTTAACCAATAGATGTCTCTGTAAAACAAAGGTGACTGAACACTGACCTTTTCTTCTTTTTTAAAATTCCCTCTCCCTTAGAAATTTAGGGAGGAGATGATTTGAGAATAGAAACTTGTGACTATATTGTGGAAAATCTCACCATTTATATAGATTGCTCTAAACTTCATGGTTTGCTCACAGTCACGGCTATAGAATGTATCTAAAACAAGACTTGAACCCAAGTCTTCATGATGCCAATCTTGGACCTCTAGTTTCTAAGTCATAAACCTTTTGGACAGAGCAATAATGCAAAATGTTGGGTTTGTGTAGAAGACTGACTCAGAGTTATTTAAAATTATGAACATATATATATATATAACATATATCAAATTCTGCAAAGTCAACTATATTATCTTAGTTATTATTTTAAGTTATTATTAAACATTAAATTAATTAAATATATTAAAATGAACAAAATGAACAATATAGATTTCAAATGATAATATTTAAATCGGTGGGATTGTAGAAGATTTGCCTGAAGGGAATAAAATAATGTGAAAAATGACATCTGATATACGTGTGTGTGTATGTTTGTGTGTGTATGTGTGTATCTGCTTCTTTTATACTATTCTTTGGATTTTCCGAAACATGCCTTTTTCTCCCCATGATTTCTAGCAGATGGATTTTCTGCATGAATGATTCGGTGGGAAAACCCTGATATTAAAAATATGAACATATGTACCAGTGAACATCTTGAGATCATAGAAAGCATCTTCCCACATATCCTCAAGTCTGATATCCTCCTGTAATATATTCTGGGTTCCATGCTTTGTCAGTATATCCATATCTAAGCAGCTTCAGGGAGTATGACCTTTGGCAGCAAAGGAATAAGCTTGCTTTAAGAAAGAAGTAGCCCTGGCATTCAAAAGCTGAGCTTCAGAGAGGAGCTGGCTAACCCTGGGTGCCCAGCTGAGCCCCAGCAGGGCTTCCTGAATATTCCATAAAGAAAGAAAAGAATCAAGGCACTCTAGTTCTGGATTTGTGAGTTACCCGGGCAGGTATTTCATACACAAGTGCCCCATGACCATTGTACTCTTAAATTTATACCCACATTTCCCATAGATTCAATGTGTACTTCAGGTTTTTGAAGGGAATATTTTGTATCTATTTTTCTAACTATGTCCTCTTAGTAAATGCCTTTGCTTTGAGGTAACTGTGATTGATTGCTACCATTAGCATATCAGAGATGGGTCATAAACTACAGTAGAAGACACCTAGACCCATAGAATCTGAAAATAACTTTTTGGGGAAGTAGCCCAGAGACATTGCAATATGTCACCTACCTGTCACCTACAATATGTCATCTCTCTAGTGAACCCTCCAAACGAGTCAAATCTCCATTGACTTACCTTACCTTGTATTCTAGGGGAGTTCTCATACTCTTATAGCTTCGAATTGCTTGCATCTTCCACTTAAAATCCCTCTTGCTATTGGTAGTGGTGGTGATGCTTCCAAAATATTTCATTTTTTATATTGTTAAGTGTCTCTTCTAAGATTGTTTCCCCTCATAATTGTTTTGAATCTTTTTTTTTCTTTTCTGGGTATAAAGAAGTGGTATACTGATATTATGTCAGTTTATGGATTATTATAGCTGAAATTTATCTAGCACTTAAAAATTAAAAGATGCTTTATATTCATATATATATACATATACATATATACATGTTTGTATATATATATATATATACATATCTCATTTGATTTTTCTGATTTCTGATTCCAAGTTTGTATAGTCACAGGACTCTCTGCCCTTTCTTACACTCAATTCTTTCTTTATAGTACCTTGTCTCATTCTCACAATTAATTTTCTTTTGTACTCTATAACATGCCTCCAAAGCAACTTCTCTTGCTCATCAGATTTTTCTTATACAATTTGTGTGTGTGTTCACCAATTTGCCTTATAGTGTCATGTGGACCTTTACTTAATAAGTAAACCCTTTTCCAAGAAAATGCATCTGTTTGCAATTAGTATTATTTCCATGTATGAGTGTATAAAGTAGGTACATAAATTCTGGAATTGGCAAGGATGTCTTTCTAATAATTTAGAAGAATTATTTATTTTAGAAATACTGATGAAATTAGTTTTCCACATATAGTTGTTATAGAGAAAAGGTCAATATACTAAGTTCATAGTAAGCAAAATACTCTGCCTCAAATAAGAAGTATTTATTTATTTAATTGTTCATCCATCCATCCATTCATCCATCCATCCATCCACCTATCCATCCATCCATCTCTCCATCTCTCTCTCTCTCTCTCACTCTGTTTAATTATTTAGAACATCTTTCTATTTTCCCAGGCTGAAAGACCTAATTCTAATGTTAATGCTAAGTGGTATAGAAGATTTAAACCTGACTGTTTTAACCATTTAGGCTACTTTACCTCTCCTTAGTTAGCCTGGTGGCCTTGAGCTCCCAGGTCCAGCCATAATAATACCAGATTTTGTGTGATTACTGAATTAACCTTAATCCTAATTTGAACTCTCAAACTCAACCAATACACCAACCTAAATTTCCCCAGGAGCAGGGATTACAGATGTCTACCACCAGACCCAGCTTGAACTTGACTTGTTCAAAAGTTTGTTCTTGTGTTAAATACAGTTGATCTTTGTTAAGCACAGAACTTTCTTTTGTGACTTTGAAATTCTTTTATTTTTTATGTTTATTTATTTATTTTTAGTTTTCAACATTCATTTCCACAAAATTTTGAGTTTCAAATTTTCTCCCCCTCCCTTTCCACTCTCCATCTCATAACACCTTGCATTCTGAATACCCTTTCCATCAATATGCCCTCCCTTCTATCACACCCCTCCCTTCCTTTATCCCCATCATTTTTCTTTTCATGTAGGGCAAGATAGATTTCTATACCTCATTGCCTGTATTTCTTATTTCCTAGTTGCATGTAAAAGGCATTTTTCTCCTAATTTTCATTTTGGACCTCTTTTGCCAATTGAGTTAGCCTATTTTTAAATGGCCTGAGACCATTGTATATTTATTTTAGAGGCCTCTGATGGTAAGCATTGCTCTTCCTCATCCAAAAGGAGGGGAGAAAATACCTGTCCAAGAAAATTACCTAGTCTTACTTTTTCCATTTTTGGGGGCATTTTCTCAGTCCTTTGTCAAGAGGAGGTTATACTCTGGGGACCTGTAACTCCTCAGTTCCTTCAAGGTGGTGCGATCAAGGGAGAGGAGTTTACTCCTCTCCTGGCCTGTGCTCTGGTGTGGGAGCAACCAAAAACTTTTCTGCCCAGAAGCTGTGAGTAGAATCCCCTCACCACAACTGCGTCCAGCTCTAGCATACCACCATTCTTCTTCACTCCAAGACCTGGCTCAGGGATGAGATTCAGATCAGCTGCTCAATTCCTCCAGGGGCTCCAAGTGGAGGTCTCCAGAAATGGACACTGCTGCTGTAGCTCCCGCTTCTGGCAATCCAGACCACACTCCCCTCTCCTGGGTGAAGGATCCCTCCCACTCACCTGTGAAGCTGTTTGTGATTTTTGTGAGTTGCGTAACCTGGGAACTGCTGCTGCTGGTGGCTCCACAAAGCCAGTTCCAGATCCTGTCCCTGCTGTGCTCTATGGCCCATGTTGGGCTGCGCTCTGCTCTGTGCCCAGTGTGATAGACCCCTCCTGCTGGTCTTCTGGGCTGTTCTGGGCTGGAAATCTCCATCATTCTGTTGTTTTGTGGCATCCATTGCTCTAGAACTTTCCAGTCATTTTTTTACAGGTATTTTATGGGCTATGTGGTGGAACTTCTACAGGTTCATCTTTCTGCTCTGCCATCATAGCTCTGCTCCCCTCAAGCAGAGAACTTTTTGATAAAGATAGTAGTTTCTTGTTCAGACTAGAAATTTCATTGTCATAAATTGGAATCTTAAGTCAATAAATGGTCCCCCTATATAAAGATATTATGACCCCTGAAACCCACTCTGAGATACACACACATATAAACATGGAAATATATGTGTATATATGTGAATATGTCATTGTATTCTAATACTTTCAGAATGCAGCTAGATGGGGTGGTGGATGAAGTGCCCAGCCTGAAGTCAGGAAGTCTCTTCATGAGTTCATTTCTAGCTTCAGACACCTACTACCTGTGTGAGCTTGGGCAAGTCACTTAACCCTGTTTGCCTCAGTTTCCTCATCTGTAAAATGAGCTGGAGAAAGAAATAGGAATTCATTCCAATATCTTTGCCAAGAAAATCCAGATGGCATCATGAAGAGTCAGTCATGATTTAAATGATAAGAACAACAAATCAGTGAAAAACAAATGGAACCAGTGACTTTGTCACCGTGGGCACTTCACATAGATAGTAACCCTTTTGCATCTTGGTGGAAAGTATTTTGAAAGTTTCTGAATGACAAATCAAATTACCCTGAAACCAATCTTGAGTTTATTGAAATTTAACCAGGTTTATTCTTGTTCATGTATGTCATCAGGTTTTTATTCAAAGTCTTTCCAGCTTGCTGAAAATTGCCAGAGCCCTGCTAGGCTTGCCCTATTAGAATTGTCTTTAAGTGCTCAGGCTCCATGCCATGCTGAAGAAAGACACAATGTGTGTGTGTGCATGTGCACAACTGTCATCTACAAAGTCAGGATGGTACAATTGATGAATACATAATCCAAAAAGACCAAAGTTAAAGAGTGCCAGATTTGATGTCTATTAGCTATATACTCTGAGCAAGTCCCTTTATTTCTCTGAGCCTCAGTTTCCTCACTTGTAAAGTGTGGATGATAAAACCTGCACTACCTATTTACATAGTTATGAAGAAAGTGTCTTGTAAAGCTTAAAATTCAAAACAAATGGGAGTTGTTATTTTGGGGGATATAGGTATTTTTACTATACAGTGCAGACAATCTGAAATTTCATCACTCAGTTCAAGTCTTTTTCAGTATCATTTTATGGGTGAAATGATACATTTTTTGTACACTATGTCACTGTGGTCCTAGCAATGATTCAAGATATTAGTCATTACACAAGCCTGTAGGAGAAATTGAGCATATTAAATTGATAACCTTCTACTTAAGAAAATTTAACAACTATTAGTCATTGAGTTCTTCTTGTTTTCAAAAATGTGTCAGAGAAATACAACTTTATTAAAGAACATAGTAGCCCAGGTTGGAACAAATAAAGAGTAGAGAGGTGTCTTATGCTAAGAACAAAAAAAAGCATAAATTTTTTAAACAATTAAAAAAAATGGCAAATTTTAATGTTTACTCCAGCTCTATTTTTAATATTCTTAGTGTGGTGCCAAAAGGGCTTAATAACCATCCCTATTCAGATGACTCTGAGATCTCTGTCTTCAGCCCTCAGTTGTCTCCTAAATTTCAGTGCCATAATCAATATTTGCCTCCTGCACATTTCAAACTGGATCTCCCAAAACACCAGAACTGAAAACATCCAACTGATTATCTTTTCCCCCAAACCCTAATAATTAATTAATCCAATTATTGGATTCCCAACTACTGTGGGATTCATAGTATTAGTCAGATAATTGAATTGAGGGGAACAATAGGAAAAAAATAAAGAATTTGAAATGAATGTCATCATAATAAGTAATAATCACAAAATGCCTCTATTTTAAAGACAACATTTATCAAGGACTGTGTTCTAAGGACCAGTATACTTTCCTCCACAAATTGTTCTTTCAAAAATTTTGCTCTCAGAGATCTCAAATTTAAAATTCATCCAGTAGTAGAACCCATATCTACTCATAATGGGAGCAAAAGAGGAACCAGTTTCCATTCTCCTACCTCATCTGTTCTGATGGTACCCTTTCCATGGAAGCAAGAACAAACACTGATCACAGTACTTTTGATGATATGTATTCCCTGACCTCTTCATGAAGACTGTGCATGACCAGAGATTCCTGGGTCCTTCCTCTTGTAGTTTTCAATCCCTGTCATGGTGGTAGGAAGTGCACTGAGTCAAAAAGGAGTGGACACTGAGGAAAAGGAGTCACCCACTCAACAGGCTTTAAAAGAAATGATTTCTGCTCCCTCTCTTTGTATCTACAGAACATTGAGCTGTCCTTGAGAACCATCATGCAGTAGAAAAGTGATTTCTCTTCTGTCCTCATAGCAGCTATGGTAGCTACAATCATATATGCTTATTTGATTAAAACTTAAGCTAGACATTTGGTCTCCATATTTCTCTTTTTCCTTTATGGTTCCCCCGCTAAAAATAGCAGAACAAACAGCTCTCCTGGGATGGGGACCTTAGTGACAACTCCATGAATTTGAGAAGTTAGGAGTTTCTGGGTCCTAGTGCTGTTTATTATGCAGGAAGCAACCTCTGAAATAACTCCTCACAGGAGACTATCATTGCCAGAAAGATGAGCCCCATTTATGTTCTGCCTTGTCAGAAAATGTGGACTTAAGTGAGTTGTTTATACAAAAAAGAGTCAAGGTAAAGGTGAAATATTTATTCAATAGACCAACAAAAACACTCATGTTTTAATGCTATAAATATTAGCCTCCAGGGAAACTGTAGTAGGAGTTATATTTTAAGTTTTTATAAATGCATATTTTTCTGTCTTGTTTTAAAGCATTCACCTGATACTTTGTATATTTAGTATTTTTGCAGAAGAGCTCTTCTTGAACACTTATGGGGAAACCCTAGACATGAATCATTCCTAAACTTTAAGAGAGTTCTTCAAGTAGGGACAAAATGAGCCAAAGAGTGTGAGAAGAGCCTAACTGCCTACCTTCTACTTGTCCAGAATCCCTAAGACATTTTCCCAGTCAGCTTAGATCTAGAGCTGAGTCTTCCAGCTGGAAAAGGGGTCATGGGTTTTACTAGCTTATACATAATCACTATTAGTTTGAGTAGGCCTTACTACAAAGATGTTCTAGGAAGAGATACTTTATGTTCCTTTAATGTATTGCAATTTACAAAAATATGCATATCTCTCTGATTTTCGTCCACATTCATTGCCACTTCCTTGCCATGCTTCCTTGTCATGTTCCAATATAACTGTTTGTTGAAGATATTAATGACATCATAAAATCTATTCTCAATATGTCAACTTGATTAATTTTTTCTTAAATTAGCATACACAATGTGCAAAGCACCATCCCTGATAGGATACATATTAGATCATAAACATCTGTAGAAAATAACTAACAAGTTATCCATTAGTTTAAAAGGGAGGGCAGCAACAAATGCACTCACATGCTATGTCCTGTCACATTTGTCTCAGTATTTTCTATTTCTTTTACTTATAATGGGCCACTAGATTTTGCATAAAGTACTATGCCTTACAGTTAGAAAGAATGTTACATTAGAAGAAAAATTAAAGTGGCATTTATGATTACAAAGATTAGGAAACAAACATAAAATAATATTATCACCTTATGCTAAGAAAATATGAATATATTCAGGTTGGGATGAAAATTCTAATGTAATAATATAGAAAAGAAATATAATGACA
>CM053771.1:341189530-341221741 GCA_028658325.1 Potorous gilbertii
GATGGCATAAAATTCAGAAGGGCTCTTCTGAATTTTATGGGGAAATCCTAGACATGAATCATTCCTAACCTTTAAGAGAGTTCTGCAAGTAGGGACAAAATGAGCCAAAGAGTGTGAGAAGAGCCTAACTGCCTACCTTCTACTTGTCCAGAATCCCTAAGACATTTTCCCAGTCAGCTTAGATCTAGAGCTGAGTCTTCCAGCTGGAAAAGGGGTCATGGGTTTTACTAACTTATACATAATCACTATTAGTCTGAGTATGGCATAAAATTCTACATAGGATATACACATACTTTCCTATTGAATATATTTCAATATAGTTATGCTATGTAGATGAATTAAAATAAATGGAAGAAATCATATAACAAATGAAAACATAACACATACACACACACACGCGCACACGCACAAACATGATCTGCTACATTCTGCAAATGAATTCCATAGTTCCTTCTCTGAGTGTGGAAGGCATTTTGCCTGAGAAAACCATTGGGAATTTTTTTTTAAGTTCTTGCATTATTACGAAATTCCAAGTCTACCAGAAAAAACTCTTGCACACTGTGGTCGTTGCTGTGCACAAAGTTCTCCTAGTTCTGCTCCTTTTGCTCAGCATCAGATCATATAAGTCCTTCCAGGCCTCCCTGAAGTCTTCTTGTTCATCATTTCTTATGGTGCAATAGTACTCCATTACATTCATATACCATAATTTATCCAGCCATTCTCCAATTGATGGGCATCCCATTGATTTCCAGTTTTTGACAACTACAAAGAGTGCTGCTATAAATATTTTTGTACATGTGGGACCCTTTCCCATTTTTATGATCTCTTGGGGACGCAGTCCCAGTAGTGATATTGCTGGGTCAAAGGATATACACATTTTTTAGCCCTTTGGGCGTGGTTCCAAACTGCTCTCCAGAATGGTTGGATGAGCTCACAACTCCACCAACAATGAATTAATGTTCCAACTCTCCCACATCCTCTCCAACATTTATCATTTTCCTGTTCTGTAAGATTTGCCAATCTTATAGGTGTGATGTGGTACCTCAGAGTTGTTTTGATTTATATATCTCTAATCAAAAGTGATTTAGAGCATTTTTTTCATATGATTATAGATATCTTTAATTTCTTCCTCTGAAAATGGCCTGTTCATATCTTTTGACCATTTATCAATTGGGGAATGACTTATATAGTTGTACATTTGACTCAGTTTTCTATATATTTTAGAAATGAGGCTTTTATCCCCGAGATTGGCTGTAAAAATTCTTTCTCAATATATTACATCCCTCCAAATTTTGGTTGCATTGGGTTTGGTTGTGCAAAATCTTTTCAGTTTAATGTAATCAAAATTATCCATCTTGCATTTCATAATGCTTTCTATCTCCTCTTCTATAAAATATTCTTCCCTTCTCCATAAATCTGATAAATACACTATTCCTTGCTCCTCCAGTTTGTCCATGGTATCAATCTTTATACATAGATTGTGTGCCCATTTGGATTTTATTCTTGTGTACTGTGTCAAGCATGGGTCCATGCCCAGTTTTCTCCACACTGTTAGCCAGTTTTCCCAGCAATTTTTGTCGAACAGTGAGTTCTTATTCCAGAAGCTGGGGAAGGACACAGTTCTTAAGACTGTGGATTTACTCTCCCTGCAAGTTACACAGAACATAGAAATTATATCCTACATGGTTTCAGTTCTACATAGGGAATTCTGGGGAAGCAGTTTTGAGTCATGAATGATTATGATGATGAAAAGTCCTCAGGTTATCAGAGGTGTTCAGCAGACGTTGAGCTAGAATGGAGTATGATAGGAAAAGTTCAAGTAGATGCTCTCCTCATTGAACAGGCCCTCAGTGGGCCTCTAGGTCAGGGAGAAACAATGAGCCTCTGTTATTTCCATTTCGTTCGTCACTTTTTATTTATTCTTTCCTGAGCTTAGGTAAATGGGCATTCAGAGATAGAATGGACCAGGCTACAATGTTTTGATCTTGAAAAGATTGAAAGAGAGATTAAAAATCCCCTTTGAAGATGCCCTCACTGGGCCTCTGGGTCAGGGAGGGACAATGGACTTGTTATTTTAGTTGTGTTTGTCATTTTTTATTCTTTCCTGATCTTATTTAAATAGGTATTAAGAGATGGAATGAATCAGGCTATAAGGTTTTGACCTTTAAAAGGTTGGAAGAAAGATTGGAGCAATTGGAATCTATAATAGAGAACCTCTAGAACCAGTAGTAGTAGTCAGTAAATCTGGTGAGGAACTAGCCCTGAGGAGAGACATGACTGACTCAAACCAGCAAGGAAGTGACCAGGCATCTTAGAAAACTGAACAAAGGAGTGATTCATCTGCTGGTTATGCCATGCCCACGGAATTTTGGTATGGAGAAAAGAACCTAGAGGGCTAGGAAGTGCTGTTTCTGTTAAATTAAAATCAAGCAGGGCATATTGTACATACCCTATTTAACTCATCAAGAAGAGAAAATTCATGCTCTAAGGACTGTCACAATATTAGCTATAATCTAACATTTCACTATTTCCCTGTAAAAATGGTGCCATCCTCAGAAAACTGTAGGCACTTTTTGAACTCGATGTCCATATCCTCAATTAAGATATTTCTCTGGGGGATACTGGGAAGACATAAGAATTGTTCTTTCAGTTGCTTTCCTAGGGCCATATACAAACAATCTGAAAAGAGTCAATATAGTACTGATCTTATGTAGTTCTATATATGGATAGAAATTACAATAGTTCTCAAATAAAGAATTATGCAAGCAGCTAGGCAGTACAGTGGATAGAATACAGGGTGTGAAGTTAAGAAAGCTCCTCTATATGAGTTAAAATCTGGACTCAATTACTTATTATCTTTGTGACCCTGGGCAAGTGACAATCATATTTGCCACAGTTCCTCATTTATAAAATGAGCTGGAGAAGGAAATGGCAAAATAATCAAGTATCTTTGCCCAAAAAACTCCAAATGGGGTCATGAAGAGTCAGACATGACTGAAAAATGATTGAACAACAGAAATAAAATTGTGCAAATTCAACAAAGAACATTATTATAATATTATATATTATAATTATTATAATATTATATTATATATATATTATAATATTATTGTTTGCTTAAGTACTTAATAAGGGCCTATCTTGATACTGTCGACCTGGAAGTTTGGTTAAAAAGGCAAATCGGCTAAATGCATATTGTTTATTCCCTTTAAGTTAGTGGTTACATGATCACGGAGCCAGAAAACCTTCTGACTGACTGTTACAGGAATGACCAGGCTTAAATCCATTCAGGACAATCCAAGGTTGTCTGTGTCCTTCAGGTTTATGGTCTCCGTGAGTGATTAACTAAACCATGAGAAAAGAATTTCTTAATTGCATAGGTTGTAAATACAATAAGATAACAAAGTTGACAAAGTTTAAATTGAAATCATGACTCAGGATATCTGTGTTTTCTTTCCATTAACATGCCATAACATAGTATGTGTCCACAAAATATTAAGATATGGAAAAAATCCCATTATTCAAGATAGTGTCTTGGATTAAGGTCTTGTAAGGAATTCTAAGTCAGCCCCATCTGGCTTTGTTGGCATAGGAAAGGTATTCTTTGAGTTTATTTCAGAGAACAAAGAGACTATTAGGTCGAGGCTCTTCTTCTGATTGATTAATTCAAGCTCTGGCCCTCATTAAAGTCCTAAATTTACATTGAATGATTATCAGTACTCAAAATGATTTTTCCCAGTCCAAAAATAATAAGAGAAAGAGAAATGTAGAGAAAAACAAACTAATCTCAGAAAGGAACCTAGTCTCTGTAGGCCTTCCCAATATGTGGTAAATCTCCCTGTAACAATTTGGGACTTGAAATATGCTGGAAGTCATTACCTCACTCTAAGGATAGAAGCCAAAACTGCCCTAGGTGAAAATTTTCAATGATTCTTTTATTATGTAGGCTATCCAATTGGAGTTTGGTCAAAATCTCTACATGTCATATTTTACATAGGCCACACCAAAAGTTCTCCAAGTATATAGGTAATATAGGCAAATTTCCTCTGGATCCATATGAGAGAAAGGTCACCAGAAATTCCCCTAATCCCTTCAAGGATTAAGCTAACAGAATTTCAAATTCATCTAACAATAGGACAATCAGACTCAGTTCCAGAAGGAAAAGGGGGGGAAAAAACCAAACCAACTATCCCAGGAACAGGCAATTTCCAAACATGCATTCAGCTCTCAAATTGGATTATTACTCAGGTTGCTATGTCAACAGAAAAACCTTGTTCTATTCACCTACAATCAGTTCTCTGATTCATTGAACTCTTCTAGTTGAATTGCAAATTAAATACTTCTTTCCCCAAGAAAAAAAAGTCTTAAAGACATTGGATTAAAACACCCAACAAAAAAAAATGAGTGGGGCATATTACATCTTTCATTTTTTAAAATTTCCTGGAATGATTTGCCTTTATTAGGTTTCTTACTAGGGTTCATAGAGCTTTAAGGACCTCATAATAAGGCAAACTATCTGGGCCAAAAAAAAGGCAAAAAGAAAAAAGAAAAACAAATGAACATTCATGAACCAAGCACTAGTACATTGGGGAAGCAAAATTCATGATTCTCATATTAGCAGAGATACTCATAATGGGTGTAGACATAAAACAGATATAAATAAGCATTCAAATAAATAAAAGCAATCACAAAAGGAAACACACTAGAAAACTATACAATGCACTCTAAACGAGAAAAAAATATATATACTGAAAACTAGGCTAGTCAAAAAATAAGAGTCCCAACTGGGTCATTTCTTCAATGATCCTTCACAAATATGAAGTGTCCACTATTTATCACAAATGAAGCCCCAATAGGTAGCATGCACTCTCTGCTCACTCTTTTCACTCTGATTCACACTTACACTTTGGGGCCCTAGAAGAAAGCTGGCTATTTTTCCATCAGAGTTTTAAGGCTATGCCTGAGGGAATTGGGATTTCTAATACTTTCAAGCTCCAAACCTGATTAACCAGTTAGCATTCCTCTGATACCAACCAACCAGTTGCTATCAATTAACTATTACAAAGAGCTATTTTCTGTGAAGGTATGGCAAGGACGGAAGTATAAAAACATCCCCCAACAAAGAGCAGGACAAAGGAGCACTTTTCTACCAGGGAGAGTGGACATAAGTCTAAAGTTGTTGGTACAAAAATATCACCTCCTCCAACTCAATTTCCTGGCCCTAGGTGTCCTTTTTTCCTTCAGAGATTTCCTGACAAGATTCTTTCTACTGGGACATATCTGATGGACAAGTCATTCCTTTAGTTGTTCAGAGATGCCATATTGGTTCCCTTTGGGTCTAGGGAAAGAAGCTCACTTCTCAGGGCTGATTCTTCACCAAATATGGCTCCTGTGACTACTGGCAAATTATTATTCGCTCTAGGAGCAAGATTTTTTTCATCTTTCAACATTTCAAAGGTCACAATGTCTTTTCTCTTTCCGGATCCTCATTCACCCAATAACAATGGGAAAAAAATAAACATTTGAAAAAGTAGGCACCTGGAATTGCTAGGGAAATAAAAGTAAGGGAATATCCATCAGCATCTTAGAGTTCTTCCTCTCTCCCAGGAAAAAGAATAAGAGATCTTTTCCTTTAAGATTTTGTACATGCTTTTAGTTCTGACTCAGCCTGTACTTACTCATTTATCCTTTCAGTTCCTCAGCCAACCAGAAGACGTTTCATCATCCTGTCACTCATGATGACTCAGTCACTGGTGACCAGAAACTCTCTCCCAGAAGTTCCAAGTTAGGTTGGCAGTAGCAACAGTAGAAGAGAACAAAGTGCAGGTTCACAGGAAGGAAAAAATCCTTACATGGAGTTCCAATGGCCAGTCCTCTATTATAAAAAATAACTAAAAAAAATCCTTTCCCTATTCATTGTCATCCTTGGAACACTGGGATTATTTATTTTGTGTTCAATCTGTTATTTTTCAAATTTGCATCTAATCTCTTTCAGGGAAGTTTTGTCGGTTTCCATACAGTGATCAATAAGCAGAATGAGTTATCATGTCTTCAGATATAGTGTTTCATAAAATTTTGAACCCTAGTAAGAACCCTAGTGAAGATAAATCATCCCAGGAAATTGGAAAAAATGAAATAGGATGCCAGGAAGTCTGTTGCGTTTCATTTATGTGTGCTTTTATCCCATGTTTTAAGATTTTTTTTTCCTTGGGAAAGGTTTTTTTCCCCCAATTCAATCACAATAAGAATCCAATGAGTCTGAGGACTAATTGTTTAGGTTTCTTTCCTGGAGATTTATTTATTGATTTATTTATTTTATTTTTAATTTATGGAATAAAACAAGCATTTTCATAACACAGTAGAATTTTTTAAAAAAAGATGATTGCACATGAAACTATAAATGTACTATGCATAACTTCCTTTTCCTTTTATATATACAATGAAATTATCATGTAAATTTCTTTTTTCCCTCCATCCATCCCCAAATGACTACCATCAGATACAAATAGGTGTATGTGTGTGTATGTATACACACACACAAATAACATTATTCTATACATACTTCTATTTATCATTTCTTTCTTTGGATGCAGATAGTGTTTTTCCTCATATGTCCTTTGCAGCTAATTTGGGTAAATTTGATTGACCTTCCAATCTCATCACAAACCTTAGAAGGAACCTCTCGGGTCCCCTTTCCCTCTATGCTTTTTACTCCTTTTGTTCCCATCATTACTTCCCAAATCACCCTTTTCCATTCCTCTAAAGTATCTAGAAGCAAGAGGCTTCATTATACAAGGTGCAGATCAGTGAATGTAGTTCCCTGGCAGCAGGCTGGGAATTGCTGCAGTCACATGTATCCTCTAAGACAAGGTCAGCTCCGCCTCCAGTCCCCAGAGCTGCCAGAGGAAGTACTTTCTGGGAGTGGCTTTCAGCAAATGGGCAGGGAGAGGAGGCAGAGAGGGGAGACAGAGAGGAAGACTGGAAGTAGACTCGACTGCACTTGCGTGCCTTCAGCTCCTCTCCCCATTGAGACCTTGATGCCCTTCCACAGGCACCAGCTCCTTCTCACTTTCCCCTTAGAATAACACACACACGGATCATGTTTTCCTGGCTATGGAACTGGAAGACAAACGGCTCCTATGAGCCTGTCCCCGGGGACCTCAGGCAGAAGGTAAAGCTGAGTGGTCCCCAAGGGGAAAGGGTGGGATAAGTCCATCCAGGGGTAGCTGTGACTGAGAGCACTCTGCTTTTCTTTCATTCCAGTTATGGTGATAAATGGGGTGTTTTAGTTGTGACAAGATGTTCCTCCTTCTGCCTCTCACCCCGTTTTAAGAATCAAGGTCACATGCTCCAGACTCCTCCGTAGTCAGCGCAGAGAATTGCTTGGGATGTCAGGGATCGCAGCTGATGTTTTTGGTGTTAAGCAAGGGAACGAGAGAGACGAATGTCTTTAAGGCAGTAGGCGTCGGATTTTCTCTTCATGGTAAACTGACAAAACCCATAACACAGGCAAGGGAGGAAGGAGCGTTAGTCTAAAATGAGACAGAGGAGGAAGGAGAGACACAGAGGGATCCCCGAATCTCTTTAATAGGACAAACCTTTTAAAGACAGGCGTGATCCACTTCTCAGGGAGAAATAAACCCAAGGCTTTCCTTAGAAATTGATTTTGGTATTTCAGCAGTGAAATTCAGATGAACTGTATAATGTTGGAATAGACAGATCACAGGATTTATAGAGCCAGAAGATCTGGGTTAAAATCCTAGCTCTGTTCCTTCCTACTTTAGTGATCTTAAGCAACTCACTTCACTATTCCAGTATTCCATTAAAGGAAAGAGCAGACTCCTCTAGTTTCTTCTAGCCCTGTGTTAAACAGAACTGCACTCAGAGGCAGCCAACAGGTGTCCATTATGTCTGCCAGACCAAGTCTTCTATTGCTTTAGTTGTCATTTTACAATAGCACATAAATTAACCGATTTCCTACTTGAGATGATGGTCTAGAAAAAAATAAAATAAAACAGGACATTCTGGTCCTAACTCTTATTTTAGGCAAAGCACTACATCCCTGGACCTTAGTTTCTATATTTGAATTATTTATTTTATTGTTATTGGGTTAAAAAAATACGGTAGATGTAAAGCCGGTTTTAAAATTGTAAAAATGATTTACAAATAGAGGTTATTGAAGGAACTCTATGTAATATGCAAACTGAAAATTCTGAGGTAGTGGTAAGAAAAAACAGGAAAAACTACTAGATTGGTGAGACGAGTCCTGAATTCAAGTTCTAGTCCTATTATTTGGTAGCTTTATAATCTTGAACAAATCAGTATAACTCTCAGACCCCCAGTTTCCTTAACTAAAAGATAATATTTAGAGTAGGTGTTTTCTAAGTTCTCTTCAAGATCCCAGACACTTTTTTCAAACCTTTTTTGCATGCCATAATTGATGATGTTACAGAGAGGAGAGCAAAAGGTTTGAGATCATTCTTTTAAACTTCTAGTGTTTTTCCACTACAAGTAATGTTGGCTGTAATTCCAAATAAGGGGTCCTCCAAACCTATGTTTTTTAGGGTTTTTAACCACCATCACAACAAAAGCAACACCAGACATAAATGAGAAATTTTAACACACTAGATAGAATGTGTCCTCCATTCATTCCTTTTCCAATGGTATTATTCCCTTTGAAAATGTGTTTTGGAATGCTACTCCTTGATGAATTTTTTTTCACACAAAATCCACTTAGCTTCATTTTTCCAATTCCTTACTTTCTTTTCTACTTTAATCCTTGCTGCCTGTCTAAATATTTTGCAGACCTATAGTTTGTTATACATGATGTTTATGACCTAATACTTACATAGATAAAGAAGTTTCAGTTGCAACAATATCTCGTACATTTAGCTACTGGTGCAGTCACCCCTCTATTTCATACCATCAAGGGAGAGGAACCTACAGTCAATTGTCGTCCTCTAGGTCCTCAAGTTCAGCCCTTTGACTGAACCCAAACTTCACAAAACAGAGTGTAAATCAGGGGTGGGAACCTGCAGCCTCAAGGCCACATGTGGTTGTCTAGGTTCTTGGGTGTATCCCTTTGATTGAGTCCAAGTTTTACAGAACAGATTTTTTTATTAAGGGGTTTCATTCTGTGAAGTTTAGATTCAGTCAAAGGGTTTCACTTGAGGACCTAGGGGGCCACATGTGGCTTTAAGGACAAAGGTTTCCCACCCTTGGACCACTGCAATAAAATATCCTCAAGGCTCTACTCCAATCCATGCTCCACACAGCTACCAGAGTAATTTCCCTAACAGTCAAATCTGACCATGTTGTGCACCTCCCCCCACATTTTCTACTTCCTCAATGATCAAGAGGAGCTAGCTTTATATTACTTCTAGGGCAAGCCTCCATAATATATGGCCTGCCAAAGGATTTCTGGTGGTTGTCATGTGACCTGTGGCAACCCACCACCTTCAGCCTGTCTCTAGTCTAACCCATCTGCTGTCTAAAGAAGTTTACACATTGTGCAGGTCTGCTCCAGGGTGAAATATAAAGATCCTCTGTCTGATTTTTAAAGGTCTTCACGATGTGGCCTCTTCTCACCTTTCCAGCATTCTTATAGATTCCTTGCCTCTACATGCTCTGCAGTTGAGTCACACTGCCCTACTTGCCATGACACTCCATCTCTCATTTCTGTGACTTTGCATGGGCTGTCTGTCTCCTATTCATGGAAGACTTTTCCTCCTCACCTTCACTTCTTGAAATCACTGGTTTCTTCAAAAACAAACAAACAAAAAATCTTAAGAAGTAGAAGACCTCTCTAGCCCTTTTAGTTATTAATCTATGATTGAGTGACCAGTCTTTCCTGATCCTCTCCATATGCTAATGACTTCTCTTCCAAATTTGCATTGTATTCTTTTTTGTACTTATATATATATGTGTGTGTGTGTGTGTGTGTGTGTGTGTGTGTGTGTGTGTGTGTGTGTGTATGTGTGTATGTATGGGCAAACCCTTTGATCTAGGCTTGTTTGACTTCTGTCTTAGCATCCCTAATATTAAACATAGTACCTGGCATATTGATAAATATTGATTGATTGACTTTATTTTTAAAAACTATAGTTATTATTCATTTTGACATGACAGGAATTTCCAAACAAGCAATAAAAACCCTTTCCCTTCTCTCCCATATAAAGTTTGAATGTACTAAAAATATATAGACACTACAATTTTAAATCAAAGGTGAGATTATGTCTTGTTCCGACCTGCATCAACTTGATATTGATGGGCAAGTTTTATAGATAGACATGCTTATAATGGAACAGAAATATGTGTGTATATGAGTGTATCTTCTCTTAGAGAAGTTATAGTAACTAATGTTATCTAGAATGTTATATCAGTATGGAAGGCTTTAAGTAAACCCAGAGATGGATCACATGCCTTTTATCTAAAGATACCCCTAGTTTAGTTCAAAGGTACTCATTGCTATAGAGAAATGCTTTCTCTTTAATGATATCAACTCTGTCAGACAGATTATACATTGTTATGGAGGTTTTAGGACCTTGGTTTTTAGAGGAAGTGTCCCATGCAAAAATCATGTGTATCCTTGAAATGTTGAAGTCAAATGAATGAATCAAAAAGCATTTATTTAAGTGCTAATTATGTGCCAGGGACTAAGCTAAGTGCTGGTGATACCCATACAAACCAGGAAGAGAGTACCTGCCCTTAAGAAGCTTATACTCTAATAAGGAAAGAAAACAACTTAAAGAAGTGCTAGAAAGTGGGTAGAAATGAGAGGAGGGCATATTTGGAAATAAGTTGGAAGGGGTAATGACTTGGTTCTAGCCTAGATAAGATGAAAGCTTACTTCCTAAAGTCTAGGTTTCCTGGGGTGAAGTCTAAGTTATGGTGGTGGAAGAATGAAGATGGTTAGAGTTCAGGGAGTATGGTTTAAAAGCATCCAAATATATATATATATATATACATACGTATATATATTAGGAAAGTTTCCATGACTTCTTAGGAGTTGTTGCTTAGGGAAGCTATTTCCTAAATAAAGAGTTGTACTTCCATGATAGCATTTTGCTTCAAGAGAAGGGGAAAGCAGAGCTCCTGAAAACAACAGACAATAAGAAGGGATGGTAGTTATGGACCCAAAGAATGGATTTCATGGTACATGAGAGGAACAATGATCATGGCGGGAGGGTAGTAATGAACTGCACAATTAGAATTAGAATAGGCAATGAAGAAACAAAGCTATTTGCCCATGATATGATGGTATACTAAGAGAATCCTAGAGAATCAACTGAAAAAGTGCTTGAAATAATTAACAACTTTAGCAAAGTTGCAAGATTATAAAATAAACCCACATAAATAATTTGTACTTCTATATATTACTATCAAAGCTCATTTAAAGAGATGGTCCATTTAAAATAACTGTAGATGATATGAAATATTTGGGAGTCTACCTGCCAAGACAAACCCAAGAACTACATAAACACAATTAAATATTTTAATACAGATAAATTCAAATCAAAATAATTGCAAAAATATCAGTTGCTCATGGGTAGGCCGAACTAATATAATAAAAATGACAATTTTACCTAAATTAATTTACTTCTTCAGTGCCATACCAATCAAACTACCAAATACTATTTTATAGAACTAGAAAAAATAATAGCAAAATTCATCTGGAAGATGGATCCGGAAGGACTGCAAAACTGTACATTCCCTTTGATCCTGCAATACCTCTAATAGGCCTGTGTCCCAAAGAGATCATAAAAAGGAAAAAAAAGACCCACATGTACAAAAAATATTTATAGCAGTTCTTTTTGTGGTGGCAAAGAATTGAAAATTGAGGGAATCCCCATCAATTGAGGAATGGCTGAACAAGTTGTGCTATATGAATGTAATGGAATACTATTGTGCCATAAGAAATGATGAGCAGGCAGATTTCAGAAAAACCTGGAAAGACTTACATGAACGGATGCTGAGTGTGAGAAGAACCAGGAGAACCTTGTACACAGTAACAGAATATCTAAAACCAAATGACTATCTATTTGATTCAGAAAAAAACCTTTGGTTAAGTATAGTGTTCACTTTTGCTAAAAGTATAACCAAAGAGAAACCTTTATAAAGTCATAATATATATAAATATATACATATGCATACATATGTATATATATATATATATATATATATATATATATATATATAGTACATAAAAGCAAGCTTCTTATGAAATGTGGACACATTAGAAATTTTCCCATTAAAGCAATGATGTTTATTTTCCCTACTATTAATTGTTATAGTTCTAGAAATGCTAGCAATAAACAATAAGACAAGAGAAAAAATGAAAGACCTGACACTAGGCAAAGATCAGATAAAACTATTCCTAACTTCTGATGACGTGATGGTTCACTTAAAAAATCCTAGAGAATGATCAAAGACACTAATGAAAACAGTTAATAGCTTCAGTAGAATTGTAGTCTACAAAATAATCCCACAAAAGTCAATAACAACACAATCCAAGAGGTCATAATACAAAGTTTTGCTTTCTTTTCTTGCAAACAACTGCAAAATATATAAATATTGGGGGATAAATCCGTCAAAGTACACAAAATACTTTTATATGTTCAATTACAAAGTGCTCTTTTAAAAAATAAAGAACAATTTAAATGGCAAAAGTTCTTACCACCAAGCTTTGCCAACATTTTTACAATTCATGTATTTTATTCTGAACTTATGACATAAAACAAGCATTTCCTTAACATGGTAGAGTAGGAAAAAGATAATTGCACATGAAACTGTAAATCTATTGTGTAAAACTTGTGATTCATTTAAAAAATATAATAAAGTTATTATGTAACCCACATAACAAAAATGACAGTGCTACAAAATACCATTTATATTACCAAAATTAATTTATAGTTGCAACACTATCAAAAAGAAATTATCCAAGAGATACTTTATACAGCTCAGTAATATAATAGCAAAATGCATCTGAAGAAACATAATTTCCAGAATAACAAGGGAAATAACAATTAATGATTTAAAAAAGGTAGAGATGTAGAGCAAATGGTACTTCCACCACTCAGACTTTATTAACAAGCTGAAGCAACCGAAACTACTTGGTACTGATTTTTGTGTTCATTCTTCACTGCCGAAGAAGACCACGCCATCATAGAAATGATGACATGACTTGCACTTGACTTTGTTTTGAGTGAGGGAGGGCTGTGCAGGTCACCAGCCTCACTTCTCCAGAGTCATCTGAATTCAGTGACCAGATATTCATCAGGATGACTGGAGATGCCCAGGATACGATGGAAGATCTTGGCCTCTTTAGGCCAATTTCCTTAAAAATACAGAAGTAGATCAGTGGAATAGAGTAGGCAGGGAAAGATTGGAAACAATGCTATGCAATGGTCTTGTGTTCTTTAAGTTAAAAGAACATAAATTACCTGCAAAGACCTCCCTGTGCTGTGAAAACTGAAAAGCAGTTTGGCTGAAATAAAGCTTTGACTGATATTTTAGGACATATTCTATAACAAATTCAAAAAGTTTCTGTAATCTTAATACTAAAGACAACTGTAAAACATTAGAAGAAAAACAGATCTGATACCTTTTACAACTATTAGTAGAAGTGCTCAATAAAATAAGGGATAGGAGCAATTATAAAAGATAAATTATACAATTTTTATTATAGTTTTCAAAAGAATTCCAAGTTCTTAACAACTATGTGAAGAAATTCTCCGAATCACTAATAAGAGAAATACAAATCAAAACTGTGAGTTTCGCCTCATATCCTTTAAACTGACAAAAGTAACAAAAGATGGGAGTTGTCAAAGTTGGAGCACTTGTGAGAAAATGGACATACTGGTGCATTTTGAATAGATATATGAGTCAGTAAAACCATTTTGAAAGTGATTTAGAATTACATAAATAGAATGACTAAAATGTCCATATCCTTTGACCCAGAGATTTCACTACTAGACTTAGATAACTCCAAGGTTATTGATAAAAGCAAAGACTCATATACACTAAAATATTTATAGCAGCACTTTTGTGGACAGTAAAGTATTAGAAACAAAGTAGATGCTCACTGACTGGGGAAAAAGTAAACAAATAAACTAAATAACTAAAGTAAACAAACTAAGGTACATAAATGTGATGAAATAGTGCTGTGTTGTAAGAAATATCAAATCTCAACCAAAGAAGTCTGTGAAGATTTACGGATGCAGAATCAAGTAAGCAGATCCAAGAAAATAATGTGCATAATGACTATAACAATATAAAGGGAAAGAATTACAACAAAACAATAAAAAGTCATCATTCCAAAATTACAAAGATCAGCACGATTTGATGAAGTTAAGCAAAAAAAAAAATATCCTTCCTTAGTCTTCTGCACAGGTGGAAGGTCCAGTATGTGGCACATTGCATGTATTTTCAGACTATTTTAATTTATTGACTGATTTTGCTGGGTTTTTTTTCCTCTTCCCTTTAAAAATATTATGGGATGGATTATCTGGAAGGTGGAAGGAAGAGGGCTACTGGAAGAAATACTGATAATATACAAGACATAAGACATCAATAAAAGTTCACTTAAAAATAAAATATAAGTTGCCATAGAAATGTTGTTAGTATTTCCTGGATTTGGGGGAGGGAGATGTATTTGCCACATACCCAAATTTTGAGCATAAGCAAAAAAAAGGATATATGTTGTCATATTCATTCAGAATGTATTTAGGATTAAATTAGTCTATTAGGATTAAATCCACAATCTTTCTGGTACTGTATAATACTAGGTGTTCTGATGGACTAAGACTTTTGGAACATTCTATACACTGAAATTATAAATATGTGATGTCATAAATATATAATATAATATATAAATGGGTCATAAATATGTTATAGGTTAACTTACCAATCACTTCAGTAATTCTTGGTACAAGAATTTTCTTTTTGCTTTTACAAAACATATGGAAGATGTTTGAAATATAAGATTTATGCTTTGACTTCATCTTGTATCATGTGTAATTTATTTTCTTTTAGAAATGCAGTCCAGAAAAACATGTTTCATTCATCAGTAAGATGACATATTCCTGGTTTAACAGGTAGGAACTTGATGAATCTGTTTGTTGCAATCTAAACTACACAAGTATTATAAAAACAAATAAAAGCAAGGAGCACCTACATTCCATCTCATACAATTTAATGATCAAAACATTTATCAAAAGTGGCATTTTAAGTCTAGCTGTGAATCCTCTGGGCCCCACTACCTGAAGGTCAGGTGTGTTACATTTGACCATTAATGAGATTGAAGGAGGTCTAGGCTCGCTGCCACAGGTTTCAACGTCTATCCATGATGTTCTCCCAATTATAGGGGTTGCCCTGCACCCAAATTCCATTTAACTACTTAAAAGGTTAGCTTTTACAAAGGAATAATTACTTTAAAAGTATAAAAACAAATATACAAATATATTCCCCAGCATGAGGTATAATTTCCTCTTCTCCACTGTGGGGAAGGAAAATAGATTAGATTCACAGCTTAGCTCAGTTCCTATATAGCACAGTCCCAAGTTCCAAGTCCAAAGGCTCCTTTGGCTCAGGTTCCAGTTACCTTGATTTCTTAGGACTTCTCTGCCAGCTTGGCTTTCTGCAATATCACTGGTCCTGAGGTTGTCATGGCTCAGTGGTTCCATGTTCAATTGAGATTCTGTTTCTTGCACATGAGACTGAGAAGGACAAAAGAAACAAAACAAACAGAAACCCCAGAATTGTTTCTTGGGGTCATAGGGCCTAAAAGGAGAGGAAGGAGGGGTTACTTTCCCACCTCTCCTCTTTAATTCATGGAATGTGTGCTATGAGTGAATTTTCACCCTATCACATCAGGAAAGAGTATGAATGTCCCATTCTCTCATTTTTTGAAGACCCAGGCTATTCTGGCTGCACAATCAAAGACAGCTCTCTGCTCCTTAATTCAAGCAGAATTGCAGTAACTAAAAAGCAATGTGAGATGTACAAATTTAAGACATATGAACTCTTTGTGCCCAACCTGTGATAGAGCCTTATGAGCTCATATGCCACAGTCAGACACACTATACCTTGACTCTAACAGCGATGTCATTAGGGTCCTCTTCAAGAGTGACACAACAATCAACTCCCTAAACAACATGGTAGAGGAATATAGTACATCTTTGTCAGAAACAAGGTTAGTTTAGGTGATTTGAACATGCTCCAACACAATGTAACATAAAGATCATTTTAATCAAACTAAGTACATTTTGATAAAGTAATATTTGAATATTACTTTTAAAGAAAGTCAGGGTTGTCAATATGTTGACAGTCCTCACAGACAGGAAGATGTATGTATTTCTGTCTCTGCATTATCCTTGCTTGTGGTAATTGCTCACCTATAGGTGATATCTCAGTTTTTACAGGAAATCATCCTTATTCCAAGGGATTATTTCTTTTATAAGTAGAGTCTATGTCTAGACCAGGTTGGTCCATTCATTTAGCCAGAAGCCACAAGTTCAGAAGTTATCCAATCTAGGAAGATCCGACTTAGATAATGATGGAAACATCCAACAGCTGCTTTTGGAAATGCATTCCTAAATCTTCATAATTAGGAAGTCTTCATATAAATGTATCTTGCTTCTACATATTGTAAACCAATATAAATTCCTTAATGGCAGGAGCTATGTCTTTTTTTCTTTATATCTTCTTGGTACTCTAATAAGCATTTATGGAACTAATTAAAAAAGTTAAAAAAAAGAACAAGATAGGTCAGGGCAACTTGAATTTTAGGGATACAAGGATTACTTAGCTTAATTCAATTCAATAAACACTGTTCTAGGTGTTAGGAATAAAATGACAAAAACAAAACAGTTCTTTCCTTCAAGAAAATTATGTTCTACTGGATAAGATTATTAATAATTGTAGGGGAAAGGAAAAGGGAACAAATATTTATTAGATATCTACTATGTGCCAGACAGCAGCACTTTTGAAATATTATATCCTTACAACAACTTTGTGAGGTAAGTACTATTATTATTCCACATTTTTTACAGTTAAGGACACTGAGGCCGATAGAAATTAAGCAACTTGTGCAGGGTCACCATCTGAGGTCAGATTCGTACTGTGGTCTTCCTGATTGTGGCCCCAGAGTCCTTTCCACTGTTCCACCTGATTCTGTATAATTCAAAACAAACAGGTAAAAATGAAATTATTTTTACATGTGGGCTCTGTAGACAGTTAATTTTGACAATTCAATCTTTAAAGGCAATTTCTGTGTAAATATATTTCAACTCCAAAAATGTAGTGATGTGCAGCCCTAATTTTGAGAAGTCTCCTCTAGACTCCTCTCCAAACCATTCTGAACTCCAAGGCCTGAGGAAGACCTAAAACCTGATTGGCCAATCAGGAGAGGCTTTGTGGTCCATTCCGAGCTTTGCTTTGTATGCTCTGGGATAACAGATACGCTTAGGTTTGCTCTCTGAATGAACTTAAAATACCTTTCACTGTGTCACCACTACAAGGCCAAATGATGCTGGCCAGGAACATTCTTCCATTTATGAGTACCAAGCACAAGGCTCTCTATATACATGTTCTGCAAGCTTTGAGAGAAATAAACACTCATATTCAGCCTAATTTTATTTCTTTCTAAGAATGAACTTAGTAATGGTTGACACTCCTAATATCTTAAGAAGTATCGCAAGTAAAACAGTCTCAAGCCCACAAACATCTTCCACTCAGCAACGATTCGGAGTTTTCACTCTGAGGTAACAAAATAAAGAAGGGACAAAGAAGTGATGGAGATATATTTTATTTACTCCATTTATTTTGAAGTTGTTTTCCCCTAGAGGATATGAATGATATTTATTTTTGTAAGTTCCTAGTAGAAACTCAAGAGTTCTGTAATTAGATGGATATGTCTTTCTTTACCTTCCCCTAGTGAAAAAAATCACAAAGATAAGCATATCCACTGTTCCTAAGCCTATTTCACTTCCATAGCCCCACACTGGGAACTCAGAACTGTCTGGTAGCCACATTTTGTCCTTTTTTTACTTCTTTCTAAAGATTAGTATGAGCATGGAACTGTTTGTATGTTAGTACTGGCCAACTATAAATTGGCATTCATATGTCTGTTGTTTCATTTGGAAGGAAAGTATTTCTGATCTATTATTTCATAGTTTATGGGAAACCAACCCCAGTCCTACAGGTGCCTTTGCCCCCAGAAATTATTTTGTATATATTTGAGCAGCTCCATAGAATGTAAACTCCTTGTAAACAAGGTGAGGTGGGCACTGAGTAAATGTCTACTAAGTTGAAATTAATTCAATTGAACTGAAATGAGTTGAAGTGATAAAACATCTACATGAGCAAATTCTAATTGTTCTTCAATTAATAAATTGAGATTTCTAATAAGAGATTTAGCTGGGGGAACTAAGAATTTAAATGACAGTGCTCTCTCTGGCAGTATGTATCAGAGACTTTACAACCCAGGTTATCCAAACTTAGAAGTCAGCCCTCTATCTTTTATGTAACTTTACCTCTATTTCCTCCACTGCTTATGAGAAATAAAATGAAAATTGGTTGTAAGAATAAAATTAGATGAATGTATATTAAATCACTTAAAAGTACAAAGCATTGTGATTGAAAGACATTCCTACTAACATTACCATTATGCTCTTGTGGCAATCTGCAAGCAATAGCAGAAATTTACACATTGATTAAGAGTGATGGGTAAGATGAGCTGTTAATAAAAAAAAAAGAATTTCTCCCATTTTGTGGATTTAGATTAAAAAGTGACTTAAGAAAGAGAACAGCATAGGTTGTTATGAGATAAAATGCTGTATTTTCTCCCTAACATTGGAATAATCTATGGGAACAATTAGTATAATGAGGATATTAAGAAAAGAATGAAAGATAGAATGCACTCTTAGGAAGAGAGGAGCTATTAAGCCATAGGTATCAACCAAAAGGACTTAGATGTACTTTTAAATGATGGATTATTTGGAGACACAGCATGAAAGTAATGAATCACTTACACATGTGAACCAAAACTGGTGGATTTTGCACAGTTCTAAATAAATGTTGACAGTAAATGTTGTTTTAAAATGTCCTTGTGAAAGTCAATGCACTTTTATTTTGAAAATGAATATGTACTTTATGGAATGGAATAGAAGGATATAACATGACATAATATTAACATAATGTTAAATTTCATCTTAGACTGAGTTCCACTTCATAGACTTCAGCGGTCTTTTTGCATAACGACTGTCGTCCAACATGTTAGCTTTCACTCTCAGTTTTGGTGTCATCTATAAATATGATAATCATTTCTGTTATGCTTATATCATTGATATTGTCATTGATTAAAAAGTGTTAAATAGCATGGGGCCAAGAACGAGGACATACCACTAGAGACCTAGATCCATGGCTTTAGTAGTTATCTAAATTTTTATTTAATTATTTCTATTCCCATAGAACCTATGTGCCTTATGAAAAAATAGGTTTCATTGTTCTCTGATTTACAAATGTATACTTAAAAATGAAACCCAACTTTATTATTGGATTTGTGGTGTTGTGCTTACCTCAGTGTTTTTCTTTCTAGCATAATAATTCTTGGCTACAAGAAACCCTTGGAAAGAGAGGATCTTTTTGAATTAAACGATAGTGACTCTTCCTACAATGTGTGTCCAATCTTTGAAAAGCAATGGAGAAAGAGCATCTTAACAAATAAAAAGAAGCCAAAGGTGATGCTGATTACTAAAACTTAAGAGATTATTTACTCACTGTAGCAGTTATATAATTTATTTTATTCTAAGAAATCAAAAGAAGGTTGGTTATTGGTTTAAATAATAAGTATCCTTCACCACAATTAAAACTATGTCCCCTTGAACAAATCACAACCTCTCCAATCCTCAGTTTCCCTGTCTTGGAAATGGACACAAAACCTGTCCTACCTTACTAAGTTGTTGAGATAAAATGAAAGAAAACTAAGAGGAGCATTTTTTTTTTTGCAAAGAATAAAATGCTTTACAAATGTGAGGTACCTTTATTATGGCGAATGTTTTCAGCCAAAGTAACAGGTTATTTTACAAAGTAGTCTCTACCATTGAGGTGGTTGTAATCCTGGCAAATGTTAGGGGGATATTTCCTGCCCTAACTGCACATTTGTGTTTTGCATGTAGAAATTCCATATAGAAAGATATAAGTATGCAACCTCACTGGTCCTAGCTTCCTTCTCTTCCTTTCACCATGAAAAGAAATACTGACTTGAAAATATGACCATCGTGTCATTACTCACACATGTGGGGTAGCAGAAGGAATTAAAACCTGAGTCATTCTATTAGCCCACTACATCTCTTTCTCTAGCTGTCTTCAAGGCATATGGTATCAGTTATAAATAATTTCTAATGGAAGTAAACAGTGTTCTAACCATACTAACATTAAGGGCCATAATTTTAAAATTTTATCATAATTTTCTATTGTCTGTTTTGTGACCTCCTTTGGATCCATTCTACCTGTGTGTTCCCTCTAATTTTAATAGTCATTTTATAAAGGCTTTCCTTTATTTTTTAACTGTGAAGTAATTATGAGTTGATACTTTTGTTTTTGCTTTTTTCTTTCTGTGATCTTTTAGCCCAAGAAATGGTCTTTACTTCACGCACTGTGGAAAACCTTCAATGTCTTGCTGATTCAGGTTGCTTTGCTCAAAGTGTTTGCTGACATTTTATCCTTTATTAGCCCACTCATAATGAAGTAAGTTGCAAAGTTTCTTGAACCAATCTGTTGAAAATTAAAATAAAATGACTAGTCTATGATAAAATCTTAGCTTAAAATTCTCTTTATTAATGTATCTACAAGACAAGAACATTTTATCAGATGTATGAACATTGTTTAAGATAGACATGTATTTTAGAAAATGTTATGTACTTAAAATGTTAAGAAATGTTTAGAAATGTTAAAATGTTTAGAAAATGTTATGTACTTAAAAATACTGTCAGTCAAAATGAGTGCCTACCACATTCTTAAAAGGGCTATGATAATTAGTACTAATTGACTGTTAAGTTCCCAAAAGATCTCATGCCTGCATGAGATCTTTCTTCTGGGTATGAATGAATGAGGAGGGAGCAAAGATGGTATGCACTCCGTTTATTCTCAGCTGGCTCAGAGTATATATAGGCATTCTACTTCCATTCATGCAAGAGATTTGTAAACACTGTGTGCTGAGCTTATGTGCTTGGCTGTTGTTGTTCTTGCTCAAGATAATTGTGAAGGTTGGTAATTGTGTAGGAGTAGTCCATCACATAAATCATGCAGGGACATGACGGCTCAAAGAGATTTCTCCTGAGGGCATCATGACCCTGGTAATCCAAGAGTTCCAGACCCCTCTTTTTTTTTGTCACTGAGTACATTAGAAGTCAGAATTCACTGTTCCACAAATGTTAAGGTTAGACCTGTTTCAGGAAGGGAGCAGGTATAACACATAGCATCTTTGCTAATGAGCAAGGGGAACTTGACCAGTGAGTAGCCACTGCACTTTCAAGTCTCAGTGACATGGGAAAACACAGACTCAGAAAAAGCTACAGATTTCTTATTAGGATCATCTTTGATGAGGTTAGCCTCCTGAGCAACAAGTCTTGTCAAATAGCTGAAAATTTATATATTATATTTTTCAGAATTCAGTCATTAGCTAACCATTTCTGAAAGGTCTTTTTCTTATTACTTAAAAAAAATGCTTCTATGGAAGGGGACACATAACTAAAGACCATTTTCAAAACACAGAATGACAAAGTATATTTTAACATAAAAAAATGAGAAAACACCTAAAACATGAAACACTGAACGTTTTATTTTGCAAAATACCTTGTGAATTATTTTATACACCCTAAAAAATGAACCTCTAAAATAAATGGTGTATTGATTCATAGTATCTCAATAAGAAAAGGAATTTATTCTCTCTGTGTGGATTTATAAAGTGTGTTTTTATCATTTATATCTCCACTGATGCAACTGAGGAATAATGAGATCAACTAGTCTTGTTAACACTGGATATTAAGCAACATAAATTCTCAGTTCCAATTAATTTTGGGAGTGAAATAACAAAAGGAAAGTTCAATATTAAAGGAATTTTTCCCGCTATTTCCTTTATGTGCAGCCAGTGCTGTTTTAGATGGGTAGAATTCAGCCTTTGTGTATTCATCAATTGAACTGCAACACGTAAGTACCTAACTCTGCCAGTTTCTACTGCTGCCAGTTTCTAACATCTCGCCCTTTCCCCTTGTTTATCAATTTAGACAAATGATCCTTTTATGTGAAAACCGCCATGATTTGGGTTGGAATGGATATGGATATGCAGTCACCCTTTTTATTATGACCATTTTGCAAACTTTGGTTCTTCAATTTTATCAACGTTTTAATATGCTCAACTCAGCAAAAATTAAAACAGCTGTAATTGGACTGCTCTACAAAAAGGTAATGATGGAAGGAAGTATCTCTTCTGAAAGATTTGAGAAAAAATAGTCACTACAGCATTACTTGTGAAACAATAGTATTCCATTATATTCATAAGCCACAATTTGGTCAACCATTTTCTAATTGATGGATACTCCATTTGTTTCTAATTTTTTACTATCACAAAAAGACCAGCTATGAGTATTTTTGTATATAAGGGTCCCTTTCCTTTTCTGTCTCTGATCTCTTTGGGGGCATAAGCCTAGTCATGGCATCTCTAGGTCAAAGACTATACAGTTTTATAAGGGGGCATGATTGGTTATACCAGTTCACAGCTTCATAACATGACTCTTTTTCCACAACAACATCAATATTTGTCATTTTCCTTTTTTGGTCAATTTCACTAAGATAAATTTATATATGTGGGTATGTATATCCACATACATATACATTTACACATATGCATGTATATATACATACACACACAATTGTATAGGAAAAGTGCATACACACATACCATACATACACATGTAACAGAAGGGTGTGTGTGTGTGTGTGTGTGTGTGTGTGTGTGTGTGTATTGAAGTATTCTTTTAATATAAGGTTTGGTAATTTTTTTCCCTTCAGTTGATGTCTCATTTAATGAAAAATGATCTGATTATAAATTAAATTTTATTTAAAGTTTGAGTTCCAAATTCTATCTCTCTCTTCCCCACTCTTTATACTCTCCCCTCCTTGAGATGCTAAGCAATCAGATATGAGTTATATGTGTGCAATTATGTAAAACATTGCCATATTAGTCATATTGGACAGGAAGACTTGAACAAAACAAAAAAAAATGAAGGAAAGTGAACAAATAGTATGCCTTAGTCTGTATTCAATTAATATCAGTTCTTTCTCTGGAGGCAGATAGTATATTTCATTATTAGTCCTTTGAGATTGTCTTGAATCATATTGCTGAGAGTAGCTAATTCATTGGCAGTTCTTCACTGAGCAATATTGCAGTTACTGTGCAATGTTCTCCTGCTTCTTTCACTTCACTAGTCAGCAATTTATACAGTCCTTACAGATTTTTCTGAAATCATCCTGCTTGTCATTTCTTATAGCACAATAATATTCCATTAAAATCATATACCACAGCTTGTTCAGTCATTCCCTAATTGACAAGCATTTCTTTGATTTTCAGTTTTTTTTTTGCCACAGAAAGAGCTGCTATATTTTTTTTTATGTGTGCAAATAGGTGCATTTTGCTTCTTTGGATATCTTTGGTATGTATAGACCTGGCAGTGGTATTGCTGGATCAGAAGTTATTCACAGTTTTATAGCCCTTTGGGCAAAGTTCCACACAGTGCTCAAGAATGGTTAGCTTAAGTTCACAACTCCACAAATAGTACATTAGCGTTCCAGGTTTCCCTCATCCCCTCAAACATTTATAATTTTCCTTTTTTGTCATATTAGCCAATTTAAGGGATGTGATGTTGTTTTACTTTGCATTTCTCTGATCAATTATAATTTAAAGCATTTTTATATGACTATAGATTTCTTTGATTTCATTGCATGGAAACTGCCTTTTCATGTCCTTTGACTATCACTTGGGGAATGACTTGTATTTTTTTTATAAGTTAGACTTAATTTTCTATATATGTGAAAAATGAGGTCTTTATCAAAGACACTTATTGCAAAAATTTTTCTTAGCTTTCTGCTTTTCTTATAATTTTGGTTGCCTTGGTTTTGTCTGTGCCAAAAATTTTAAATTTTAGATAATCAAAATTTTCTATTTTACATTTTATAAAACTCTCTGTAACTTCTTTGGTCCTAAATTCTCCCCTTATCCATAAATCCAACATATAAATTATCCCATACTCTTTTAATGTGCTTATGATATCACCCTTTATGTATATATCATGTGCCCATTTTGACCTTATCTTGATATGTTCAGTGTATAGTTTCTGCCACATTGTTTTCCAGTTTTCCCAGCAGTTTTTGTAAAATAATGTGTGTTTGTTCCAAAAGCTTGGATCTTTAGGTTTATCATGTACTATATTACCATGGTCATTTACTATAACGAAATTTGTATTTCACTTATGCATCACTATTTCTTAGCTATAGCAGATTGTTTGAATAATTACTGTTTATAATATAGTTTGAGGTCTTGTACAGCTAGACTACATTTTTTTCACTGTTTTTAAAATGATTATTGATTCTCCCTTGATATTGTTGAATTTTGTTTTTTCCAGATGAATTTTGTTATTATATTTTCTAACCCTATAAAATACTTTTTGATAGTTTCATTTGTATGGCACTGAATAAATAGATTAATTTAGGTAGAATTATTATTTTAATATATTGGCTCAGCTTACCCATGAGCAATTAACATTTTTGTTGGAAAGAGATAAAGTTGTCCTCCACAGAAAGAAACATTTGGTAGCTATGTGATTAGGAGAGAGTACTGAGAAAAGAAACCTCAAATTTTTGCTTCAGCAAAAGACACACCAAATTAAGTAGGGGAGATGAGGTAATATTCCCTCAAGTGGACCTCCTTATTGAGCTTCATGCATATTAACTGACACACCGGAATAAAATTATCCCTCCATTTTCTGATCACAGGTCCCATAATCTAGGAAGGAAAACAGGCATGTAATGAGAGTCAGAAAGATTTTAATCCTGAGGATTCTGGACCAGTCTGGACTCTGAGAGGGGTTGTGACCACCTTGACAGTATTTAAGTTTGTTCCTGCTTCTGTAGTGTGTGTATCAGCATTAACATCCCAGGATGTATAAATAAATCACCTTCTTCTGCCCACTCTGTTTCTGCATTCTTTACATGAGAATGGTGAATTTGTCACAATTTTCCAATCATTTAGATCTGACTTGATTGTGTGAAAAATGTTTTGTAATTGTGTTCATATAGTTCCTGGGTTTGTTTGGCAGGTAGACTCTCAAGTATTTCATATTGTCTACAGTTATTTTAGATAAAATTTCTCTTTATATCTTTCATGCTGGATTTTGTTAGTAATATATACAAATGCTAATGATTTATGTATCCTGAAACTTTGCTGAAGTTGGTAATTATTTCAAGTAATTCATTAGTTGATTCTCTAGGATTCTCTAAGTATATCATCATATCAGCTGCAAAGGGTTATAGTTTGTTTCCTCATTGCCTATTCATTTCTTTTTCTTCTCCTATTACTATAGCTAACATTTCTACTACAATAGTAAATAATAGAGATGATAATGAGCATCCTTGCTTCACCCCGATTGTGCTGAAAAGGCTTCTAGCTTATCCCCATTACAGATAAAGCTTGTGATGATTTTAGATTAATTTTACTTATCATTTTAAGGTAAGCTCAATTTATTCCTAAGCTCTCTAGTGTTTTGAAAAGGAATGAGTGCTGTATTTTGTCAAAGACTTTTTCTGCATCTATTGAGATAACCACATGATTTCTGGTAGTTTTATTATTGATATGGTCAATTATATTGATAGTGTTCCAAATACTGAACCAGCTCTGCATTCCTACTATAAATTCCACCTGGTCAAAGTGTATGATTCTTGTGATATATTGCTGTAATCTTCTTTCTAAGATTTTATTTAAAATATTTGCATCGATATTCATTAGGGAAATTGGTCTAAAATTTTCTTTCTTTCTTTTGGCTCTTCCTGGTTTTGGGTATTAACACCATATTTATGTCATAAAATGAATTTGGTAGGACTTTTTCTTCACATGTTTTTCCAAATATTTTATATAACATTGGGATTAATTGCTCTTTAAATGTTTGGTGGAATTTGATTGTAAATACATCTGGTCCTGGAGATTTTTGTCTTAGGAAGTTCATCAGTATCTTGTTCAATTTCGTTTTCTATTTTATTATTCTATTTTTCTATTCTAATTTAAATATTTAATTCTTCCTCTGTTAATCTAGGTAATTAATATTTTTGTAAATTCATCTATTTCATTAAGATTGTCAAATTTATTGACATACAATTGGAGAAAATAACTCCTTGTAATTGTTTTAATTTCTTATTCATTAGCGGTGAATTCACCTTTTTCATTTTTTAAACTAGTAATTTAGTTTTCTTCTTTCCTTTTTTAAATCAAATGAATCAATAGTTTATCTATTTCATTGATTTTTTCATAAAACCAACTTCTAGTTTTATTGTTCATTGATTTTTTTATTTTCAGTTTTATTAACCTCTCTTTTGATTTTTAGGATTTCCAATCTGGTGTTTAATTGGGAATTTTTAATTTGTTCTTTTTCAAATTCTTTTAGCTGTATGTTCAATTTGTTGACTACTTTTTTTCTTTTTCTTAATTAATGTAAGCAATTAGATACTAAATTTCCCCCTAAATATTGCTTTGGCTGCATTCCATAAATTTTGGTATTTCTATTCTCATTCAGTTTTCTCCAGAACTCTATGATATCTAACTTTTCCAGAACTTTATTCACCTTCTTAACTTCTTTCTTGTATACTTTGGTTAGACTTATTGAATTCTTAGAGGAAAAGGTTGAAGTCCCTTACTAGTATAATTTTATTTAATATTTCCTCCTGTAACTCATTCAACTTTTTCAGAAATTTATATGCTGTACCATTTGGTACATAAATTTTCAGTATTGATGTGACTTCATTGTCTATGACACCTTTCAGCAGTACATAATTTCCTTCTTTATCTCTTTTAATTAGATCTATTTTTACTTTTGTTTTGTCTGGGGTTATAATTACTACCCCCTGCTTTCTTTGCTTTAGCTGAAGCATGATGGATTCTGCTCCAACACCTTACCATTACTCTTTGTGTATCCCTCTGCTTCATATGTGTTTCATGTAAACAGCATGTTGTAGGATTCCGATTTTTAATTCATTCTGCTATCTGCTTACATTTTATGGGTCAATTCATCCCAGTCACATTTACAATTATGATAACTATTTCCCTCTATGCTATTTTTCACTTGTTCATCCCCCCTCTTTTACTCCCCATCCTTTTCCTCCGCACAAGTGTTTTACTTCTGATCATCATATTCCTCAATATATTCTCCCTTTTATATGTCCCTCCCATCTACCTCTAATTATTTCTGTCCCTTTTTATTTCCTTATCAGGTAAGATAGATTTCTCTATCCAACTGAGTGTGTATATTATTGTTTCTTTCAGCCGTTTTTGATGAGAGAAAGGATTAAGCTTTGCCTGCCACCTCTTACCCCCTATCTTCCCCTCCATCATAATAACTCTTTCTAGGTAATTATCCCATTCAAACTCACTCCTCTTTCTTCCAATGTGATTTTCTTTATCACTACTTTATTTTGTTTTTTTGAGTATCATTTCATTGAAGTCACATTATATCCACAACCTCTGTCTACATACAATCCTAATTCCTCTTATAGTAATAAAGTTAAGAGTTACAAATGTTATCTTGCCATATAGAAATAAAAACAGTTTAACCTTAATGAATTTATGTTTTCTCTTTCTTCTTACTTTTTAATCTTTTTTTATGTTTCCCTTGAGTCTTGTAATTGAAGCTCATATTTTTTTGACTCTGATCTTTTAATTAGAAATTCTTGAAAGTACTCTATTTCATTAAATATCCATTTCTTTTCTTGAAAGATTATATTCAGTTTTGCTAGGTAGATGATTTTTTGTTGTAATCCTAACTCCTTTGCCTTCCAGTATATCATTTTCTAAACCCTCCTTTCACTTAATGTAGAAGGTGCCAAATCCTGTGTAATCTTGACTGTAGCTCCAGGATATTTGAATTGTTTCTTTTTTACTTTTTGCAGTACTTTTCCTTTGATCTGTGAGCTCTGGAATTTGATTATGATATTCTTAGGAGTTTTTATTTTGGGATGTCTTTCAGGTGGTGATTGGTGGATTCTTTTTATTTTTCTGTCTGGTTCTAATATATCAGAGTAGATTTACTTGATAATTTCTTGAAGGCTTTTTTTATCATGGTTTTCGGGTAGTCCAATAATTCACATATTATCTCTCCTGTTTCTATTTCCTAGGTCAGTTGTTTTTCAATGAGAAATTTCACATTTTCTTTTACTGGTTTTACTTTTTTGATTTTATTTTATCGTATCTTGATGTCTCATAAAGTCATTAATTTCCACTCATTCAATTCTAATTTTTGAGGAATTATTTTCTTCTGTGAGCTTTTTGTACTTCTTTTTCCATTTAGCTAATTCTATTTTTTAGGGAGTTATTTCCTCAGGACATTTCTGTATGTCCTTCACCATGCTGTTGACTCCTTTCTCATGATTCTCTTGTATTATTCTCATTTCTTTTCCCGGTTTTTCTTCTACTTCTCTAATTTACTTTTAAAGTTCTTTTAAAGCTCTTCTTGAAATTCTTTTTGGGCCTGAGGCAAAAATTACATTTTTTTGAGCCTTCACATGTAGCCAAGTTGACACTATTGTCCTCGTCTAAGTTTATGTCTTGATCCTCCCTATCACCATAATAACTTTCTATAATCAAGTTTTGTTTTTTGTTGTTTTTTTTTTGTTGTTGTTGCTGTTGTTTTGCTCACTTTTTCTGCCTTTTTTGTGACTTGGGGGTTTTATGTGAAAGTTGGACTCTGGTCCTGCACTGTCCCAGTTTTTTTATTTTTTCTTTTTCTTTCTTTCTTTCTTTTCTTTTTTTTGCTGAGGCTCAGAATCTTGGCTTTTATTGGTCTTCGAGGCTTAGCTGCTTGCTTTCTTGGGAGGGTAAGCTTCCTTTTTGGCTTGTAATAGTTGTCCTCCTCTGGATGTGGGGTTTAGCTGCTGGCCTATTCCAAGGGTGGGGGCCTTGCTACTGGGTTGCTATAGTAACAGAATCTTTCTGGTGACTATGTTTGGAGGAGGAATCTTGTTGCTGGTCTGTGCCAGGGGTGGAGCCTTGCTGCTGGCTTGCTATGGAAACAGGGTCTCTTTCCTGATTGGCCCCAAGGGGAGGGTCTCTGACCAGTCCCAGGGAAGGGTATCACTTCTGCTTAGTAGTGGGATCAAGACCTCACCGGTGGCTTGTGCTGGAGATGGGACTACTGGGATGGGGCCTTGCTGGGCTGCACAGACTGCTCACTTGCCTAGGGGTTTACTGATTTGCAGGAGGGCCAGGTCTCTCTGGTAGGTTGCCCCATGGCTACAGCCTTGCTGTAGGCCCTCTACTGTGAGGCTGGCTGCTATAGCTGCTGCTCTTGGATCTTGCTCCCTTCCCATTCCAGTGAGACTAACCTTTCCTGCTGGGCTAGTAAGCTGCTTTCCTGTTCCTAGATAAATTCTGAGGTGGTTTTCTAGTTATATGGTGGATAGGGGAGGTGGGCTGATAGACCTTCAGAGGGTTCCTTCCTTATTGGTAGTGGCACTGGAATCCTAAAGGGTTTCAGAGCATTAGATTAAATATGAACTCCCAAATTCCCACATAATATTTACTTAGTTTATTTTCCTTAGTATTAACTAGAGAAAAAGAGTTAGTACTGCTTTGAAAAAAGGTTTAGAAATATTCTGCAAGTTGAACTTTTATTTTCAAAAATGTACCAGATACAAAGTTTATGTAACATTATTCATAAATATATTTCTCTCTAGTTCATTTCCAATCTCTAAGAATTCTTTCAATGCTCAAGTTATGGCCATGTGATCCTACAATAGTAATATAAAAGTTAATTTCCTTCTGAAAATGGAATAAAGCAAAAAATTTCAGCAGTCTCTTTTTTACAGTTAAATATCCCAAGTCATATTTTGTGTTCTTATCAGCCAATACCTTTGTTACCCTATATGTACTAGTAGAAATGACACATAAACTAGGAAAAATGTTTAGAATTTAAGGTGAGGGACCATCAGATAGGAAAAATCATATGAAGAACACTTTATAGTGTTGAGAAGAAATATAATATAATAAAAATAACAAACATATATATATTTGTATATATATTTATTTATATTTGAAATAGAGCAGAATTAGTTGGGCCAGGTCCAAGTCCTGGCTCTAAGACATTCTGATTGGGTGACTAATCATGTTACTCCTACTTCCCTCATTTTCCTCATCTGTAAAATGGGGATAACAGTATTATTCTACTTGTTTCATAAGGTTGTAATGAGGAAATCAATCTCAATTCTTTTTATTCACAATTTCAATAAACTAATTGCATATTATTTCCTTTGTTAGGAAGATCATGAAGTTACACATATAGAATAATTCTTAATCTTATATTTCTCTTTTTTCTAGGCCTTAAATTTATCTAATTCTTCCCGAAAAAAATTTTCAACTGGTGAAATTATTAACTTGTTTTCAGTAGATGCCCAACAACTCATGGACCTGACCGTAAATCTCAATATGCTCTGGTCTGCACCTCTGCAGATCCTGATGGCGATTTTACTACTTTGGCAAGAGCTGGGCCCATCTGTGCTTGCAGGTGTTGCAGTACTTGTACTGGTGATACCTATAAATGCGTTAGTTGCTAACAGAATAAAAATATTAAAGGTAGGATATTTCATGACATGTCTACACAAATGACAAATAGAAGAAGACTGAGTTATGTATCCAGAGATGATAAATCTGGAATTAATTCATGTTAAACCTTCTGCTTTTCTCTAAGTGGAATTTTTAGGAATTTTAGGAATTTTTTGGAATGGAATTATCTCTGGATAATTTCAGCTTTTCACTTCCCTTTTTTATAGAAATGAATGAATGAATTTCAATGATTTAATCAAGATTTAATTAAGAAGTGAAGTTCCAGTTCTTTAAGATCTAAGAAATCACTTAATTAGTGTTTTCCAAGAAAATGTTACAAGATGTGTCCTCAAAAGTAAAAGGAATACTTGAAGATATTTTCTCAGTATGAATTCCTGAACCACTTTTATGTTGACTTTTGACCATATTGGATATGTTTTCTGCAAAACAGTTTTGGAAATTATATAAATTAAGAAGGTCAAGCAAAATTAAATTATCAAAAGGGGTATTATGTGATAAACTATTTTTCAAAGTTTTATTGATGTTTGGTTTTTATATTGCAAACATTTGCAGATTATTCTCCCTTCATGAAAGGGCTCTTGTAACAAATAAAGCTGCAAAGGAAAACTAAATAGAAATACGTTGACCTAATTTGAAAGTATGTGCAACATGCTACAGATAGTAGCCCTCATCACCTGTCTATTTTTAAAATAATATTTATGGTGATGTAGTTATTGTATATATTGTTCTCCTGATCCTGTTCATTTTTTCATAAATCAGTTTGTAAAAGTCCTCAAGATTGTTCAAAATATTCATGTTAGAATATAATTTTTGTTCCGTTTAATTCATTCTGCATCAATTCATAGAAGTCTTCCTATGTATTTTTGAAATAATCTATTTTCTCATTTCTTAGAGCTCCATAGTACTCTTATGTTATGTCACAGTTTATTCAGTCAAACCTCATTTGTTGGACTTGTCTTTGTTTAGAGGTTCTTTTTTGTGTGTGAGAGAGAGCACGCATTACTTTTTGTATGTTTAAGCCTGTTTCTCACATCACTTCTATAGTATAAAATATGTGATATAACTACTATGAGTTGTAAAAGAATATATGCAAAGCATCATACTATTTCAGCTTATTGAAGGTGATATTGGAATGTAATAAAGTATTTTAACTCCTATCAAATATTTTAACATGCTTTTGGAATTTTGTATCCATTAAATAGAAAAGACAAACAAAGAAAAAAGATCAACAGATAAAGCTACTCAATGAAGTCTTACAGGGAATCAAGGTAAAATAAAGCATAATATGCTGTCAGTATTTTTTGAGAATGAAATAATAAAAGTACATGTATATA
>CM053771.1:341222241-341266021 GCA_028658325.1 Potorous gilbertii
TAAGTATTATGGCTTAAGATTATTTTAGGTATTTAGTTCAAGGTGGACTGAGCAAAAAGCGGATGATTATTTTCTGTAGTGCATAAAAAGAAATTATATCAAGGCTAATGACCAAATATATTTAGTTTTTTTTGACAACTTAGCACAATAGCAAGAAAAAGTAATTAGATATAAAGAAATATATTTTAGGATTAGGGTGGTATAGTTTGCCTTTTTTTTTCTCTAAAAAAGGAAGTATAAAAAATAAAAAAAATAAAAGAAGCAGTATAATAGATAACAAGCTGCTACTAAATCCACAAAAGCTAGGTCCAAGTCCCAAATCTGATACGTATTGACTTTGTGACCTTGGACAAGTTAATTCTCTGTGCTCTAGATTCCTAAAGTATAGGCTATAGAGAAAGTCCAGATCTTGTCCTGGCAGAGAGAGTTTCTTTATCAGCATTTCTCCATATCAGTGAAAGCATCCTTATTCCTATCTATGTGGTCAGTGAAGATGCTTGTATAATTACTATGGGAGTAATTCTCATTTGATGACCATTATTATCCAAACCAGATTCTCTCTTAGCAATAAGTTTCATTCCAGAAAAGTAACCTCCAATATAGGGATATAATTTTGTATCCAGTTAAAAAGAAAAGTCCATACATATCACAATTAGTCCTATGTCATAGAAAAATTCTGAGAAAATTTTGCCTCACCAGATTTTTAGGAGGAAATTTAGCTATAAAATTAGCAAAGTATTAGTACTGTTTCCTTTAGCAGTACTACTGCAATGAAAAAATATCTTTTTTTCCAGGAAACAGGTGACATGATGAGTTAATTAGAAAATTCACAGGTTTGCTTGAAAATCAACAAACTCTCTGATGAACTATTATGTATAGACTTAAAAAACAAATTTATGAAACACTTCTGTGAGATACTTAGAGAAATTGCTGGATTTAAAAAATTTGAGCATAAAATAATCATCTGTTTCATAATTAAAAACACTAATGGATTAAGACTAGTAAATAGATTAGATATTCTCTGAAATTGCTTTTCAATGATAAGAAATTCTGATGAGATAACTTGAAGTGTTTTCTACTTCAAAGCAATGAGCTAAACAAACCTCAAGGGTAATAGTTTATCATCTTTGTATCACGAGGAATAAACTAACTAATAGAGAAATATTATGGAGAAAAATAGGTATTGTATATTTGTGAGAGTTGAAATGTTGACAAGTAAATTGCAAAAGAAAATTGAACTTTTAGTTCAACCTGGGATATAAAGGTATTGATTTCTAGTAATGATGTGTGCACTATTTTTTTCTGAATTAACTGTCATATAGATTCTTAAACTTTATGCATGGGAACCTTCCTATCAGAAAAAGATCACTGAAATTCGAAAACATGAATTAGAAATTCAAAAATCATCTGGATATCTTACAGTATTCTCTATGCTCACACTGACTTGCCTTCCTTTCTTGGTGAGTTTATATGATGTTTTCTATTTCATTTTTCAAATCTGATTAAATGGTATCCACTCTAAATTACCTGGAATAGAGGATTTACAGTGAAATTTCATTGCATTCTTTTTAAAATTAAAGAATTGTCATGTAGCACTTTAGAAGTTGAAGTCCTAAGGAAAGAAAAGTAAAAGAGGTGATAAACATTTTTCTACAGTGTCTTTTTTCATGTTTAGATACTCTGGTTTTGTATGGTTCCCCTAAAGAAAAATTAGCTTTTTTTCTCCTCTTTTGTTCTAGACTATCACTAGTCAATTTCCCATTGTGTTTCTTTTACAAGTCTGACCAATTCCTTTGAGATAATTTTTGCACAGTTGTGTGTTTAAGTATTATTACTTCTTTTAGAGCTGCACATATTGAAAGTAAAAAAGCTAATATGAGAAATATGAATATTGCATTCTTAGTGCAATAGAAATTAGAAATGTGGCTAAAGCCACCCAAGAGACTCCTGGGAGTGCCATGATATTTTAGATAAAAAGTATACTTTTAAACTTTATTTATCTATTTCAGAAAAAGTATGCTTTTTTTCTAAAGAGAGTATTTTGTGAAACATGATCTTGTATGTATTCTTGCCTTTCTTAGCTCTTCTACTTCTGTTAAGTCCCTACCATTTTTATCTTTTATTGTGCCCATTTTTTTCATGAAATGTTCCCTTAATACCTCTAAGTTTCTTGAAGAGATCTCATGTCTTTCCAGTTCTATTGTTTTCTTCTTGCACTGCTCACCTTCTTATCTGTCCTGGCTTATTTTCAAGAATGCTGTATTCAGTTGGGTATAGCTTTCCCTTTCTCTTTTGCCTTTATCTTTCCTTCTTTCCTCAAGTGTTTGAAAAGCCTCATCAGACAGTTGTTTTGCTTTCTTGCTTTCCTTTGGTATGTTTTTGTTGCCTCCTGTACAAAATTGCTAACCTCTGTCCATAGTTCTTCAGACTTTCTATCTATAAGACTTAAGACTCCAGTTGGCACAATGGATAGAGCGCTAGACCTTGAGTCAGGAAGACCAGAGTTCAAATCCAGCCTCAGATACTGTGTGATGTTGGGTAGGTTTTGCCTCAGATTCATTAGCTGTGAAATAGAGATGATAACAAGTGAGCCTCTCAGGGTGGTTTTAAGGGAAAAAACATGAGATATTATTAGCAACATATCTTAAGCAGGAAGCTGGAACTCGGTTTCTGAATATTTTCACTGTCTACACAGCCTGTGCAGATACATTCAGGAAACAGAAACAAGTGGGGAAAGAGAATACCACCAGAAGACTGATTTTTCTTACTCAGTAGATCTAGAAAAATATGACTGTTAAATCTCTAGTGCCTAAAAATGGAAAGACTCATTGAGGAAATAGATTAATGAGTGGACAAAGGTATTCTTTCTAGGAGTAGAAAGTGAAAAAAACCCAAAGGACAATCCATAGGATCCATATTGACAATGACAGACCTTTTCAAGAGAGGTAACAGGAGATTCCCTTATCTATATTGGAAGATCTCAGAAACCACCTGAGATCACCTGACTCAGTAACAGTATCATTACTGAGTCAAGTAACCCATGTGATCACCTTTTGTAGTTAAACCAAGAAGCCTGGAAAGATATGAATTGAAATCTATGAAAATTTGAATAAGAGAATTAAATGTATCACTATACCATGCCTTGGGGATAATAAGGAATATAGTGGACACATTTTGTAATAATATTACCATAACAGGTCAAAGATGAGCAGGAGTAATTTTAAGCAGAGACTAAGTTGTAACAAAAACTGTAGATTTAATAATCTCAGGGACACTTATCATTTTTCAGTGTCTTATGGACAAGATAATGGATGACAAGAATAAGGTTGATATATTTGGTTGAACCACTGGCTTTGGAAAGACACTAAAATAGGGGTTCATAGTTAATTTGTTTTTTAAATTTATGTTGATAGTTGTATTTCAATGTAATTAGTTTCCTTTAGAATACTTTGTGTTTTATTTTATACATTTAAAACATTATTCTGAGAAGAGGTCCATTGACATCAACAGACCAACAAAGGATTCCATGACACGCACAAAAAAAGATTAAGAACTCTTTCACTAAAGGAGAAGGAAAGATTGGTTAAAGTAATATCCAAAGGAAGTTGTTCTGACCTTGTCAGGTGACAAAAAATACCTTGGTCAAGTAGGTGGGTCACATAGTTCATAGCAAGAGGTAAACACTGACTGAAAGAAGGTACAAGCACTCCTCAATTGACCACATCTAAAGAATCTATATGAATTAAAGATTTTCTGGGATTTATTGTTTGCTATTGGAAATTTGTGAACAACTAACTTGCCATTGATAAATTTCTCAATGACATCACTAAAGGACATATAATCACAAAAATAAAACAGAAACAAAAGTCATAGTGGCTTCAACTCATGAAAGTCATTTGGAAATAATTGAAATGGGAAATACAAATAAACCTTTAATGATCTGGTAACTTATCTTACTCATATACTAGTGCTCACCTATACAGACAAGCAAATATCTGCATATATTTATGGCACGGGGCTCTCCAGGTTTTTTCAGTGGAGAGGGAAAATTGCTTTGTAAACATTGTTCTTGCTATACCACTTGTGTAAATGTTTTTGAGAAAGAACTAAGTCTCCTGACTGATTGCTAAAAATAAACACAATGATGAGGACTCATAAGCTATCCTTAGGAGGATGGACATATGTAGAGTTATCTCTAGAATCCTGAAAGCAGTTAAGAACTACCACCTTGAAGATCTAACCTGCCATTACAAAAGGTGGTTTGCTACAATAATCCCACATGCATGAGAGATGTATCAACAAAGTACTAAGAGAAATCCAAGGAGAAAAAGACTGTTACTGATATGGGAATTTATTGAATGCTTCTGAAAGATGGTGACTGTAGGGTTATGCTGTAGTCGATGAGTAGGAACTCTATAATAGAGAGGAAAAAATGATTAGAGAAATAAATAGTATGTTATAAGATACAGAAGGAGTATGTATTAGGGGAACAATAAAATAGCATATAGTACATGAAAATTTGTGATGTAAGATAAGGTTAAAATTAGATAGATTATATTGTGAATATTGTGAAATGTCATAAAAGTTAAGACACTTGAAGGTTACTCAGTACCAAAAGGCCTTTGGGTAGAAGAGTCAGATGACCTGAATGTATCTTTTATGTTCTTCAGTTCATTAATTGGCTGTAATACTGAGTCTAAGTTGACCAATACACATATACATGTAAATATATATGCATAAATGCACACACATGTTTTATGTGTGTGCATATGTGTATATATGTATATATATATATATATATATAAGATCTTGGTAGCCATTCCTAAAAAAACATACAATGAGGAAAAATAAAAAAGTATTTAAAGCAAATAAAGTATCTCTTTTTTTTAGGTGTCCCTGGCCACTTTTGGAGTATATTTTCTTCTGGATGAAGGGAATATTTTAACAGCCCATAAAGTTTTTACATCTATTTCATTGTTTAATATTTTGAGGCTCCCTTTGTTTGACTTACCAGCGGTGATCTCTACCGTTGTCCAGGTAGTGTTGCATAACTGTCTTTTATGAGTTTATTGTTTTTCTCCAGATTTTAAAAATATTTTGTATTCTTTTCACTTTTATGCTTTTTTTATACTAAGCTTTTATACTTTCTTTTTCAGTTGAAGTCTGTTTTCCACATCAGTTTCACTCAGTTATTGTGCTATAGTTAAAATCACCAGTTGGGAAGGTTCAGTGTCTTGCTAGTCTATTTTTTTAAAGAACTAATTTAAGTTTTAAATATGGAAAATTTGACAATGTGTATTTCTAACACATATGCTACTCAGGAGAAAATGTAAACAAAAGTTCAAAATTTCATATGCACACTTTTTTGTTTTTCTGAGCATATTGAGGTGTTCATGTTTGTTGGTGTTGATTAGGTTTATAAAAATAAAAAATAAAGCAGAAATATAGATATTTATAAATTGAAATATACTTTGCTTATTAAGGAAGTTTATTTTACTTCAACACAAAATAAGTGAAACAAATATAATTATATCAACAGACAAAAATATCTCTAGGTCGTTTGCAAGATTTTCTTCATGCTGAGGAGCTCAGTCCTGAAAACATTGAAACTTATTATCCTGGAAGTAAGTCATTCTTTTTGTTCTATAAAATTTGAATTACTCTAGAATTTTATTATTTCTGTAATCACCTTTAAATTATATAAATAGTTAGAATATACTTCCTTATTTATAATTAAGAAATTACAGAAATTCTGTAATTTCCCATGTTTTAATTTTTGTTATTACTTCTAGATTATGCTATAGTGTTTACTGATGCATCCTTCACCTGGGAAAAGAATCAGACTCCAACCTTAAATGAGTAAGGCATCATACTTGGCATGACATTTTCTAAGACTATATATCTTTCTATATACATAGAAATATATATATATATACATATATCTATATATAGATATATATCTACATATATATAGATATCTACATATATATAGATATCTATACATATATAGATGTCTACATATATATCTATATATAGATATATATCTACTATATATACATTTAAGAGATATCTACATTTATATATATAAATTTAAGTGATATCTACATATATAGATATCTACATATATATCTATATATAGATATATATCTACATATATATATATATACATTTAAGAGTACTGACATGGGTGGTTTTGTGGTTTCATTAGGGCAAATAGTGCCTTCAAAATTTCAGTTTTCATCCCTTTCCTGTCTTCTCATTTTGGACTGTGCTTATCTGTGTCTTTTCTTTTAGGCCTTGAAAGAGGATCCATAGGACATGACAGAAATCTTTTTCTTGTGTGTGTGTGTGTGTGTGTGTTGTTTTCGATATCTTAGTTTCACCAGTTTGTCATTTATGATTTCCATTTGTTGTCTCTGATTTTTGCTGCCTCTTTTTACTATGATTTATATGCCCAATAATGTCCTCTCATGCATTATTTATCATTTATAACGTGCTACAGCCTACTTATAACTACCATTTGCATGTCATTTCTCTTTGGATAACTTTATATTCTTATTCCTTAGATATAATATTCTGTAATTTCTACTTTTGCAGCAAATCTAGGATTATGTTGATTAAAGAAGATGTGAGTTCTTAAAAGAGATCTAAATTTTTTAAGTGATGCAAAGCATCACTTCTATTTGTATTATTCTCTTTTATCTTCTATATTCTTTTCTCTTATGCTCTCTTATTTCAAATTTTTTTCTCTCCTCCATGTCCATTCTAGAATTTTGTTCTGTTTTATTTCTTTGAGAGGATCGAACCTTGAGAAATAGGGAGTGAACAGTTATAATCAAAATAAAGTTTCTCACCTTTAGGAACACTAATTGGTCTGGAAGTATAAAGAAATAATGAAGATCGATTACTGTTCACATGTGGTTCCTCATCTTTTTTTTTCAGTTTGAACGTAAAGGTTCCAGAAGGAGCCTTAGTGGCAATTATAGGACAAGTTGGGTCAGGAAAATCATCTGTGCTGTCTGCCATTCTGGGAGAGATGGAGAAACTTAAAGGAACAGTCCAAAGAAAAGTACAGTCAATTATTTATTCTTTCTGAGCTTCCTCATTAAAGATTCAAACATTTTACAGTCATTTTTTTAAAAAAATTGATTAACCAAAAATGCATGTATATTAATGTCTTTATTAATACTAATATTTTAAAAATCATTTATGATGCTTAACTGATTTATATATAAGTTTTATACTAAACTAATAAAATTAGGAATTTAATTTAATTAGACTTCTAATAATCATCTATTCCAAGATTCCTTAAGCAATTGTGGTTATTTCTTTATAAAGTGACTGTAACTGATGACTTTTAGGATATGATTCAACCATCTGACTACAGGTAGACGAACCCATAAATTATAATGTATACTCTTGAAGAGGTCTTTGTGAATGGGAATTACCCAATGTCCTTTGGTAGTCTGTTTCTGCATTTAATCACCTTTAAATTGTATAAATAATTTGCATATACTTCCTTATTTATAATTAAACTTTATACAGAAATACATTTTTTCTCTTTTGTCTTATCTTTAATTCCATCTCCCTATCTCTAGTCTTTTCTCAATCCTTCTGCCTTATCCTGGTTTTGCTTACCTCTCATCATAATATAAATTTGGGGTGTTTGCATAGTCTCCATTGGAACCTTTTTAAAGCATGCCTATCTATATAGATATACCATGTTAGTGGACTTCTACAAATATAGTATTTCTTAAGCTTAGTATAGCTTTAATTATGGGGTTTTAAAGGTCTGCTATAAAGAGAGATATCGTAATAGCTGAAATATACACTTATATGTATGTATGTATATTGTGTGTGTGTATGACAATCAGGAAATAACATATCTTTCCTGGGATTTTTCTAGCATAGTTTATAATTAAATTATCTCAAGAAACTACAAGGGTGGTTTCAAAGGTATAGGAGAAAATAATAAGTATTCTCGGTTTTATAGAGATAAAAATTTGTGTATTAGAAAAAAATGGTATGTAAAAAAAGTATAATTTGTGCAGTATTTGTGTTGGTGCCAAAACTCTTTGTTATGCCAAACTCTTTGTGATGTCATTTGGAGTTTTTTTGACAAAGAAACTGTAGTGGCTTGCCATTTCCTTTTCTAGTTCATTTTACAGATGAGGAAATGAGTCAAACAGAGTTCAGTTATTTGCCCAAGGTCACATAGCTGGTAAGTATCTGTGTCTGGATTCGAAGTCAGGCAGATGAGTCTTCCTGACTCCAGGCACAGAACTCTATTCACTGCACCACCTAGCTGCTCTAGTTTGTGCAATAGGGTCCTGTAATATTAGAAGCCTAATTTTTAGAAGCAATTACCAACAAAAACAAAACAAGCAAACAAAACCAGGGGGACATATATAATTCCTTACAGAGACTTCATTGAAGGTGAAAATGAAAGACAAAGTAATCTAGGTCTCTGAAATAGACATTGAACAAACCTGAGTCTGTTTCAAAACTCTTATATTAGCTGTCTTAAAATTAAGAAAAATCATTTTTGAAAAATTTTAATCTTAAGAGCTAAATGAGAAAGTAAATAGGAAAAACCCAAAATTAAATATATCTTCTAATTCCTCTACTTGTCTTAAAAAGACTTTCTTTTTTTTTCTTTCTTTTAGGGCTCAGTGGCTTATGTCTCCCAGCAAGCCTGGATCCAGAATTCCAAATTACAAGAAAACATTCTCTTTGGCTCAGTTATGCAGAGACAGTACTATGAAAGAGTACTGGAAGCTTGTGCTCTGCTACCAGACTTGGAGCAATTCCCAAATGGAGACCAAACTGAAATTGGAGAAAGAGTAAGATTATATTTCATCAATATACAACAGTAAAGTTCTGTTCAATAATCATCAGATTGTGTCAACGATCTATACAAGTATTAAATTAAAAATTAAAACAATTTGCAATGTACTAGTGTGATAGGAGGCATGATGATTGTGAAGGGAAGGACCAAAAAAAAGTTCTAGGCTTATGATTATCTGAAACATACACATGTAAGTTTTATAATCAGCATTCCAGGTTTGAAGGAAAATGATGGTGATAAATAAGAGTCATTACATAAGAACTCTATCCAGAAATGCAACCACCATTTCATTTCCCATGATCAAGGCCTACTTTTGTTCACCTCTGAGTTTCTAAATTCACAGAGCCAGGGCTTAGATGAAATCATCATGTCAAGGGCCCTACTCATACATCTGACAGGAAAATATCACTCAAATTAGGCACTCAAATTAGTGCAGCGGATAGACCACCAGTGCAGAAATCAGGAGGACCTGAGTTCAAATCTTATCTCAGACACTTGACACTCACTAGCTGTGTGACCTTGGGCAAGTCACTTAACCCCAATTGCCTCATCCTGATATATATCTGGTCACTGGATTCAGATGGCTCTGGAGGAGAAGTGATGCTGGTGATCTGCACAGACCTCCCTCACACTAAACAAAGTCAAGTGCAAGTCATGTCATTTCTCTGATGGCATGGTCTTCTTTGGCAAGGAAGGATGAACACATACACATCATTCAAGTTACATACACTTTACTCATGGATATTTGTATATATATATATATATATATATATATATATATATATATATATGTGCATATATATTAGCTTTAATTCTTAAATAGAATTAATTACATTCCAAATTAAGAGACAAGACATTGTTTAGACAGTCTTAAACTTAAGAGACCTATTTTTTCAAGGATTGACTTTTAAGATATTATTGGTAGTAACAAGAGGACCCTAAAATTCTTGGATAAGACTAAGGTTGGGGATTAGTTTAAGATTCTTTTCCTTGCTTCCATAAATATCAAAATCCTGATTCTGATATTAGATGAGTGACATTGAAGAAATCTCTTTAACCTCTGAGATTTAGTTTTCTCAACTACAAAATGAAAATGTTATTCTCAACTGAAGTGGTTCTTATTGTGAAGATAGATTTTGGTATATCTGAAATTGGTATATAAATATGACTTATCATTTTTTACATTATTCTTATATAATTTGAATTTCATCTCAATTACAGGTAAACACAAGTTTTAACATTCATTTTCAAAAATTTTACTTTCCAAATTCTCTTATTCCACTCTCTTCCCCTTTCCTGGAGAAGGCCAACAATTTGATATAGATCTTACATGTGCAGTTATGCAAAACATTTCTATATTAACCATGATGAAAAAGAAAATACACACCAAAAAAACCCCAAGAATAATAATGAAGGTTGAAAAAGTGTGCTTCAATCTGCATTCCGATTCCATCAGTTCTTTCTCTGGAGGTAGAAAGCATTTTTCAACACAAGCCCTTTGGAATTGTCTTGGAGTATTGTATTGCTGAGAAGAGCTGATTCATTAACAGTTAATCATCATACAATATTGCTGTTACTACATACAATTTCTCCTAGTTATGCTCATTTCACTTTGCATCAGTTCATGTAAACTTTTCCAGTTTTTTTCTAAAATCTGCCTGCTAATCATTTCTGATAGCACAATAGTACTAGGGATATAAGTTAGGGATAGTTAGAGATGTAAGCTTTGGATTTTAGTGAACAGCTGATCTAGTCTTCATTTCCCTTACAGGGTGTGAATATAAGTGGAGGTCAGAAGCAACGTGTAAGCCTGGCTAGGGCTGTTTACAGTGATGCTGATATCTATCTCCTTGATGATCCTTTGTCTGCAGTTGATGTCCATGTTGGGAAACACCTTTTTGAAAAAGTGATAGGATCCTCAGGACTTTTAAAAAACAAGGTATATATGGCAGGATCACATCTTGTTTCTCTTGACCTTTGAAACACCTTTTAAATAACTCAGTATTATTCTAGGTAGCAAAACAACCCTTATTCTTAAAGAGTTTATTTTGCAAAAGGTGAGAAGGTTGCAAAATATGCACAATTTTTTAAAGTAACTTGGAAAATTGAAGAAAATTAAAATTTGGACGTGGTACCTTGGCTAAACTTTGAAAGAAATTAATTCTAAGAAGCAGAGGTAAGTAGGTGCAGTCTAAGGATGGGAGAAAGCTCTAAAAAACAGTGGACAACAGATGCCAAGTTGGAGTAACAGTTGGTTCTGCGGTGTGTTAGAAATTTAAATTTGTAAAAGGGAGTTATGTGAAATGTCTAAAAAAATAACTAGGAGCCATATTGTGAAGAGCTTTAAATGACAAGCTGAGATTTTATTTATTGTGTAGGCAATAGGTAGCCAGTGAAGATTTTTGTCATGCTCAGAAGGTGAAGTGTAAGTAAATTTGGTGTAAAGGTACTGAGGGGCAAACATGGGCGGGGTAGGTTTGGAGGGGTGCAAATCATTAAAAGGCCTTAGAAAGGAGGGCAGTATTTCAGCTGCTGAGAAAATATAAACGAAAACAGAGTATTTTATAAGCTCCTAGCTGCAAAAGCAGTTGGCAGTTATTATCTTAGGCAAGGAGAAAGACATCTCTTTCTCAGAGACTAGAGAGTAGACAATAATGTAGAGGGTTTTTGAGGTAGAGAGTAGGTGAACTTGGTGGTTCTACGGGTCTTGTTTTCTCAGACAATATGAGTGTGTCTGAGAAAGACAAGAACCTACTGCTACATGCTGGGTTCCCACCTTTCATGTGGGATGATTAACAGTAATAGCCCTAAAGCTTGGTTTTAGACAAGTGGGGTGACAGTGCAGAAAAGCTAATGATCCTACATGTCATTAGGTTCCAAAAAGGAGGATCAAGGATGACTATTAGTCAGAAGGAATGGACCGGTATAATAATAGCATCTTTGCTTGCTCATATTCCTCAGCAAATTAATTTTATTATAGAAAATGTAATTTTTTATGGCTTGAAGTTTCATAAGAAAAAAATAGATGAGGAGAATGATTTTCTAATGAAAACTTTTAATAAATAATTTGGAAAATTTCATTTCACCATAATGATAATTTATCCTTGAAGGATCATTTGGTGACCAGTTTCTATGGCAGAAGTAAGGTCTTCAATATCTATATATGTATTTTTCTGGAATCAGAGAGGCTGTCATTGATCTGGGAAAGACTCCTTTTTCCTCATTCTGCAGGGTGAAATTGGGAAGGGGGCAGATTTGAACTGAGCTTAGATGAGGCCATGTGGACAGTTCCCATTAGTGTTTCCCTTTTGACTGAGGATTTGAGTGAAGGAAAAAACTAGAGTGCTCTAGTGATGAATGATTGTGGGTTGAGAGTGTATAATAGGTAGGAACTACATAAGAATGAGGCTTAGAGGTTACAACCAGGCTTCCTGGGAACTCCTTCCTCTGGCTGATATTCTAGGACTGAAGTGCAAGGCAGGTCTGATCATGGCAAACAGAGATAGTGCAACATTTACCTGTCTCCCATCTCTCTCTCTCTCTCTCTCTCTCTCTCTCTCTCCCTCTCTCTCTCTCTCTCTCTCTGTCTCTGTCTCTCTCTCTCCCAGAAGAAAAAAGTTGATTCTAAATAATTTTCTTGTTCTTTAAAGTTCATTTGATTTTTCTACTTTAATTAGTACCATGACTGACTTAGATAACTATTATATCAATTTTAATTTCATTTGTTTGCTACTGTGAAGAGTTGCTAAAGAGTACCTGGCATGTTAGAGTCAGAGACCATCAGAATTGCCTGGATGAAAAGAGTTCAGTACTGAGGAGATGTATGAGAGACAGTCTTATTAATAGTGATTCCTTATTTCCATAAACCTCCCATGGATCTGGGTCTTTTCACCAAAGAGCTGCAAATAGCAGTAGCTGTCTTGTGAGGAAGCTGTGCCATTTCATCAGATCCTCCTAGTTTACCCACTGAGCTTTCAAAGTAACAGTAGATACTATACTGTATTATATGTGTAACATACTAAGAATGTAAAGTACATGTATTTTAGTGTTAAGATAGATTCAAATCCAAAAACCAAAATACAGTTGGAGGTAAGGTATTATAATTAACTTACTGATACACCTTATTTTTACTGTAGTACTTGGTAATTCATGTTGAAATATAAGTTTATCTTATACACAACAATTGAGGAGAACACATTTTAATACTGATTAATTGAATCTTTAATAAAATTATATTATTCATACAAATTATAGTGGTTTACTAGGAATTTTGTATTTCAGACTCGTGTTTTAGTGACACACAACCTTACAGTTCTGCCTCAGACAGACCTTATACTTGTAATGGAAAGTGGCAAGGTAGCACAAATGGGAACCTACCAAGAATTGCTATCTAAAACAAAAGATTTCACCAACTTACTTCAGATCTCCAGTGCTGAAGAGAAAGGTAAAGACATAAGGAAAACTTATCACATAGTTCCTTCTACTTGTTTATTTTTTCCAATCAGTATATCAAAAGTTTTGTGTGTATGTGAATGAATATGTTTTCTCTTACTCTTTTAACCTTAAATTAGAACATTGGCAAAAGTGAGCATAAAGTGGAAGTCAAAGATTACACAAGAAAAATTGATATGTTATATCTATGATTTTTAAAATATCATTTTTAGAAAATTAGAAATATTAAATGGGACCCTACTAGAATTGAATTAAATAATGTCTAAGGCCCCTTCCATCTCTCACATTCAATGAATAGATATATTCCACTTAACTGTGTTTTTTTTAAGCTAACAATAGGAAACATGGAACTCTATGAAATCAATATGACAAATAATTGATTTTACATTACCTTAGCACAATATTACAGAAAGTTAAGGGTTAGAAGGGAAAGATAGGAAGTGAATGCAGAACAATAATAATAGCCAATATATAATATTATATGTATATACAATATATATAATTAATATTATATTATTATAAATATTATGTATTAAATATGCAATAGATATAATTATATATTATATTATTATATATTAAATATATAATAATATATTATATATATATGGATGTTCTAGGCAAAGAAATTTCTATTATGAATTCAGGTCAACACTTTCTTAAAGTATTAGAGTCGTGTTTGGAGCACCGAGAGGTTACATGACTGTCTATGGTCACATAATGAGGACAGGTTAGATGTGCAACTTGAACAGAGACCTTCCTGGTCTCAAGGTTGCCCTTCTATCCACTGTACTCTATGCTACCCCTCATTAAAATTTAAATAAATTAAAATTTGAAAAATAAATTGATATCTTATTTAACCTCTACAACAGTTCTATAAGATAGGTACCATGGATATCATTCCCATTTTACACATGAGGAAAGTGAGGCAAAGACCAGTTAAATGATTTGCAAATAATGATACACCAGTCAATTTTTAAAAATTATTTTAATGTTCTCATTAATAAACAATTTTATTTCCTTCTGCCTCCCTTGATAAAAGAAAAACAAAATTCTTGCAACAAATGTGCACAGTCAAGCAAAAGAAATTCTCACATTGGCCATATCCAACAATATATGTCCTATTCTATGATACAAAAATATTCTGGGATTTGTTGATAAGTACTGCTACCAGTCAGACTTATCAACATGCAGAGATATTCAAGTAACTGGTTTGTCATATGTTCAGTACACAATCCCATGGCAAATAAAGACCAATGGGCCACCAATGGCATTTTCACCATTTTATAGAAGGCAGGATGGAAGTCAAAGGAATATGTAAAGATTTACATTTCAAAGAACTGATAAGAGAAGAGGAAGACTTGTTTAAGAAAAACTTGTACATTAATCAGTTAATGCTAGAGGTTCTTTTCTGGAATTTACAACTAATCAGGAAATGAGTAAATAAAGCTGAGCCAGAAATTTTTTAACATTAACTAATCACACGGGTTAAATTTTTGGAGGTCCATAAAGAAAAAAAGGATCAGCTGAAGATGTGACTTTCTGTAAAAATAAAATGGGTCTACTGGAGCCAATAGAAAAGAAACTTAAAATGACATCTGCATCTTGTGTCCACCACTTCTCTATCAGGAAGTTGGCATATATCATCGTCAGGCCTCTGGAATTATAGTTGGTCATTGCATCAATTAGAGATCTCAAGTCATTCAAAGTTTGTTCTTATAGGGTTGTTCTTGTATATGCTGTTTTCCTAATTCTGCTCTCATTACTCTACATCACTTCACAGAAATCTTCCTAGATTTTTCTGAAACTGTCTCATAATTTCCTATAGAACCACAGCATTCTATTGTATTGGCATACCAGAATTTGTTCAGCCATTTTCATAATTGTTATGTAGTCCTTTAGTTTCCAGTTCTTTGTGACTACTAAATGAACTTCATTAAATATTTTTGTGTATTTGGGTCCTTCTCTCTTTCTTTGATTTCTTTGGGGTATAGATCTAATAGTGGTATTGATGAGTCAAGGAATATGCATGAATTTGGAACTTTTTGAGCATAGTTCCAAATTGTTGACAGCTAATAAATGTTAGAGTTGGATATCAAACATAAGTTTTTTCCTAACTCCAGGTCCAGAACTCTGTAAAATCCTACTCTCTTGATAATTGTCAGTGTTTTAAGAGAAAAAAAAATATTTGACTCAGTTACTAATACTACTCTTTTGGGAAAAATAATTATATGTGTATATATGAAAATATTTAAATCTTTATATCATCAATGTAGTCATTCCCTCTAATGGTACCTGTCCATCTACTGTAAATTCTTCTCTGTGTCTTCCTTTAAATACTATGTAGAAGCTATGCCTCTTGCAAAGACTAATCTAATTGGACAGGACCATGTCAAGGAGAGTACATAAGATAATGTTAAAAAAAAAAAAGTAGATCAGTAACAAATTATGGAGAACCAAGCAAAGAAATTTAATTTTAATCAGCATGCAATAGAAAGCCACTTGAAATTTCTGAGCAAAAGCTATCATTAATGTGAAAAATTAATTCCATAGATCTGGATCTAGAAGGCTCCTTAGGTCCCATTTGTCCTAACTCCTTTGTTTTATAAGGGAAGAGGTTACTAATAAGCTATCAAAATCCTCCAGGAAGGGCCAATAATAAAATAGTGGCAGTGAGAATAGAAAATATAATGCAAATACTATAGATTTTGTGGAGAAGTATTCACTCTCCAGCTGAAAGCCCACAAGACCCTCAGGGCTTGACCTTACCTTGTTCAGGTAAGGACCAATGACTGATGTCTAGACTTGCAAGTGAATTGGATTTAAGTGAGGTAGAGCTGTACAAAGTCATCAGCCTCATGTTTTCTCCTTCATAACCATCTGGGTCCAGTGGCGAGATATAGATCAGGATGCCTGAAGATGGCCCTGACTGAAGCAGAAGGTCTTAGTTTTTTTAAGCTAAGGTCTTTCTCAGGTCTCAGGTTGTCTGAGGCAATGCTCATCCAGTAATTTAGGGCTAAGAAATGAGACAAAAAAATTGAATAAAAAAATCAATCTGGTTGGAGAAGATCTCAGGATTTTTGGCCAAAACAGAAATTATTACTATTTACACTCACTGTGAGCAATCAAAACCCAAACAATAACCAAGTGGGGTTTGAATTGGGACCTATTGCTGGCCAGTTTCTGAAAGCCAGAGTGATTTGGGTTTAAGGCATGGGTAAGTAGCTCCATTTGAATCCCAATGGACTTTATGCAAACTTGGTTTCCCAATGCTGTATTTCAAGAATCATAAATGAAACTACCTGGGACAAAAGAGTTAATTGTCCCAGTTTTTATTTTTTAATAATAGAACAAAATAGTCGGGAAGAGACAAAAAAAATCTAGCCCATAAATCCCAAGATATCATGCAAGGTTTCAGTGATTAAAATTTATATTCATTTGGGCAGAGCACTCATAGGTAAGGGTATGATTCCCTATGTGGACAGAGGAAGAGAAGTGAGAGGAGGAAAGGAGAGAAGGAAGAAAGGAGAAAAGGAAAGAAGGAAGGAGGGAAGAAGAAAAGAGCAAAGAAATTAAGGAGCAGCATTGTACAACTGGAATTGGGGCAACTCAGTGGGGCAGCTACTACTACTCACAAATTGTTGTTTATCCTTATTAGAAGAAGACTAATGAGATTAGGAGGGTGATATCTTGACTTGCAAGTGAATTGGATTTAAGTGAGGCAGGGCTGTGCAAAGTCACTGGCCTCACTGTCTTCTCCAGAATTATCTGGGTCCAGTGGCAAGATATAGATCAGAACAACTAGAATTGGCCCTGGACACAAGAGCATATTATTTTTGAATAAAAAGCCCATATGATACCAATGGAAAATTGTCCTTTTACTTATAGGACCACTTAAGTCTAAGGAATTCTTTACATTATTAAGGAGATTGGAAAGCAGAGCAGGGAGGTAGGAATGGAGAAAAGGTCAATAGAAAAGCAATCCTAATGGACCCATCCTAGTAAGAGGCTGAAATGGTGGGAAGCAAGAGAAAGGAGACTGAGACCATACCAGTCAAATTATCTTTCACTGGCTAACAGATGTCATCCATTTTCTGTTTTATGATGGTAGTTTATTTGAATAGATCAGGCAAAAGCTGCTATAATTTCATTCAGTATCATCTTTTCACCATTAACCTTTCTTGAAATTTGATGTTGCTTTTGGCCTTTATTCTAAGCAACTGGAGGTTGTGTAAGGTACTAGAGAAAAAAACTATTGCATTTTGAGTTCAGAAGACATAGATTCAAATTCTACTTTTTCCATTTAATGTATGTCACCTAGGGCAAGTCACAACAATATGGGCCTCTTTTTCCTAATAAATAATAAAATGAGGGGTTTGGACAGAGTCACCTCTAAAGACTCTTCCAGCTCTAATATCTATAATCTTTAGTAGAGGAGAAGTGAGTTCTAATAGACTATAATGGTAATTTAAATGGGAAGACCTTTCTCATCCATTAATAGGCCCATGCAACCTGCCTGGGTCATATAAAAACCTGAGTCACACGAGTTTATGGAGGGAGGAGTTTGCTGAAGGTAAGAAGCAGGATGGGTAGAATAGGAAGAGGCAGAACTAGAGCAGATCTGAGAGGAAATTTGGTCATGAGAGCAGTCAGAGTCAGATAGGATGGAGACAAGCAGGCAGCTGGCTAGCATGAGTGAAAGAGCATGCTCATGATGAGTGTGTTGGAGCCTAGTAGGGAGAAGGCTTGGGGATCGTGTTGTCCTCTGCACTGTTATTGTGTATAGATGGATTTGACTTTCTGGTGTCTGAATAAATGTTTTGGTTCAGTCTTCCATGTGGAGAGTCTGTTGTATTTCATGATTCAAAATTGTGCTGAGATATTCATGGCTGCCATAGCCATTGTGAATATCGCATTGGCACTACGTAGACCTCTTTTAGCTTATGGTTCAAAGGCAAGTTTTATGTCTTTTAAAAGGAAAGGAAAGACTTCATCTAGTATCAGAATAAGGCAAAGCAGTGTTTTTTCTCCTTTTCTCTCTATTGAAAGGGCTAGTCTCCAGGTTTCCTAGAGGCATTTGCTTTATCTTTTGAACTCCTTTTTCTTGGGATTGAAACAACCCTTTGACTTAGGGTTAGAAATTCTTTCAAATTTCAGTTAACTTCATATAGGAATCCTTTACTCTCAATCCTCTTTTGGGGTGGGGTGAGGGCCTACCGTAGAAAACTATCTGGGTCCTATGAGTCTGAGATTCCATTTTATTTTTCCATCAGGCCACAAAGTCCTCTGGGTCTCCCATGCAGATGAATAGGAAAGCAAGAATAAAAAGTTAGCTAAGAATGCTGTAAGGCTATTTTTGTTAACCTTGAAGCATTTGTTCCAAATTTTATATATGCACAGCTTTCAACAAGTCTATCAAGACTTTGCGCTATCCTACATATATTTATAAGAGCTATCAACAGTTTGACAAATGCTAATAATCATGAAAACTCCAGAAAGTTTGGTTAGTATTTGATCCAAGCAAAATAGTATTTGCACTACTCCTTTTGTAGAACTTCCCTAGCCAAAACTGAACTTTTCAAAGCCAGTTTATATAGGAAATCAGGATAGAATGTCAGCAATAAATAAAATGATCCAAGGACACCTGCGGATTTAGAACATTCAAATTTAGCAGCTAGGAACTCATCTTTATATTCTTCAGCCTTCTTGACCTTTTAACCTTATGGAATTCAGTAGCATTGTTTCTTCTGTTTTTATCCATCACAATTATTTAATTTCTGATTTTTATCCTAATCTTAGAATCCAGTAAAATTTGAATTATCATGATAAAATTATTTTCTCATTCTAAGTGAGGTAATTCAAATATTTACCATTTTTCTCTACAGTTGACCTTTTGAAAGAAGTCAGTCAAAGCAGTTTGAGAACTATTTCAAAAGACAAAATAATGGAGCAGAAAGACAGGTAAATGTTGGGTAATTCAACACTCGGAAAAAAATTTTAATTGAATTCTTAATTTTTTAAAGTGTGTGGCGTCCTAGAAAGGGGAAACAACTATGTTATCAAAAGAGTCAAGATTCTTAAATGTTTCAGTTTATACAGAGAGTTGAAAAAGGCTAAAAAAAATCACTTCTCAAGCAGTGCAGAAATCTCCACAACCTCTCCAACACATCCTTCAATCTCTTCATAAACATTCATAGTTGTGATAAAGGAACGACTGCACAAGACATGCCATTTCTATTTTGTATTATACTAATTCCCAGAAATCTCTTTCTCATGTTGATATTAAATTTCTCTCTTTATAATTTCCACTCTTTGGTCTTAGTTTAAACTTCTGTAACTACACAGATGAACTCTAACCCTTTTAATATCTTCAAATATTTGAAAAGGGCTGCTCTATTGTCTCTAAGTCTTCTCTCTTAACAGGCAAAACAACATTCACCCCAACAGGGTTTTCATACTCTTTGCTAAAACTGCCATCATGCTCTGGATGTATTCATCACTGACTCTTTTAAAATGTGAGCCCAGAAAGTACAAGACTGCCATACTTTCTTATTAGCAGAAGGCATGCTTTCTGAATGTTGTCATATCTTAATGGATACCGTATTTAAATAAGTGCAACCTAATTAATAACATTTTTTCATAGTTGTGTTGCACTGTTGACTGGATTCACAATGATCCATCAGTCAAGTCAGTTTTCCTATCCTTCATTCATTCATATCCTTTTTTAATCCATGTGTAAAACTTTGAATTTATCTCTATTAAATTTCTTTCTTGTTTTAACCCATTGTTCCACCTCAAATATTTTTAAATTTCTATTTTGACAACTAGTATATTAATCCTTCTACTTCTGTGTCAATCACAATTCTGATAAACACGAGTTCTATGTCTTCATCCAAGTTACCGATAAACATGCTGAAAATGTTAATGTTAAAGACAGCCTTCAGCATAATAGTAGAGATGTTAGTAGTTCTTGAGCCACTGTGTTTGAGTGAGCTTATTCAAATAGCTAGAAATTTGCCTTAATATCTTAATAATTTTCTCCATCTTGAATGCAAAGAGTTAGAATCTGGTTTAGATATGTCTCTATGGGGTAACCTTGACCTTGAATGAAATTAATTAAAAGTACAATAAGGAAGGATTGAACAGTTCCAAGAATACACTAGAGAAGTAGTAGTCCCACTACATTCTGCTCTGGTAAGACTCCATTTGTTGTGACAGGTCTGGGTGCCACATTTTAGAAGGGCATAAACTGGAAAGTGTCTGGAGGATATTGGTGAGAGACTTGATTTCATACCATATAAGTCCTGACTGATGGAACTGGTGATATTTACCCTGGAGAAGTGAAGAGTGGTGGGGTGTGAGACAGGAGGATTTTGGTTATACCTCCCAAAGTAGAATAAACTGCCTCAGTACATAATGGGTTCTACTTTACTGATAGTCTTCAAGGTAGCAAAGATAGAACAACTACTTGTAGAATATATTGCTGAGGGCAGTTGGACAGGAATTAGATTCATTATTTGGTCTCAGCATGTTTATGCTGTACTGTGTTATGTTATGGTGAGCATAAATTGTTCACTTATCTATTAGTCTGATAGGTAATGTATTAAATGTTCTTCTAAATTTCTTGTAATACCTTTCTTTATATCTAGGTAATTTATCCATTTTGACCTTATTTTTGTGAATGGTGTAAGATGTTGGTCTATGTCCAATTTCTGCCAGGTTGCTTTCCAGCTTTTTCAACAAATTTTGCCAAATAATGAATTCTTATCCCCAAAACTTAAGTTGTTACACATGTCAAACACAAGGTTATTATAGTCATTTCTGCTGTAAGTTGTATTCTACTCTGTATTCTGCTCCATTCATCTACCTTTATACTTCTTAGCCAATATCAGATAATTTTAATAATTAATGCCTTTACAGTTTAAGATCTGGTAGTGCTAAATCCCTTTCCTTAACTTTTCTTTATTAGTTCCTTTGTATTCATGACCTTTTGTTCTTCCAAATGAAATTTATTATTTTTATAACTCAATAAATTAATTTTTGGTAATTTAATTGGGATGACATTGAATATATAGCTTAGATAAAATTGTCATTTTTATCATATTGGCCCTGCGTACCCATGAACAATAAATATTTCTCCAATTATTTACATCTGATTTTATTTGTATAACAAGTTTTTTATAATTTTGTTCATATATTACCTGGATTTCTTTTGAGCAGATGGAATTTTATACTCCCAGGTATTTTATTCTGTGTAGAGTTGTTTTAAATACAGTATCTCCTACTATGTTTTCTCACATGGTTTTGTTGGTGATATATAGGAGTATTGATTATTTATATAGATTTACTTTATGTTGTGTTACTTTGATAAAATTATTGTTTCAACTAACTTTTTAGTTTAGTCTTTGGAATTTTCCAGGCATATCATCTTATCTTCAAAAAGAGATAGTTTTATTACCTTATTCCCTATTATGATTCATTTTATTTCTTTTTCTTCTCATTGCTTCTGTTAGCATTTCCAAAACAATATTGAATAATATTGGTGATAGCAAGTCTCTTTATTTCACACCTGATCTTACTGGGAGGGCTTTTAGCTTATTCTCATTACAAATAATGTTTGCTGATGGTTTTAGATAAATGCTTTTTTATCAATTTAAGGAAAAATCCATTTATGTCTACATTTTCAAATGTGTTTAACGGAAATGAGTGTTATACTTCATCAAATGAATTTTTTCTGAATCTGTTGATATAATCAAATGATTTTGTTACTTTTATCATTAATATACTCAATTATTTTTCTTATGTTAAATTTTTCTTATGTAAATTTTGCTTATGTAAAATTTTTCTTATGTTATGAATTTCTGGTATAAAGTCCACTTGGTAATAATGTATAATATTTATAATCTATTGTTGCAATATTTTTGCTGCAATATTTTTGCTAGTATTTTATTTAGAATTTTTGCATACATATACTTTAATGAATTTGGACTATATTTGCTCTGTTTTTATACTCTTCCTGGTTCAGGCATCAGCACCACATTTGTTTCATAAAAGGAGCTTTATAGAACTACTGCTTTGCCTATTTTCCCAAATAATTTATTTAACATTGGAAATAGTTGGTCTTTGAGTTTTTGACAAAATTCACTTTTATATCTATCTGGCCCTGGTGCTTTTTTCTTAGAAAGTTCATAGACATAAAATAAGTGTATTTGTATATTTTATTTCCTCTTCTGCAAATTTAAGCAGTTTACATTTTTGTAAAGATTCTTCTACTTCACTGAAATAGTTAAATGTAGTGGCATATAATTTGTTGAGATAACTTTCTAATTGTTTTGATTTTGTCTTTGTTAATTTAGTGTTTAATTGGGAATTTTAGTTGGTTATTTTTCCAATTTTTGTAATTGCATACCCAGTTCACTGGTCTGCTCTTTCTCTTTTATTGATGTATGCATTTAAAGTTTTAAATTTTCCTTTGATTACTGTTTTTGATGCATCCCATAGATTTTGATGTGTCATTTCATTATTGTCATTCACTTTAATGAAATTACTGATTGTTTCTATAATTTTTTCTTTAAACCACTCTTTCTTTAAGATTAGATTGCTTAGTCTTCAGTGAATTTTTTTGGCAAAATTGTGTTTTATTTCAAAATCAACTTTCATTCTAGTTCATTTTAATTCAAAACTGGCAGTTAAATAATCAATTGCATCTATTCTTTCCCCTTCTAAATGATACCAAATAGGTTTATGTATAACAATAATGAACAGAAAGAAAGGAATGATGATGAGAAAGTAGAGCAGTGACTAGCCAGGGAGTTGATATTCAGTTTTTTCCCTTGTATTTTTAATAGTATTTTTTCCACTTACATGTAAAGATAGTTACCAACATTCATTTTTATAAGATTTTTCTCCATTTCCTCCCTTCCCTCTGCCCCAATTGCAAGAAATCTGACATGTTATACGTATGCAATCATGTTAAACATATTTCCACATTAGTTGTGCTGCAAAAAAAGGAATAGAACAAAAGGAGAAAACCATGAAAAAAGGTGAAAAATGTTTTGATCTGCATTTGGACTCCAAAGTTCTTTATCTCTATATGAATACCATTTTCCATCATAAGTCTTTTGGAATTGTCATGGATTATTGTATTGCTGAGAAAAGCTAAGTCCATTAGAGTTGAGCATTACATACGGTTGCTGTGGCTATGTGCAACATTCTCCTGGTTCTGCTCACCTCACTCAGCATCAATTCATGTAAATCTTTCCAGGTGTTTCTGAAATCTACTTGCCTCATCATTTCTTATGGAATAATACAGGCAATGGGGTACAGAAATTTATCTTGCCCTACAGGACAAAAGAGAAGATGGGGATAAGGGAAGGGAGAATGTAAGAAGGGAGGGCAGATTGGGGGTAGGGGTAATTAGAATGCTTGGCACTTTGGGGTGGGGGGAGGGGAGAGATGAGAAAATTTGGAACTCCAAATTTTGTGGAAATGAATGTTGAAAACTTAAAATAAATATATTTTTTTAAATGTACTTTTAAAGAGATTTTAGACAGGAATAGTCTTTATTACATATCCTGATTATTTATTCAAAAAAGTGTTCAATGTCACAGTATGGTCACTGAATTATAAATGCTTGTTGACTGATTACTTAAAACTCAGTTCATAATTTAGTAAAGGTCCTATAAATATGATTTTAAAGGTTAGACAGTAAAAAACATCACTATCATGTAATTAATACATTAAAATTCCTAGCAAATCAATTAACTTATTATTTACAATAAAATAGTTAACTGCTGTGCTGTAACTAGAATTATCCCATATTTTTCAATGAAATGGTAGCATCATTCCATCTCCTCATATTAAGCCTCAAGATAAAATAATCATAAAATTTTCTAGCAAGGTCATCTCTATTGAAATGTTTTAATTAGAGTCATCAAACAATAAGACAATAAGGAGAGTAAGATCTTCTGTCCTCAATAGCTTTCTGTCAACTGAATGACCATAAAGTGACCATAAAGGTCTACTATAGAAAGTGTTAAAGTCTACTTGCTTTCTTCACTTAACTTCATAAGGATAACATATCATATGCAGACATAAGAAGGATTCATAACTTTGTCAGCATCTTAAACTCTCATTTTGCAGAATTTCTTTAATTTCTTCTGTCCTGACCCTAAATACTGAGGACCACTGTATTTTGCCCTTCCACCCTCTAGTTGACTGTCCTTTATTAGAACCTGAGCTCAAGAGCAGAGAATGCTATATTTTTGTTTGTGCTTGGTACATAGTAGTGCTTAATTGCTTTTTCATTCATTCACTTTTTACTGGACATCACAACCTTATTATGACTTGCTAGATAAGCCTGTAGAGTTGCCTGAAGCACACTGAAGTTGTGACTCTGCAGGCAGTACAACCAAAAAGTATCAAAGGTAACATTTGAACTCAGATCTTTTTGACTATCACCCTATCCACTAAGCAATGTAAATTATTTTTGTAAAGATGAGAAAATGGATATATGGTTCAATAGTTACTGATATTTTCCTTATTGCTTTTTTATGGATAAAAATATGACCATGCCTGCTTTCAAATCAGTTATAGTATATGATTTTTTGTTGCCTGTTTCTGTGCCATAAAACCAACTCAGTTAGCCCTGCCTGTCTGAGAATTTGACAGCCATCTCTCACTCAACTTTGACATTTTGTTTCTTCTGGCTCCTTTTCTATCAAGAATGTCAGCATACAAAATTATGTTGCTTTAGTAGTATGTCAACTGGTTAGTCATTGGACAAAGAGCATATTGAGCCTATCAACAGTTAAATTAATGTTTGTAGACATTCTAAAAACTATATAATTCTTAATATCATTGTGGGTGTGGGTATGGGTGTGGGTGTTCCAAATGTTCTATGGTCAGTAAAATTTATCACCTTACAATCAACGTTAGGGCAATAATCATTTTCAAACTTAGCTCACACAACAAAATACAAATGGTATTGACAAAGGTCAAACCTGAAGCTGTTGTATGTGTGTCCCACTGGCATAATCTTCAAGAACCCATAAATATTTCTATTACACAGTGAAATGTCTAATATAAAGTTTTATACGGACTTTAAAATAAGTTTATGTTTCTGGTTATTATTTTTGTATCTATTGGGCAATCCTACTGTTTCATTGGTTACTGGCTTAAGACTGGTATTCAAATACAGAGGGGCACATTTTTGGTGACCTGTGAAATGAAATATCATATGTAATACGATATATAGAAATAAAAACTAAAAATAAAACCACTTTTCTTTTTCAGCCTTTCTTTGGATCAAGAAAAACATTTCTCAATGAAGAAAGAAAAAATCCCAACTGGTGGTGTAAGCACTGCTATATTTTTGTGAAATTACCCCTTTACAAGATTATACATTGTATTAAAAGTTTGATAGAGTTCTTACAAACTTCTAGTATATTTTTAATTACCATTTCATCATTCGAATGAAATCAATTAATATTGAATTTATAAGTATTTTAATAGTAGTTTAAAAAATTACATGCTATTTAGCTTTTTAAAAATTTCTCATTGATATGAATTGATAATTTAACATTAGTATTCTACTAACTTGAAATCTCCTTTTAATAACTACTCTCTTGTGGCCACTTTGCATTTAGGTAAAATTTTCCACCATTATGAAATACCTACAAGCTTTTGGCTGGCTCTGGGTGTGGCTATGTGTTGCTACTTACCTAGGTCAGAATTTAGCAGGCATAGGACAAAATCTGTGGCTAAGTACCTGGACTAAAGAAGCCAAGCAAGTTAAAGATTCCATGGAATGGAAACAATTAAGAAACTATAAACTTAATGTTTATGGGTTACTAGGATTAATACAAGGTAGGAATATGTGGGAATGGTTTTCTTTTCACTTATCTCTTTTCACTTGAAGTATAAGGATTCCCTGCTATATTGTCTAAATGAAAAGTGACCCAATAGCTCTTAAGGATTTTCTGAAATTTATACACATCTATTCTACATGATAGAGAATGACTATATAACTTAAAAGATGAAAGGAATATGTGTTGATCTTTTTTTCTTTCCTCTTATTTTGCCTTCCTCTTAGACCATATTACTTATCAGTTCCTCCATCTAACCTTATACTACATTATCATGAAGAGTCAAGTTGCTTATGTGACTAATAGTTTGGGCATCTGATGAAATTCAGAATCTGGAAAGGCTAGACGTCATGATCTTAAATGTTAAAGAAATCTACCATAATCAAGTGGCTGGGGCAAGAGCCAATTGCTATAGGACAGAGCATGTGGAAAGCAGTCAGTGAGATCAATCACTCTACGGATAGCCTTGAGAAAAGTTCAAATGATGGTTTTTAAGTATGAGGGCAAGACAGAAGAAACACAGAATTTTTGAACTACTGAAATGAGGGGAACGGAGCTGAATAAGGATGTTTGATGGTGAGGCAAGAGACAATAGTCAGAAAAAGCAATTCAGTCCTAATTCAGGGTAAGCAGAATAAGTTCCAAGAACTAGAAAGAATGATATATGTTCTATAAGACAATTACAGGTATAATATAGTATTTTATTTTGATTCAGAGGGCTGAACTTGGAGTCAAGAAAACCTGGGCACAAATCCCACCTTAGATATTATTTATCATCTGTGTCACCCTGGACAAGTTACTTAAATTCTCTGCCCCCATTTTCTTATCTATAAAATAAGGGGGTAGAATTCAATGGCTTTGAAGGTCCTTTATGGCTCTAAATCTATGATCCTGTAAACTATGTTTAAATTTTGACCCTATTTTATACTATTTTTCTGGGTTGCCTCTTTTTCCATAAAATTATGAGTTTGCATTGTATTATGTCTAAACTCCATCTAGTTCCAAATCTTGTGGTCCTGATATATGATTTTAGCCATTCACCTTTATGTGTGCAACCAAGGCCTGGTGGAGTGGTTAAAATCTTATACGATGGTGAAAACCTAACAGAAAAGGACTGTGTTGAGAGAGGCAGAGCTAAGATGGTGGGAAAAGGCAAGGGATGCACTGAAGCCTCTCTGAACACTTTAAATAATTCCATAAAACACATTTGTGAGTGGTAGAATCAACAGAAGAACAGGGTGAAACAATTTTCCAACCAAGACAACATAAAAGGTTGACAGGAAAGGTCTGGCACACCTGGCTGAGAGTGGAGCACAGTTCAATGTGGGATACACCAACACAGCCCCAGCCTCATCAAGCCAGAAACAAGCTTAGTCAGCCACTTAGTCATCTGTAATAGTAGCAGCTGTTTCAAAAGCTCTCATCCCAGAGAAGGTGGCGGGGGTGGGGGGAGGTCAAACAAATGATCAGAAGGAGATTACAGAGAACCCTTTGTGACCACTGGGGACAGGACTCTGATCTGCCCATACTCAGATCTGGGCTGTAGTCCTGGGTGACAATCCCAGGGTGAGGAGGAGCATTATCACACTAGAGCTTGCACCATCAGTGAAATGGCAACTCTTGTCACAGTTCAAGTGCTTGTCGTCACTCATAGAACAGAACACAGGCCAGGAGAATACTAAACACAATTCTCCTTACATCATACCACCTTGGAAAAACTCAAAGCTTATAGGACCTAGATATATCTCTGAAAATAGTTATACAAAAATCCCTGAAGCTTGGGACAGTATGCCCTCCACCCTGGAAGCAGAGTCTCACTTTAGCAAAGAATTAAAGTCAAGAAATAGCCTTGAAAATGAGCAAACAATAGGAAAAAAATTTGATCATAGAAAGCCACTGTGATGACAAGAAAACTCAAATCATAAACTCATAAGAAAATAAAGTCAAAAGTCTTACATTTATATTCTCAAAAAATAGGAATTGGTCTCAGGTCATGAAAGGGCTCAAAAAGGATTTTGAAAATCAAGTAAGAGAGGAAGAGGAAAAATTGGGAAGTGAAATGAGAGTGGCCTTGGCACAAGAAAATCATCAAAAAAGAGTCAACAGCTTGGTAATAGAGGCACCAAACAAAGTACTGAAGAAACTAACTAACACCTTAAAAATAGACTAGGCAAAATGGTAAAAGAGGAAGAAAAATCTAATGAGGAGAAGAATGCCTTGAAAAACAGAATTGGCCAAAAGAAAAAACTTCCCTGAAGAGAAGATCTCCTTAAAAAGTAAAATTGACAAAATGGGGAAAGAGGCACAAAAAATTCACCAAAGAAAAAAATAACACCTTATAAAGTAGAATTGGCCAAAGGGAAAAGGGGATCCAAAATCTCACCAAAGAAAAGAATTCCTTAAAAATTAGAATTGAGCAAGTGGAAGTTAAAGACTATGAGACATCAAGAAACAATAAAACAAAAATCAAAAGAATGAAAAAAAGAAGAAAGTGTGAAATATCTCATTGAAAAAGCAACCAATCTGGAAAATAGATTTAGGACAGATAATTTTAAAATTATGGGATTACCTGAAGACCATGATCAAAAAAGAGCCTACACATCATCTTTCAAGAAATTATAAAGGTAAACTGCCCTGATAGTCTAGAACCAGAAGGTAAAAGAGAAATTGAAAGAATCCATCAATCACCTCCTGAAAGAGATTCTAAAATGAAAACTCCTAGGAATATTATAGTCAAATTCCAAATTGCCAGCTCAAGGAGAAAATATTGCAAGAAGTTGGAAAGAAACAATTGAAATATCCTGGAGACACAGTCAGGATAACACAAGATTTACCTGCTTCTGCATTAAAGCATTGGAGGACTTGGAATATGATAATTCAGAGGGTGAAGGCGCTAGGATTACAACCAAGAATCACCTACCCTGCAAAACTGAGTATAATCCTTCAGGGGAAAATGGACATTCAGTGAAATAGAGGACTTTCAAGCATTCTTGATGAAAAGATCAAAGCTGAATAGAAAGTTTTCCTTTCAAATATAAGACTCAAGAGAAGCACAAAAAGGAAACCAAGAAAAGGAAATTATAAGGGACTTAATAATGTTAAACTATTTACATTCCTACATGGGAAGGTGATGATTATAACTCATAAGAACTTTCTCACTTTTAGGGAAGTTAGAATAAGTATATATATAGACAAAGAATGTAAATTGAATTAAAAGGGATAATATCTTAAAAAATAAAATTAAGGGGCAAGAAAGAGGAATGCTGGGGTAAATTATCTCACATAAAAGGGGCAAGAAAAAGCTTTTGCAGTGGAAGGGAAGATGGGGGACTTAGAGGGGTGAACATGTGAACCTTACTATCGTCAGAATTGGTTCAAAGAGGGAATAACATACACACTCAATTGGGTATAGAAATCTATCTTACCCTACAGTAAAATAGGAGAGGAAGGGGATAAAAGAATGGTGGGGTTGATGGAAGGGAGGGCAGATTGGGGAGGTGGAAGTCAGGAGCTTTTGAAGAGGGATAAAGAGAATAGAATGAACAGAGGAAAGGGAATAGGATGGAGGGAAATACAGTTAGCAATCATGAATGCAGAAAAATTTTTTGAGGTGATTTTTCTCTGATAAAGGCCTAATTTCTCAAATATATAGAGAACTCAGTTAAAGTTATAAAAATAAGTCTTTCCCCAATTGATAAATGATCAAAACTTTTGAACAGTTAGTTTTCAAATGACATAATCAAAGCTATCTGTAGCCATATTTTTAAATGCTCTAAATCACTATTAACTGGAGAAATGCAAATTAAATGCAAATTAAAACAATTCTGAGGTACTACCACATCCTATTAGATTGCCTAATAGGACAGAAAAGGGCAATGACAAATGCTGGAGGAGATGTGGGGAAAATTGAGACATGAATGTACTTTTGCTGGAGTTGTGAAACAATTCAATCATTCTGTAGTGCAATTTGGAACTAGGCCCAAAAGGTTATTAAATCATACATACCCTTTGACCTAGCAGACCATTACTAAGTCTGTATCCCAAAAGTGATATAAAAAAAGACCTGTAACATATACAGAAATATTTATAGCAACTCTTTTCTGATGGCAAAGAATTGGAAATTCAAGGGATGCCCATCAATTGGAAAATAACTGAACAAGTTGTGGTATATGATTGTGATAGAATACTACCATGTCATAAGAAATGATGAGTAAGGTGTTCTCATAAAAATCTGGAAAGAATTCTATAAGCTGATGCAAATTGAAATGAACAGAACCAGGACAACATTGTATACTGTCCCAGCAATATTATATGATGAACTATGAATGACTTAGCTACTCTTAGCAACATGATTGTCCAAGACAACTCTGAAAAATTTTTGATAAGAAATACTATCTATCCCAAGAGAAAGAACTTATGGTGTCTGAATATAGATGGAAGCATATTTTTTCCTCTTTTTTATTTTACTTGAGTTTTTTTTTGTAGGGGGTAATATTTTCTTTTATAGTATTACTGAGAGGGAAATGTTTTGCATGACTACACATGTATATCCTATATCAAATTTCTTGCCTTCTCTATAAGGGTAATGGGGAGGAAGGAATGGAGAAAATTTGGAAAATTTAAAATCAAATGTTAACTGTTTTGCATGTGATTGGGGAGAAATAAAATATTAACTAAATAAAAATTTATAAATTATATAAAAAACAGACTATTTATAACATATCCTTTACCAATTGCTGTTTTGTTTTACTCAGCTATATGCACCTTAAGTAAATGACCCAGCCTAAAAAAACACCCAAAAAACTGTCCACCACAATATTTTTTTAATTTGAACACAAAATTGCCAGGATAGATGAAGAAATTTTCTCCAACAAATTATTTTACAGGTTTTCTGGTATGTTTTGGAGCTTATATACTAACCAATGGAGCCTTTGCTGCTTCTAAAACATTACATCATCAGATGCTGGACAGTGTGATGCACCTTCCATTCCAATTCTTTGAAACCAATCCCATTGGCCAGATCATCAACCGATTTACTAAGGTAAGTAAGTGAAATCGGAAGTTGATTCATTTAGAAATATCCTTTAACAAAGACTAGAGGAAGAATTCTGGGAAGATGGCAGAGTAGGTCAGAAAATTCCAAGCTCTCAAGATTATGCCCCACAAAAGTTAAAATAGCACCTTAGTGTGAACAAAGTGTGGTTGGAGATAAGGATAGGGACACAAACTGGGATCTTCCTGGGACAGTTTGGGAAAATCTGAAGAAAAATTCCAGGATGAGGTTTGGTCCCAGTGAAGAGTAAACACCTCCAGTCTAGGATCCATTTTAACAATCAGAGAGGCCAAGCACCTGCATGTTGTGTGTGGTAGCAGTGGGACAGAAAGCCCCTGGCTCTGGGCACTTACAGGAGGTTTGGCTTTGATTCCAAGTAGGAGAGGGGTACTGAAGGTCTGGGGCAAAAGGCACCATTTCTTGTACCCCATGGCTAGAGGTGATTACAAAAATTAAGCTATTACCACCTACATGCACACACACACACACAACACACACACAACACATACACACACACACAAATGCACAGGCAAAGAAGAAAGAATCCAACCATGGAAAGCTAGGTTGGGAATAGAGGTGACCAGGGTTCATTTTCAGAGGAGGATATTGAAGTAAAGAAACCCCCAAAGAGTAACCAAATGGTCACCTGCCCAAAAAGAACTTTTAAATGATGTTAAAAAATAATTTAAAAATCAAATGACAGAGAGGGAGGAAAAAACTAAAGTAAAAAAGAATAATTTAAGAAAAACAAAGTTATGAAAGGAAAGTCAGCCAATTAGAAAAGGAAAGTCAGAATTGTAAGGAAGAAAAAGACACCTTGAAAATTAGAACTGGGCAAAGTGAAGTCAGGGAAATTATAAGAGATCAAGAAATAATTAATCAAAATATGAATAAGGAAAAAATAGAAGAGAAAGTGAAGCATCTTATAAGAAAAACAACATTTTGGAGAACATATCAAGAAGAGAAAATGCAGAAATAATTAGAATAATGGAAAGTTATGATCAAAAAAAGACTCTTGATACAATAATACAAAAAAAAGGAAAGAAAATTGTCCTGGAGCATTAGAACAAGGTCGGGGTCGGGGGGAAAAGTAGAAATAGGAAAAAAAATACATTGATCATCTCTTAAAAGAGATCTTATTAGGAAAACTCATAGGAATATCATAGTTAAATTACAAAACCCCCAGCTCAAGGGTAAAATATTAAAAGCATCAAGATGAAAATAATTTAAATACAGTGGTGAAACAATTCAACTCACACAACATCTAACAGCGGAGACTTTAAAGATCTTGGAATGTAATATATAGAAGAGCAAAGAAACTGGGGCTCTGGCCAAAAATATCATACCCTGCAACATTAAATATTATCTTGAATGAAAAAAAGGACATTTGATGAACTCTCAGACTTTCAAGAACTTGTTGAAAAATAATCCTGAACCTAATAAAAGATTTGACATGCAAGAACCAAGAAAAATATAAGGTACTGATTATAAGGATTTCATAAGGACAGATTATTTACATACATATATGTAAAATGTATGTCTATGATTCTTATTAATAATTGGGTAGCTCACAAGTAAGATTGGGGAAAACTGGAGTAGAAAATGAATTTAAAAAACCATTTAGGAACAGCTAAAAAGAATATAAATTTTACAAATGAGGTTCAAAAGAAAGAATTGGCAGAAAGGAATTAATGGAGGAGGGTTGGTAGTTCTGACAACCTACTTTCATTGGAAATGGGTTTAAGAGGGAAATATACATATATAACATATAAATAATATAATATATGATGTATATGATATGTCATATATTATAATTAATATATAATATATAAATACATATTGATATATAAATAAATATATATAAAATATATAACATTGATATTTATATAAATAAATATATAAATATATATTTAGAAGGGTATAAAAAGTCTTCTAAATTCAGAAGAAATAAAATGATAGGGGCATAGGGAGTGGGGAGAGGATGAGGGATCTTTAGAAGGGAGGTGGAGGGAATAGGTAAAAGGACAAAGGCGGAGTATAAAGGGTATTTAGATTTATGGGAATGGCAGGATAAGGGAGGGATCCTTGGAGGGGGGTAGGCAAGTAATAGGAGGGCAAGGTAGTGGGTAGAAGTTAAGGAGAGGAGCAGGAGGGATAGGAAATGAGATATACTCAAACATAAAAAGCAAAGATCAGGAGTAGAATATGTTTGGGAATATCTATATGTATCTACATGTGTGTGTGTGTGTGTGTATATATAATATGTATATTATATATAAAGTTATAGAGAAACTATCTAAACTTTATTGTAGCTCTCTGGGGGTAGGGGAAGGGGAAAAAACAAAGTAAAAAAGTACACAGGAGATAACAAAAGAACCCACAAGGACACAAAGAAAAGATGGACAATTTTCAGCATAAGTATTATTTATCATACAGGCTTTCTTGAAATGAAAATTTATTGTTACAGAATTTGAATCCCCTCTTATATTCTACTATTCACATGACATACTTTTTTCCTTTTTAACTTTTTATATAAGTTCCAAAATTTAAGTTTATGATATGTTTTTGCTTCTTTTTTCTATTCTGTATTTGTATTCTGGTGTTTGAGTCTAAAATAAAATTTTAAAAAAGAAAAAACAAACAAACACTAGAGAACAATGATATTCCAAGTTCTGGATCTTGTGGTGACTGAAAGAAAATGACTCAGTTGGCACCAAATTAATAGCAGCAAAAGTTAAATTAAAGTTTAAATGTAGTCTCATAAGTACATGATTCTTTACATTTTCTGTCCCTTTCCCATCACTCTGACAAGTAAAAGGGGACCACATAGGACTGAGCATCATTTTGTTTCAGGAGTTGCCATGGCCAAAGAATTCCTTACCTAATATCCTACTGACGATGGTGAACTGCTATGCACTAAAGGACTTCACTAAGCTGATTCTTGTTAAACAGATTTGGTTTGCCACTGCAACCACACTAGAAATCATCCTAGCTTTGCAGAAGCTGCCAAACCTTATATTCTTTTAATATGGTCTTGCAAACTCAGGCTCACCATCAAACAAAGATAAGGCAACATAGAAGGACTTTTGCTTATGCTCAGTTGAGGACATTTTAGTGTCACTTCTTTTTAAAATGTATATTGCTTATTTCTTGCCTTCTTGATCAGTGGGGGAGGGTCTGGAGGAAGGGAGAGAATTTGGAACTCAAAACTTTTAAAAATTAGTATTAAAATAAAACAGTATTATAAAAATAAATTTGTATGGTAGTAGAGAATAGACAATTTTACAAAAAAATAAAAGATCTCAAAGTGTAAGCTCTCTAAGAGAATTTACTATTGATTGCTAGTAGAATGTTAGTCCTTTGAGGAAGAGAATGATGCATTTTTATCCATATTCCTGGTCTAGCAAAGTACCTTATCTGCTTATTTGAAGTATATCAAATTTATTTTTATTAATGACTTTTGTCACTTTATGTTACCTTCATTTCCCAGTATATTTCTTTTCCCTCTCCTTGAGGGTCATCTTTTCTAACAAAAAATAAGAAAGGAAGAAAATGTTCAGAAAAACTAATGGATTTTTCAACCAGGTTGGAAATTTTATGTTATATTCTATACCCATAATCTCCATCTTTGTACAGAAATGAAAAAGGTGCATTGTCATGTCTTTACTTAGGTAGCAAGGTTATTAATTGAAACATTTACACACCATTTAGTTTTGATTTTTTTGTTAATTTCCATTTATGCCATCATATCCATTATGTATATTGTCTTCCTAGATGTACTTATTTCACTATACAATGGTGCAGGTAAATTTCATTCTTCTCTGCATCCTTCATTTCTTATATTGTAATAATATTCCATTCATTCATATACCATAATTTGTTTAGTTTCTTTCCCCCAGTCTACTTGGGAAAGGTATCTACTTTGTTTCCATGTATATTAAGTGTAATCAAATTATAACCAATTAGTGCTGCCTCTAACAGGTGGCTTCCCTATTACAAAGTTCAAAAAGTAGGCACCCAAATAAACATTTGATAATACACAGATTTAGCATAGTAACACTTCATAGCATCATAGGTTCTGTGTGGTCCATACTCTAACACTTCAATGAATTAATAAAGCATTTACTAAGCACTTAGTATGTGTAAAACGCTGTGGCAGCACAAGTTAGAAAAGTAAAACAGTTTCTATTCTCCAGGAATAGGGAAGACATTATGCATAGCAAGCAGATTCAGTTTTAAGTCAGAATGAAAATTCCCATAGTCCTTAGGGTACAGCAACAAAGCCAATGATAACGCTTCTTCTTGAATGAGATTTCTACGTGTCCCTGTGGCCACAGGTTCCCCACCCTTGTTCTAAGCATTGGACCATCATTGTGGGAATTTCCCCAGTCTATTTTGTGGAGGAAGTCAGATTATGATTATTAAAACTGGCATGGTATAATGTGCTTTAAAAATACAATCTGTCTAGCTATGGGCACTTGCCCCATTATTTTTAGTTTTGGGAATGAAGTGGGCAAAAGATAAAACAAAAAAGAGGCAAAAAAGAATAGGAAAAATCGAGTCAGTCATCAAAAAAAATGGTATGCAAATGGTATGCAAAAATGTTTTCATAGCATTAAAGTTCCTCCTTTATGCCCAAGGGTGAATTTAATAATTGAGAACGATAACTCAAAGTGTACTTCTAACTTTTTAGGACATGTTTATCATCGATGCACGTTTCCATTATTACCTACGGACCTGGGTGAACTGTACACTGGATGTTCTTGGAACAATTTTAGTCATCACGGGTGCTTTGCCACTCTTTGTTCTTGTGGTGATCCCCCTTGTGTTCGTATATTTCACTATACAAGTAAGTATATTAATTTTTAACTCTCTGTAACCTCATTAATGCATTATTTATTAATGTTACTAAAACTCCCCTTCGTCTCTGATTCTTTTAAAAGTTGGCAAAGAGAAGAACAGAAAGGAAACAAAATCTCGAAATAGCTAGAGTTCTTATTAATATAATAGTATAACTTGACTCTTGAATCTTAAAAATAGAGTAGGAAAATAATATAAGGCCAACTATATTGCACAAGTTTTCTATTTTCAATAGTTTCAAAACATAGTGATATGTGAAGGGGGTAAGAGTAACCAAGTTATGCTAGGATTCCCTACCCCTGTCCTAGACTATACTTTTTTCCACTCTTCTAGACTGGGCAATATTTGCTTGCCTCACATAACCAATCATTCACCATTTATCTCTAATATTTATGCTTATTTAGTAAACTAAGGAGTGAAACTGGTGAAGGATGGGGTATACTTCACTAACTTGAAATTTTACATAGGGCTGGATCTATAGCCCTCTGTTTTGCTGGAATAAATCTGTGCCTTCCTCTTCTGTCCTCTGATAGAAGTAATTAGGTAACATGCTTAAGTATACTGAGGTATAGATACAATCAGAGTTAATAAAAATTAACAGTCTTGGGGCAGTGGGTAAAAATTGCAGAATCTCTGCATTGATAGAAGTTTCATATCTAAGCAAGAACCAATTCTGCAGTATCTCCAACAAGTAGTCACCCAACCTCAGTTTGAAGACCTTGAGTGAGGGGAAAGCTACTAATTGTTAGAAAGCCCTTTTTCACATCGCCTAAATTCACCTCCTAACAAATTCTACCCGTTGCTCCAGCTCTGAACTTTGGAGTCAAGTAGAACAATAATTAGTTTCACTATGAAGCCCTTAAAGAGGGGGAGGAGTACAGTAAAGCAACCAGTGACAAGAAACACTGGAGGATGATAAGAGGGAAACTGTCTATAGCATGAAGGGAGGTAAATACCCACAAATCATCCAGAAAAAAATAATTAGGGTGATGAAAGGCATCTAGAAGCCATGCTTGTTAGAGAAGACAGTGGAGTATAGAAAAAGCATTTAGAAGAGTTGGGCTCTGGTCATGGTTTCTCTTAACTATCCTTATGTGATTTTGGTAAATTTATATCTTTGGTTCTCATTTTATTAATTAGTAAAATTAGGAAGTTTAAACTTGATGAACTCTAAGGTCTTTGTGAGCATTAAAAAACAGCATAATTATTTGCACACCATCCTCTAACAAGCAGGCATAATAAATGTGTTGTTGCGGGGGAAGGGTATAGAAATAATACCTTGCTTAATAAGGAACCTTTGGGCAAAGCTAGGATTTCAAATAGGTTCTTTTAGTTGTTAGTTTGGTTTTCTAACATCAAAAACTAGTTTTGTTTTTACCAATGTGTAATTTGTACTTTGTGGGTTCTGATTAGAGATACTACATTGCAAGTTCTCGACAAATCCGGAGGTTAGCAGGAGCATCCCGCTCTCCTATTATATCACACTTCAGTGAAACTTTGTCAGGAGTATCAACAATACGGGCTTTTGGACACCAGCAGAGGTTCATCAGCCAAAACAGAGATGTTGTCAATGAGAATTTGGTTTGCTTCTACAACAATGTAATTTCAAACAGGTAAGGATGGACAATCACATCTACCTAAATGTACTACAAATCTCTTTCCTATTTGTTGTCTTTTCCACTGACTTCTGGAAGAATAGAATAAAGGTTTACACTCTATATAACAGTTTTTTTTTAAAAAAAAATTAAGTGTTAGAACCCTAATTACTTCCAAATTCTATGATTTTGCAATTAAGAAAAATATATTTACTTTACTTTGTAGTATTTACTACATATACACATAATATTATGTAAAATGCATAGTAGACTATATATAAATACTATACATCATAATATAATATATAAATACTATAAAATATATTTCACAACGGGTGGAATTTGTTAGGAGGTGAATTTAGTTGATGTCAAAAGTACTATAATAGTATAATAATATAAATACTGTATACTATGTATACTATATATACTATATAAAGTACAAAAATGAATTTACTTTCTATGTTATAGGAAGAAAACAGTATAGGTCAAGTTTTTGTCAAAGGACAGAATAAATTTAATGATATTAATAATGCTAATGATTTCTACAATATATTTTTATATTTTTAAGTCAGATTATAGAATGTAATATGAAAAGTATAATAAACCTCTTGAAGTTAAACACATTGAGACTAACAAAATGAGTTACTTTTATAGTACTTGGACATATTCTTTCCCTTTCTGTTTTGATTTACTGGACAACATATAAATTGGAGAAGTATTTCTTTTCCAAGATGATTTATTTTCAAGTAAATGTAATAAATATTTTGATGGATTTTTGACTTTTTTTGGTTAAGTTGGTAATATGAAAGGTCTTGGAGAAGCTTAGATTTCTCATATAAATGCTAGTGGATATCTGAAAAAAACCCCTGAAAGACCAATAATTAAGAAAACTGAAAAGAACCAGAAATAAATGCTTCCATCCAGTCCTGAACCATGCAAATAGCAGGCCAAAAATCTATGGAGGTAGGAAGAGAACACACCAAGGAAGCCAGCAGCATTTCAGGTAAACCAGGTAGTTACTGATGGGAAGAGAGAGAAAGGAGATAGCACAAATAAAGGAAAATAGGCCAGAAGTCAGCAGAGATTGCAGGAGAAGCCAGAATAAATATGAGCTAGGCTTAAGCTAGCCAATCAGTATTCTGAATAGTAAGGCATTGCAAGGAATAGTTAACTTGGGACTTGAAGCCAGATCCATAAACTGGCCCTTCATAACAGAAACAGAGGCAAAGTTGCCCTGGTATATGACTTGGTAGGGAAGCAAAGTCCAGCAGCATACTCCCCAGGAGAACTGGGAATGACAGCCAAAGAGGAGATAAATTCAGGTCAGAGCAGGGTAGGGAAGCAGAGACCCACCGTGATCTCCAACTTTTTCTACAAGTCCTTTCATAGTATTTCGAAGAGACAGAACCAACTTCTGATTAAAGAGTGCAGGGAGAAAATAGGATCTGGCCAAAATCAGCATCTGAAGTGGACCATAAAGAAACTAAAATAGAAGCTAAAGATTGAGCCAAGAGAGAGTAAGGGCTAATACCATTCTTACATATCTATATCAGCAGTGACTGAAGCATCCAGACTACAGAGAGGGGACCAGACCAGAAAGGGTCTATCCACTCATCCAGTAAGGCTGGAGGAAAACTTCTTTCAGTGCAAAACCACAAATGAAGATATAAGTAAACAGAAAATACCACCTACAATGAAGAAATATTCTGGGATAAGACGTAAATCCAGAAGCAGAGAATGGTTCCACAACTACAAGCAAAAAGGAAAAAATACCTTGACTTTAAGGGCTACACAATTTATGGAAGAAATAAAACATGAAATTAGAAATGAGTTTTTGGGGGGAACTGAAAGGAGAACAAATAGTAAGAAAAAAACCCAAAAGGTGGAAAGCCTTGCCTAAGATGCATACTCCCTATGGAACAGAATAGGAAAAAAAAAAAGTAACTGAGTAATTTGTGGGAGAACAAGAAAAAAATAGAAAGTCAGGAGATAGAAAAAAAGGCTAAAAGACATCTACAGTTTTTTTAAAAAAATTGGTGCAGTTAGATGGCTCAGTGGATAGAGCACTAGGTCCAGGGTCAGGAAGGCCTGAGTTCAAATCCAGCCTCTCAAACACTAGTTGTGTGACTGACAAGAAATGGCAAACCACTCTAGTGTCTTTGCCAAGAAAACCCCATGGACGCCACAGAGTTGAACATTTTTGAACAACAATTATTTTTTAAAAACATACCTGGAAGTAGGTCAGCGATGGATAATTTAAGAATTGTTAGGTTCCCTAAAATCACTACAAAACAAAAATATATTTCAATAAACTATATGTTTTTCTGTACCTATTTAACCCAAATGGCAAAGTAAAAATAGAAAAAAAATTAATCATATCCAGAAATAAAGCTTAAAATGAAATCATTTGGGATTATCACAATCTAAATTTAGGGATTCCAAGTAAAATGGGAAAAAATCATCCAAGGAGCCAAGAGTTTGAATACCAAGGGACTTCAGTCAGAATCTCACTTTATACAAAAGCCTTTTCTAGTCCCCTTTAATGCAACTCCTTTCATTTTGTGATTATTTCCACTTTATTCTGTACATATTTTGTTTGTAGATAGTTATTTGCATATGGTATCCTTTATTAGTTTGGAACTCCTTGAGAGCAAGAGCAGTTTCCAACTTTCTTTGTGTCCCCTGCATTTAGCAAAGAGTCTGGCACATAGTCCAAGCTTAGTAAATGCCTATTGACTTGGCTTAACATAATATTCCAAAAGGTAAATAAGGTTTATAATGAAAAATAATATTTCCTGAAAAGCTGAGTATAGACTTATAGGAGAAAAAAGTAAATAAAGGACTTTCAGCATTTGAGAAAAAAAAGATCAGTGCAAAGTAGAAACTTTGAAATGCAAATGTAGGAATCTAAAGAAATGTAGGAAAGTATACAGAGGTGCACAATTAGGAGGGAGTATAACTTAATGATGTGTTTATATTTTAATATGGGGAAAAACTAAACGGATCTCTTCAGAATCCTAATGTCTTCAAGGGGCATGATGGAGTTAAAAAGACTAATATAGGGTCTGGCTTTGATTTTGTCCTCTTTTGCTGGGTTTAAGAAGGAAAGAAAATAAATAATAAAAGGAATAAACTAGGGAAGAAATGAGGAAGAATCTGAACCAGATAAAGGAGATATGAACAAATACACACAGACACACACACACACACACACATGTTTTGGTGTAGATTGTAAACTCAACAGCACATGGGAAGGGAAAGCAAAAAGAAAGTGGGGTACAAGACAGACAGTAAATTTGGGAATGGAATAGCCACAAATATAATAAATTTACCTTTGCAGGGTTGATTATAGAAAGAATATTAAAAAGAGAAAAACTGCAAATACTAGGAATTAGTCTAATTTAAAAGAGGAAGAACAAATATTGATTACTAGTGCTGATCTGATTTCCTCTCTCTCACACCTTTTTCCTTGTGAAGAGGCATGAGCAGAAAAAGAAAAAAGTATAGAAAGCTATTATTATGGAAGGAAATACATTATTAACAGTAATAACAGTGAGAATGAATGGGATGAACTCACATGTTATCATGACAACAAACATTTTCATAGTAGCACTTTAAGGCTTACAAAGTGTTGACCATAACCATCTGATTTTATTATATACAATCTACTAAAGAGGAAATTGAGGCTCTGAGGGGTTAAGTGATTTCTTTAGGGTTCCACAAAGTGAAGATAATTTTAATACTCAATTTAATCATCATTCATTCAGCTCATTGTGATTTGATGGGTATCAGTGATTGTATTAATGAATTAAGTGGAATAGAATTCAGAGTAAAATAATTATATTAGTTAATGCTACTAGGATAAGAGTTATGATTGATTAATTCACCTTGCATTGGTGATTGTTAATTGTAATTGGTTTATCAGGTAGATTCATATTGTTAACCAAGAATGTAATCTAATTATATTTAGTAAATAATATAGCTCTTATCAACACCGCCCCTCCCAGCAAAGTGCTTCTAATAAGAATCATTTTGAGGGGGAGGAGCTAAGATGGTGGAGTGGAAAGATACACAGATGCTTAGCTCCTACCCCACAGCCCATGAAATACCTGTAAAGAAGAACTCTCAACAAATTCTAGATCAGCAGAAGCCACAGAACAACAGAGTGGAGGAGATTTCTGTTCCAGAAAAACCTGAAAAACCAACACCAAAGGTCTATCACACACCAGACATGGAGCAGAGCCCAGCCCCGCTTGGCCACGTGACACCAAGAGAAGCAGATCCAAGCAGGCTTCAGGGACAGAATCTCCAGCAGCAGCATAGGTCCCTCAACCCACAGGTGCCAAAGGTCAGTGAGAGGGTCTTTTAGGCTGGCCGAGAGGGGTGTCCCCATAAGTCAGGCTCCCTTGGGAGACAGCAGCGGAGGCAGCAGCAGACAGGGGATCCCAAGGCAGGCAGTGGCCCACATCCATTATTGAAGGTCTCCTCGTAAACCCCTGGAGGGAACTAAGCCCCATGTTGTAGCCCTACTCCAACTTGAGCAGCTGAACTTAATCTCACACTGAATAGCAGCCCTGCCTTTGCCCTGAGGCTTGGGAGCAGCATTTGAATCTCAGCCCCCAAGTACTAGCTGGGTGGAACTGGAGGCGAGGTGGGTGTAGAGAGGAAACTCAGAAGTCAAGTAACTGGCTGGGAAAATGCCCAGAAAAGGGAAAGAAAATAAGACCATAGAAGGTTACTTTCTTGGGGAACAGGTATCTCCCCCCCATCCTTTCCAATGAGAAAGAACAAGGCATACTGTCAGAGGAAGTCAAGGCCTCTGCCTCCAAAGGGGACTTAAACTTGGCGCAGGCAATAGAAGATCTTAAAAAACAAGTTAGCAGCTTACTAAAGGAGAACCAAACAAGTGCTGAGGAAAATAACGGCTTTAAAAAGAGGCTAACTCAATTGAAAAAAGAGGTCCAAAAAGCCAATGAGAAGAAGGAGGTTTTAAAAAGCAGAATTAGTCAAATGGAGGAGAAGGTTCAAAAGCTCACCAAACAAATAATTCATTGAAAGAGAGAATTGAGTCCAGGGAAACAATTGACTGAGTTAAACCAAAAAGTTAGTAAACAAAATAAAAAATTTGAAAAAATAGAAGATAATGTGAAACAACTCATTGGATAAACAACTGACCTGGAAAATAGATCCAGGAGAAATAATTTAAAAATCATTGGACTGAAAGCCATGATCAAAAAAAGAGCCTAGACATTATCTTCCATGAAATTATCAAGGAAAACTGCCCTGATGTTATAGAATCAGAGGGCAAAATGGATATTGAAAGAATTCATCATTCACCTCCTAAAAGAAACCTGAACAGAGAAACTCCTAGGAATATTGTGGCCAGAGTTCCCAGATCAAGGAGAAAATACTGCAAGCAGCTAGAAAATAACAATTTGAGTACTGTGGAAATACAATCAGGGTAACACAGGATATGGCAGCTTCAACATTAAGGGATTGAAGGACTTGAAGTGGGATATTTCAAAAGTCAAAGGAACTGGGAATGAAGCCAAGAATTACCTACTCAGCAAATCTAAATATAATACTTCAGGGGAAAAAATAGTCATTCAGTGATATAGTTGAATTTGAAGATTTCATGTTGAGGAAAAGACCAGATCTGTATTTAAAAATTTGACTTCCCAAGACAAGAATCAAGAGAAGCATGAAAAGGTAAACAGAAAAGAAAAATCATAAAAGACTCTCTAAAGCTGAACTGTTTACATTACTACATGGAAAGAAAATATTTTTAACTCTTGAATTTTTTCTCAGTGTTTGGGTAGTTGGAGAGATTGTACATACACACACATACATACATACATACACATAGATAGAGAGTACAGGGTGTGTTATATCGGAAGAGATGATATCCACATACACAGACACACAAAAAAATAAAATAAAATAAAAATTAAGGGATGAAGGAGGAAAATTCCTGGAAGAGAAAGGGAGTAATGGAATGGGGCAGGCTATAATTCATAAAAGAGATAAGAAAATTATTCAATGGAGGAGATAAGGGAGAAGGGGCAGTGGGGAATAAAGCTACTCTCCCCATGTGTGACTGAAGGAGGGA
>CM053771.1:341266121-341336918 GCA_028658325.1 Potorous gilbertii
AATTTGATATGAAAATTTATATACACCACAGGAAAATAGGAGAGGAGGCGACAAGTGGACCAAGGAGAATGTTAGAAGGGAGGGAAAATGGGAGAAGGGAGTCACTAGAAATAAACACTTTCAACAAGGGACAAGGTCAATTGTAGGGGGGAAAAATAAGGGGGGATAGGGTAGGTCAGAGGGCAATATAATTAGTATTACACAACATGATTACTATGCAAATCTTTTGTAAAACAACACATATTTAGTCTGTATTGAATTGCTTCCCTTCTCAGTGGAGGTGGGGAGGGAGAAAAGTTGGAATTCAAAGTATTGGAAACGAATGTTGAGAATTTTTATTGCATATAATCGGGAAATAAGAGCTACAGGGATAGGGGTATGGAAATTCATCTTGCCCTGCAAGAAAAGAGAGAAGATGGAGATAGGAGAGAGGTGGGATGTGATGGAGGGGAGGGTACGTTGAGGGAAGGAGTAAACAGAATGCAAGGTATTAGGAAGAGGGGGGAGGGGAGTGATTTGGAGAAAAATTGGACATGTTACAAAGTGAGGTAAGAGCAAATAATATTAAAACAATAGACTGAACTAATTACTGAGAATAAGTCAATGACATCTTTAGTTGGAGAAAAGAATTTCAGTCTAAATTTCCAAGAGGAAGGTAACCTCAGGTAAAATTTGGCATTGATGGAAAAGTCAGGGTTTTAATGGTAAATTTGATTTTATGATTGCCATTTAATCAGGAACTAGAACTTGTATAGAAAGACATGTAAGCCACTTAAGACTTGCCTCAAAAGATGTTCCTTAGCCAAAGTGAAATTATAATCATATTTGAAACCTGGTTATTGGAACTTGCCAGTTTTAGATGCTATAGGACTATTAAGTGAATGTTCTTCTGAGTCTAACTCCAGGTATGGGAAGCAAGAAAGACAATCTGAACCTCCAATACATGATACCAGTAAGCTGATGAAATGCTAGTATGAACTACATAGGTGATCTCAAGGGAAGGGTGGGAGAGAGGCTGTTCAGCATGGGCTGAGGTGGGATTCTCCTGACTCAATTTCCCCACTGACACTTGGCAGACTTTAAGCCTGACAGAATGCAAATGGATAATCGAATCCTGCATGGGGTTGACATGAAGTTGGGGAGATATTGTATCCCTGCAATGTCCTTACTATTGGTGGCAATTTCCTATAGTCAAAAGGTTTGTAAGCTTAATACCAGATCTATTCAACTATAGATTATGGGTAGGAGAACATATGAGGTTGTCTAAAATTAAGCTATAAGGCATAGGACTTTAGACCAACAACAATAAGTTAGGGTCCTTTAATTCTTAGTAATACTGTGGAGACAATTAGGGTCAAGAGCTTGTGAAGTTAACAACATAAATATTATCTGTGTCTCAGTTGGTTAATGTTTAAAAAAAAATTCTTTTGTGGTCCATATTGTAAATACTTTAAAAAGAAGTATCACCTGACGAAAAGTTGGAATTGCTTTATCTGTTATAAACTGTGTTAAAAATAAAAAAAAAAGAATTATTTGCTTCTCCACCCTCATGAATCATTAACATCTACTCCCTTGTTATCTTTTGCTTCAAAACCACAACTTTCTTGGTCTCTAGGAAATGGCTAGTCAAAAACTCTAATAAAGGAGCTGTGAAAAATCTATTAAGATAACAGATAGAAAACCCTGCTGAGGTAGCCTTCAATTGATGGCCTTTAATTGATGATTTGTAGCTGTTTTTGCTTGTCCTTTTTTCTCAAAGAAGGCAAATGACATCAGGAGGGTAATGTCTTGACTTGCAAGCAAATTGGATTTAAATGAGGGAGGACTGTACAGAGTCATCATCCTCACTCTCTCCTCCAGGGCCATCTGAGTCGAGTAACTTGTGAAAAACCTACTGACAAAATGGGTAGGACTGATAGGCATTTCCCCTTATCCAATCTTAGAATCTCCTCTGCTTCTGAAGGTTAACCAATTGTAGGAGTTTCCACACTTTAGAAGGACCCTCCCAAGAACTAGAGGACTTCCCAGAGATCCTTCTTAGGTCTATAAAATTCTTCAGCCCTGAGCATCATGATCCCAGGTGATGAGGAAGGTCTTAGATGCCATTGCTTTAGGACCACTGGTCTCTCAAATAGATCAATTACAGCTCAGAACTCTGCCTCAGTGGTGTTTTATTATTGATTGGAATTTTGCAGACAACAAGAACTAAATAGTGTCTGAGGCAGTACTGGAACTGACCTTTCTGACTTCTAATTCTATGTATTACATCATCTAGCTGCCTACTATGACATTTTGATGCCATAAAATAGAAGAAAGTAACAGAATTAATTAGTAAGTAGAATCCAACAATATATTGCTTAAAAAAACATAAACATTCACATAGATTTAAGTAAATGACCATAGCAGAACTGGTCATGCTTTAGATCCACAGCTGGCAAACTATCATCTATAGGCCACCTGTTTTTGTATGGCCTACAAGAATGCTTTTTTTTTTACATTTGAAAATAAAGTTTTATTGTATTTTAAAATGTAAAAATACTTGAATGATTTGCTGACTCCTGATTCAGATGAATATAGAAAAAGTAGGGGTAATAGTTGTGATCTAAGACAAAGCAATATTAAAGTGTGCCTATTTAAAAAGATATAAGGAGGAAGACTATATGATTATTGGACATTTTAGGCCTTGAAATAATATCAATATTTGATAAATATATCCATTGAACTGCATAGTATCTAAGTGCTTTAAAGAAAAGTTAAGTGTATTACAAGAGAAAACAGATAGTAAAATAGTAGTAATTGAGAATTCCAATCTGTCCTTTTCAGACTTTTCAGGAAATTGGAATACCAAATAGAAATAATGAAAAAAGAAGAAATAAAAGATTAGAAGACAGTTAATACCTTGAATAGAATTTTGGAGAAGTTGGATAGGACAGTTTGCTGACAATTATTGAATGAATATTGAAAGAAATACACATTTTTATCAACTTTGAATAGCACTTTTGCAAAAATTGACTACATAATAGGGTGTAAAAACCTCATCAAAAAGTGCAGAAAAGAAGAAATAGCAAGAAAAAAATCCTTTATTGATTACAGCACAATAAAATTACAGGGCTTTTTAAGAATGGATTCAGACCTAAATGGAGATTAATTGTACAGAACTGATGGGTCAAAGAAATAAACTCTGGAGACAAAATAATTCCATTAAAGAAAATTACAACAATGAGATGACATATTAAAACTTTTGAGATGCAGCCAAATCAGTTCTTAGGGAAGTATTATCTCATAAGTGTCATTAACAAAAGAGAGAAAAAGCAGATCAATAAACTGAGCACACAACCAAAAAATTAAAAATAAAAAACGCTAGAAAAATACAAAAGAAATCAAAAAGTTAAAAAAAAATCAGAGGTAAAATTGAAAACAAAAATCTATTTAATAGATACATGATTTTGGTGACTAGTTAAAAAACTAATACATGGACTTTTTAAAAATTTGTTTTAAAAAAAGAGGAAAACCAAGTTGTGTCTATCCGTAATGAAAATAGGTAATTTACAATAAAAAGTATAAAGGATATTACCAGAAATTATTTTGCCCATTTATATGCCAATAAAATGGATGAACATTTACAAAGACAAAAAAATGCCTAAATTAACCAAATGAAAAACAGAGAATAACCCAATGTCTGGGAAAGGAATAAATAAACAAACCATTGCAGAATTTCTTAAAATGGAGAGGGAGATGCAAGGAGATAGATTTTTCAAGTGAATTCTACCAAACATTTCAAGAATAATTAATTCTAATACTACATAACTGTCTGGTAAGATAGGATAGAATGGATCTTATTCTTACTCTTTCTATGAAACAAATATGGTACTGATGCCTAAATCAGGGAAAGATAAAGCAGGCAAAGAAAACTATAGCTATAGTTATAGAATATAGATACTAAAATATTAGCTAAGAAGTGAAAATAAAGTTTAAATAGGTTATACTTTATGACTAGAATTGATTTATGGTTGGTTCAATATGAATGTAAGGTTGGTTCAATATGAAGAAAATAATAAACATACTATCCTATGTTTAGTAATATAAATAATCTAGAATTTATAAATACATCAATAGATTAAAGAAAAGGTTTTAAATAAAATACAACACCATTTTGCTTGAAAAGAGTATAAGGTAAGAAAAAGAAATAAAGGAAAAAATAGCAAATAATACAATAAAGAATGAGTCCACATATTAGCATTATCCACAAAAATCTATTAGTAAGAGAGAAAAACAAACACAGGAGGCAGAAAATCACAGGGAAAACTGAAGTAAAAATAGGTAAATAGTAAAAATGACAAGACTATCTACATATATACATTCAGTGATATACTATGATGAGTTAAATCTGAAACAACTAATAAAACAAAGGTTGAATCTCTGAGTGTATGGATTTATTAAGCAATGCATGCCAATTTCATAACAAATTAGGACCAGGCCTCCTTAACTTGTCACTAGATCCATAATTGAATAGAAAGGGAACTAAGCTAGATACAGAATTGAGTCACAAGATGGAGTGAATATAGTTCACTCAATTCCCACAGTTTAGAAGTGTAAGAATTAAAGAGCAAAAATCTCAGAGGAAATAATGAAAAAACATGAGAAGAGAAGCTAACAATACCAGATCACAAAACATAAAGCAAAGTAGCAAATAATCAAAATATGTGGTGCTGATTGAAATATAGAAAAGTTGATTAGTAGAATAAATTACATCAGGGAGTCTATAAACAACTTTTACGGGGTTTGTGAAGTTAGATGAGAAAGAAGACTTTATTTTCAATAAATTCCAACTGAAATTTAACATCTATTACAATTATGAATGTAGGCAACAGACAGAAAAAGGGAGTATAGGTTTTTCCAGACTGCTGAGTACTTAAAAAATATATATCCCTGGATTTAGCTATACAAGACCTAGAAATTACCAAAGAAATTACCATTGCATTTTTAAATTTTTTTTTTAAAGCAAACTTCTGGGATTAAATCTCACTATTTGACAAAACTGCCAATGGTCTGTCACAAATTAAATTTAGATAAACATCTCACACCATTTATCATAATAAACTCCAAGTGGATGCAAGTGATATTAAAAGAAATATTGTAAACAAATGAAAGCAAAGAAGGATATACCTTTTCTAACTATGCATAAGGAAAGAAGACTTCTTGATCAAACAAATTAAAAAAGGATCACATGAGAGAAAATAAAAAGTTTTAACTACATAAAGTTGAAAAGTTTCTGCAGAAACAAAATCACCATAGTTAGAATGAGATGGGAAGCAGGTGACTGGGAATAAGTCTTTATAGCAAATTTTTCCAATAAATGTCTGATATCAAAGACATATAAAAGACTGACAGAAACATAAATACAAATGTATGTCCCAATACATAGTCAAAGAATGTGAACTCTCAGTTCTTAAAAGAAGACAAGTAACTAACAAACATATAGAAAAAGGTGATAAATCGCTAATAATAAGAGAAATATAAATTAAAGCAACTTGGCGAAGATTACAAAAAAGGAAAATGACAATTTTTGAAGGGACTATTGGAGAACATGAATGTAAATGTTGTGTTGATTGAGCTACAAGTCCTGGAAAGCAATTTGAAATTACGTTCACTGCCAATTACCATCACTGCCAGAGTTACAAAATTGTGACTAGCCTTTAGCCCATTGATACTGTTACTAAACTTATACCTCGAAGAGAGCAAAGAAAGAGGGAAAGGATCATCCTGCTTGTAAATGTTTAAGAAGTAGCTCTCTAGAAGGAAAGTATATATATATACATATATATATATGTATATATATATATATATGAAATACTTTTAAAATCAATCTGTATTATAAACATTTTCTCCAATTTATTCTGGTCTAGAAAATAAAAATGAATTAAGCCCTGATCTTTAGGCATTTGCTGATTTCCAAGATTTAAATACTCACACTGAAAATCTGACAATCAGGTCTCACAAATTGGTATGAACTGACAATATACACACAACACACATACGAAAGGACCTATGTGTACAAAAATATTTATAGCATCACTTTTTTTGGTTATAGCAAAGAACAGGAAACAAAATGGGGATTGGTTGAACAAACTATTATATATGGATGCATTGGAATATTATTTGCTATTAAAAATGACACAAGGTACAGGATCAGAGAAAATCTGAGTACTTTCAGGAACCTGATAGAATCGAGCGCATTTAGGGTTAGAGTTAGGGTAAGTAGAATGAGGAGAATATTTCATACAGTGACTACAATGTTGTAAAGAAAAATTCTGAGACACGTAAGAATTCTGATCAAAGAAGTGACCATTTACAACTCCAGAAGACAGATAATGAATAATAGCTCCCATTTCTTGAAACAGAAGTTATGAAATGGAGATGCAAAATGAATGACATTTCCAGACATGGCCAATGTGTGAATTAATTTTATACAGTTATATTTATCTGTTTATAAGGGAGGACTTTTATTTCTCTTTTTGGGGGATGATTAGGGGTAGGGAGAGGAAGAGAAAAGAGAGGTGAGAGGAGTGTGCAAATTGTGATAGTGGGAAGAAAGGGGAACAAAGGAGAGGACAGAAAAGGAGAAGAGAAAGAAGGAGGGGAGAGAAAATGAAAAGTCAACAAGTTATTTGAAAAACAAATATAACAGAGAGAATTTCAGAAGGGCACACAGAGAAGTCAGGAAGTGTTGGAATTATCATGTTCAATTTCAATTTGAAGTATAAAAAAAATTTCAAAATTTTAATTGTAAATACTACATAGAATAACCCAAATTATATGTAACAGAACTTCAGTTTCATATAGAATGCTATTTTTGTTTTTCACTTTATATTGAAGCATCCATGTTTATTGACATTGACTAAATTATAATGAAGAAAATCTAAACAAAAATAGGTTTAGTTTTCTTTCTTTTTTAATGAGTTGAGTCAAAAGCAAAATTCTGCCAAGGAATTGGTTCCTCTTCCTTCAAACCCCAGATATCATACCGGCTGTAGTGGGTGACTTTTTTTATACTCTTCAGACTTCATTGACACTGATAACTGTCATTTTCATTACAGGTGGCTCTCTGTCAGACTTGAATTTCTTGGAAACTTACTGGTTTTCTTTGCTGCATTACTTGCTGTGCTGGCAGGAGATGCAATGGACTCTGCAACAGTTGGTTTAATCATATCTTACGCATTAAATGTAAGTAATGCTCATGGTTTTTGCCATCATTGGAGTTTCTCAGAGAGTGAAGATGGATAAATGGCTAAACATGGTTTCTCTTGAATTCTCCTTTATCCAATTAGTACAAGCAAGTCAAATCAAATCGAATGTTAGATACCATAAAGTATAATCCGAAAAAAAAGTCCTAAACAACTCTGTAAATTTGGCGTCAAGTTCTGGGCTTATTTTGAGATACCTTTGTCAAAGAATAGTTCTAATTCTGTAATTTCTTTGCATATTATAATTTTAAAAACCTCACTAACCTACATTGTTATTGCAGCTGGGTACTGGGGACTTCATTGATATTACTGTCTATATTCACCTTTTATAGAGCAAGAAACTGAATTCCACTTCTAAGGTTTCAAGGAAAGGGATTCATGATGACAGTGTCATGTGTATTCATCCCTTCTCTCCATTTATAGTAATAAGTAATTAATTACCTTATTACCCTTCTTCTGTACTAATGAAATAGCCTAATTATTCTCTTTGTTTGTAATCTCCCCAATTTCTGGTCAGATCTCTGCCAGATTAATCTTCCAAAGGCACATCTCTGCTTATATTGCCCTGTACTCAAAAGTTTTCAATTGCTTACCAATATTTTACATATAAAATCCAAGATCCATAACCTGGCATTCTAAGTCTATCAAAATTTGGTCAAGGATTATCCTTCATTACTTCTTTATGTAAATAAGGTTGCACTCCCTTCAAATTCAGCAAAGTTGTAAGGAGCAAAAAACAGAGAAATTGAATTCTAAAGGTGAAGACCTTTCTACTGAAGAAAGTACAGTCCCACCCAATCAAGTCACTGGCTGAAGGTAATGAAAGATGGAAGCTGTCCATGAAAGAGAAAGTCCAGGGGTGGGGAGCCTGCATTCTCCAAGCCACATGTGGCCTTCTAGGCTCTTGGGCATGGCCTTTTGACTGATTGCAAGTTTTACAGAATAAATCATTTTATTGAGAGAATTTTTTCTATGAAGTTTGGTTTCACCTGAAGGGCCACACAAGAACGTTGAGAGCCAAATGTGACCTGGATTTCCCACACTGGTCCAAGGAGTTCAATAGATTCGTCTGTCGAGAAAAGACTGTGACTCAGAAAATAGTCCAGTGATTGACCAATGAGTCCCAGCCCAGTAGCCAAGCACCCTACTTACTTAGCTACCCAATATGGCAGCAGCTGTTCAGTGCCATGATAGCCACTTCAGCAATACCAAGTGGGCAAGTAATTTGTTCAGCCATACCCAGAAGCTGAGGAGTCTAGACTAGTCTAGAAGCAGCATAGCCTGAGGAAGAGCTGTCAGTAGCCAAGTGGCCTGATTGACCAAGTCCAGCAGAGTATTGACTCTTCTAGCCAGTTTTACTCCAGAATAGACGCCGTGCCCTGTATAAAGCTAGCCTAAGTGAATAGTAAGAACACTTATCCATTGCACATGTCATGCTTTGCAACAAACTACAAAGGCTCTCTGAAAAAAGTAAAACTATGAAGGTCACACACTTCTGGGTTCTAAGCTACATTGATTTTGTGTGTTTCTTATATATGTACTTCACTACCACAGTATTTCAAGTTTGTGTCCACAAATTACCTCTATTTGAGGTAGAGGGAAGGCAGTGCCTTGCATTTACTGTTCTTGATATGGCATTTGCTTCTATATACCATTTGAGAATATGCCTTTGCTAAAGAAGTGAGTCTTCTGGTTGTAAGGAGAACCAGTAGTATCATGTGAGAGCTACAGAAGAGGAGTGACCCATAGGGTCCTCCAAAACCAAGAGTAGTAACAGCCACCCTTCTGGGGATCCAAAATGCCAGTTCTAGTTCAGATTACAGGAGTGAGTCTGGAAGGGGTGTTTCACACAAACAGCACTGTACTATTCAGTCATTCTGTAGCATTCATTACAATCTAGCCTCCCAATGTTGGCTTATTACCCATTCTACTTAGAATTTCTTTCGTCTCTTTCAGCTTCTACAGATCTTTCAAGACTATATTCAAATGCTATCTCTTTTATGAAGTCTTCCTGGCTTATTCCAGTTTAAAGTGCCCCTTCTTTCCTTGTTATTACCATAGTACTTTCTCTTACTTCATTTACCACATATTGCTCTGACTTGTATTATTGTACGTAATTGACATTCCCCCTTAACTTATATGCTCCTTGAAAGCAAGAACCATAGTTTACTCATCTTTGTGTCCTCCATAGAACCTGAAGTAACCTGAACCTTAGGAGTAAGTTGTACAGAGAAGGTACTCAGTATGTATTGGTAGCAATGTCTATACTACTTATTGTTTTTAAATAATGATGTATAAAATGAGAAGTAAAATATTTTACATGCCACCAAGTGCCATATAATGCCAGCTCTTAATATTAGTTCTGTAATGAATGGTTTAACTTTTATTCCTTTTTTCTCTGAATTCCATTATTTATATCATCTAATATTTAAGGACAGAATTTATGTATACATGTCAAACAAACCAGAAAATAAATTTAAAATATTTTTTTCAGATTACGCAATCTTTGAACTTTTGGGTTCGAAAAGCATGTGAAATTGAAAGCAATGCAATTTCCATTGAAAGAGTTTTTGAATATACAAACATCAAGAAAGAGGTGAGCTTTCCAAAGACTTTATCAATTAGTGTAAAAAGAAGACATATGTTTCACTTAAATTAGAGGTAATTTTTGTAAAAATGATTTATCAAAATATAGCAAAGACTTTCCCCTACATATAGCATTATTGACGTCAGATTTGGGAGAGTAGTCTGAGTATGAAATAATTTGCTTAGACATTCTCTGTAGCCATTGGGAGCTTTGTTGCATGAAAGTACATGTACCTTTTACTGTAGCCACAGGGCTGAGTAAAAGGTATCCATATTTGGGGGGGGGAGGGACTAGCTTTATATAAATAGAAATCTATACAGCCTATTCAGGGTAACGATGTAGTTTTAGAATTATATAGTGGTTAAAGATTAAGAGAAAGATACTGGGAATAGAGGATATTTTATGACACAGGATGAGAGATACAAGGAATTTTATGGTATTAGGATAGTGGAGGGGAGACACAAGTTAAGGATTAAAGATAGGATGAGGGGATACAGTATAAGGTTGATAAAAGCAATTCTTTTGGTACAAGTTAAGGAGAAGTTTTATGGTATTTCAAGATAAAGAGAAAAGGACTTTAGGACACTCTCAAGTTACAAAATGAGCTACAGAATGAACCTCTCCCCCTGTAACCACCAGAAGGGACCTCACAAAGTACTGGAAAAGCAACCCTTAATATCCACACCAGCATGAGGGTGTCATTGTGTGACTCAGTGGCAGACAAAAGAGACATTTCTAACTGCTTCTCATCCCATTCTTCTTCAAGAAAGACTTTAATTTCTTCCAGGAGACAGTTAGGTGGTGCAGTGGATACAGCACCAATGCAGGAGTCAGGCAGGACCTCATTTCAAATCTCAGACACTTGAACTCACTAGCTGTGTGACCTTGGGCAAGTCACTTAACCCCAATTGCCTCATCCTGGATCATCTCCAGTCATCCTGATGAATATCTGGTCACTGGTTTCAGATGGCTCTGGAGGAGAAGTGAGACTGGTGACCTGCACAGCCCTCCCTCACTCAAACCAAAGTCAAGTGCAAGTCATGTCATCATTTCTCTGATGACGTGGTCTTCTTTGGCAAAAAAGGACAAACACACACAATTCCTCCAGGAGAGTAAGTAGGAGGTTAGAACCAGAAGCTTGACCACTCTGCTCTCTTCAGAGAGAAGTGTACTGGGCTGTAATTATATCTATTTTCTCCCTTAAATATGGTTAGTCTAGGTTGTGGTTTTCAGGCTCAAGATTACTTCTGATTATTATTTCGTTAGTGGAGGTAAGCATCACCCCTTTATATTCAAGGCCTTACTTCCTCCCTACCAAATATTAGTTCATAATGAACACACATAGGAAATCATTTATTCAAATCCATAGCAAGACAAGTCAGAGAAAGTATACATAGGAAAATATGCATCAGACAATGCAGTCAAGGATCTCTTCCATTACTAAGTTTGAGCAAGAGAGAGTCCTAAAGGTGGTTGTAGTTGGCATTGGGCCAAGGAGCTTAGAGAATTACTAAAATGAGTCTGCAGACACAAACTCCTGGTGCTTCCATAAAGCAGATCATAGAACGACTGGCTGTAGTAAAATTCAATTCTGGAGTTGATTACTGACATGTTCTGGCTTGCCTGGATGACTACATAAATATAACTCTGAAACAAACAGAAGAATATGTAAATGTATGACTAAAGAATAAATATGGGGATGCATTTATTTCAGGAAACAGTATGTTATGTGCAAGTACACAGAAAAGAAGAACATGAAGATGCCAGGAAAGGAATAATTTTTGTATTTTTATATATTTTTTTTAAATTTTAAAAAATTTTTTCCTATTTTTGTTATGTAAATTTTCATGTTTTCATCATAGTTTATGTACTGCCTTGGGGGGAAGAAATAGACCTATTTTAAACATATAAACTAATGGCTTCAGCTGTACAGAGTTCTTTCTTCCTTTAAGTTTTGGTAATTTCTTATGACTTTGCCAGTGATATGAATAAAAAAATTAAAAGGTGTTGGGGTGTAAGCTCGGTTTTCACGTGAACAGTCTCGGGTTAGGTAAAGGTGAGGGTTTCTAAACCACAGAGCTCTCACGAGGTCCCCCAGGGAACAACTGGGAATTGAGGAGTGAATCATGAACTATATTGTTTTTCCACCTTTTCTCAGTGGAAATTTGCTGGGGAGAGCATCCCACCCTTGAGATTTGTCCGTGGTCTGAGCACACCTGTTGTTGATTGGCTAAGGGGCTGAGAGCACGCTGTCCACGAGTGAACCATGCAGCTGGGAGAGCTTAAATGGGGGCAGGAAAACCTGAGGGTTGGGTTCCTCTCTCCTCCAGAAGGAGGAGGGGGCTCCATGGGAGAACTTGTCCTTCATGCTGACATGTAGCTGGGGTTCCTCTCTCCTCTGGAAGGAGGAGGGAGCTCCACAGGGGAGATCTCATCCTGTATGCTGACATGTAGCTAGGGCTCCTCTCTCCTCCAGAAGGAGAAGGGGGCTCCACGGGGAGAACTTGTCCTGCATGTTGACATGTAGCTGGTATCCAGAATAAAGCCTACACTTCTGTTTGACTCTGGAGGTCTCTTCTCTCACTATGTTTATCTGGTTAGCCACCAAAGACCTGAAGTAGGTAAGACGACCTGGCAGTTAGTCTGGGGAAAAAAAAGGTAACAGATTTTTACCTAATGCTGCTGAAGAGAAAGAGAGAGAGAGAGAGACAGACAGACAGAGACAGCTCCATGAATAAGAAGAGAGCCCTAAACTAATGGTATTTGTATCACTTGGATTGCAAAAACATGACGTCCTCTTCAAAACTGGTGTGGTATAACCATGTTTTGTTTAAAAGGCACTTCTGTGGTGTAGCCTATTTTAAAAAGCCCCATTTAAAGTTGCACTGTTTTATTCTAGATTGACATATATAGTCCTGGAATAAAATATGTCAATCCTGTAATTTTTTAAAATGTGGTTGTAATAAAGGAAGAATATGTTCGTATAGTCACTCCACTATTTTGGCAATGTGTAGCCAATTTATTAATTAACCATGTCACTTCTGTTGCCTTAGGGAGAAAACAGGAGACTCACATCAGTTTATTTAGCCCCTTTTTAGTAATTCTTTAAGATTTTTCAAGTAGAAAGTATGCCCAAGTTGTTCAAAATGATTTTTTTTTCAGTTATTTGTCAGCTCTCTCATTTCATTAATAATGTGGTTTCATTCATTTTTTGCACTGAAGTAAGAATAACTTGTTCATATTAATTACAGACAAAAATGTACAAATACACAAACAAAAATGTCTACAAAGTTATTTTTAGTTCTGGAAAATTTATTTCTAACGAGTGTTAGATTTTGTTTTCCTGGAGCTCTTCTGAAAGATTAATAAGTAGAAGTACAACTTCCTGAAAAATGACAAAATGAAATCTCACCTCCCACTCTAACCACTGAAAAAAATGTGCCAATTAAACAGCAGGAAAAAGACAGACAAAAAGAAAAGAAGCAAAGTAATTCCTAATGAAAAAACAGAAAGTCCCTGCTACTACTTTTAGCTGCTCTGAGCTTTGCCTGCTGCCATCTGCCTACACCTGAAACTACATGGTTGCTCTATTACTTTTTGAAACCTCTCAAGTAGAAAATCTGTGGGAAGCATTAACCTTTCCTCTAGGAGCCAGGAGGTACTGGTCCATCTAGCTTTGTTTTAGACGGCAGAGAAAGTTGGCCTTAGGTGGGAGAAGGACCCAGGAGTAGGTCAGAATCAATATTATTTCCAGTAAGATCAAAATGTTAAGAATAAGTCCTGCCCCCAGCTTCCTGAAACAACCAAGGATGAATATAGCAACAGAAACTAGGAGGAAAAGAGGAAGCATGTGGGCAAGATGAGCAAACAGTAAATCATAGACAAATCAAGCAACTTTCCCACCCTTAACATCTCAAAATAGCAAGAACATCAAAAAACCAGGAGGGAATGGGAACATACATAGCAAGATCAATTTCACAGAGAGACTGATAGCATACAATTAAGAAAAGGACACAGCACAGAAAAAAGTGAAATAAATCTAGCTGAAAACCCTTAAATAAGTGGGAAAGTATTATGGATAACTTCCATGATATAGCCTCCTCGAAATTATATCTGAATAACTTCCAGAGTGGTTCAAATGAGCATAAATAAATCAGTAAATAAATGAAAAAATAAATACACAAATGAATGAATGAATAAATAAAAGACATATAAAAAATAAAGATGGAAATCAGGGCTGTCAAACAAGAAGACAGATGAGATAAGAATTTATATCAAAGAAAAAATATTCTACAAAGTACATTCTGAGAGAAAATTAAAGCTTTGAAACTCAAAATTGCATTGAAAGTGGCTGTCTTTGAAGGCACAGACTGTTTCATTTTTGTCTTTTCATCCTCAGTAACTGGCACAGTCCCTGGCACAGAGAAGGGTATTAATAAATGGTTAGTTCAGTCCTTAGTCTTATAGGTAGGGATTCACATTTCAAAGGCTCCCCATTTCATGAGTTGGTCTATGACAGTTATATGTGATATTATAGAGCCATTGAAGTACTGTATATCAAAATAAGCCAATCCATTAGAAGAGAAAAATCTGGAAGAAAATTCCAGTCTCTATGCTCCAGTAGCAAAGGGTGGCTTTATGTATCAACCAGACATCATTCCTAAGAGAGAACAGAAAGAAATGGGAATAGAAAAGTAAGATATAAGTAACACATGGGTTTGCTTTTAGATTTCATGTCAAAGTGGATCAGATTTAATTATGCTTAGTAGTTCTCCAGGAGTTTTGAGTCTCTGAGGTTTTGTTTATTTTGAAGTCATACACAGTACAGGTGGTCTGACAAAAATCTCCAGGAGCAATAATCTCTGATAACAGTTGTCTCAGAAGAATTAAAGGCAAATTTGTATGAAACTTCCTTCATCTTTCTTTGTGGAGCCATTTTCTGGTCATATCATGTGCATTTGAGTTGAGTAAATGTAATGTTAATAGAATAGGAAGATCTTCCCCGCCCATGTCCAGACCTAACACATGGAGTCTGTGGTCTCATGGAGCTTGGACTGGGAGGAGTTTGCCCAAGGAGGAGGGAGAGAGAGCATGAGCAGAGAGTGAGAGCAGGCAGAGCAGAGAGAAAGAAGCAAGCTGTAAGTGGAAGGAGGAATTTGCCTAGGGGAATTTGTTGTTGTGGGGAAGCCTGACAGAAGGTTTAAGATGTCCGTGCCCCCGGGATTAATAAGAAGTACCCTGTTAATTACCTCCTGGTATTCTAATGATATCCCAAATAAATATTTTGTTTTTGCCTTTGAGGAACATCGTTACTTATATTGTATGAATTTACCCTGGAAATATGCATGCATATTCTTAGTGACTGCTATGGGTATCACATTGGCATTACAGTAAATTAAGTACTCTTACCAGTCAATCTTTTCTTGGCATAATAGCTTTTCTAGTTTTCTTATAGCATTCTTTCAAAACTTTAAAAATGATTATTTTTTACTCATTAAATTTTCCTGTGGCAGTAGAGAATACCAACATTGGATCCTCACATAGTCAGTGAATCAATAAGAATTTATTAAGCATCTGCTAATCAGATGTAAAATAATTTAGAATTCCATGAGAATAATGACTAATTATCAATGAAAGAAAGATCTCACATATAACAAAATACATAGCAACATGGTGTAATAGCAAAAAGCTAAAAACAGAGTGAACAAACATTGACTGGAGGTAGTAACTGTGACAAAACATTTATTGCAATAGGAATTTAAAAGGATATTACTATATTATAAGAAATTATAAATATGAGACATTCAAAGAAATACAAGAAAACATATATGAAATGGTTCACACCAAAGAAAACAGAAGCAAGAGAACAATATAGTCACAAAAATAATAGAGATGAAAATAGTATTTTTATTTAAATAAAAATGTTTATTTTTAATAAATAAAATATCTTTTATTTTTATTCTTATAAATATTTTATTCTTATAAATATTATAAATATTTATAATAAATAAAATTTATTAAATAAAAAGTAGCTGAACTGCAATTAAATGCAATGAACAATCTTGGTCTTGAGGGAGAAAAGATTAAAAAAATAGACCTCTCATTACAAAATTAGACAATTATGGATAGAGTATTACATATACTATCAGGTGTGACTACTTTGCTGGCTGATTTGATTTGGTTGTTTTTCTTTTTTATAAGGAAATATTAGTGGGAGGGGTGTTATACTGAGGAACAACTTCTATAAGGAACAGTAACAAAAAAAAAACCCTCAAAAGGCATCAATAAAAAAATTCAACAGAAAAAATCCATTTTGATAACAAATTGATCTCTTCTTAAAAATGCAAAGTTTCAAAATATAGAAAAGGAATTTATTATTGTACTAACTGAATGCCTGTGCCTATGGTTAGGAATTTGGGATTATAGGTAATAGTCAACTGTAATACCTGCAGTTATATTTGACTGGGAATGTATCAGTCAGTATGATCTTGGGGTCAGGCACAGAGTGTTGCTGAGCTATCCTGTTCTTAACAATTTTATTTTAACTATGAACTAAGTAGACACTCTGTTGAATTTTCTTGATTCCTAAATGACACCTTACTTCCTTTCAGTCTCTGCATTAAAATATTAATATTATACCAACCCAAAACTACTTTTGCAAAACTGTCATTCTCACTGAGGTCCATAAAATATAATTGTTGAGAGATTTTAAATTCCCCACTAATTGATATGAATAAAATAACATGTGACTTAATAAAAATCCCCAAATGGGCAGATGAACAATGCTTAATATTCCTATTACCATTTTAGCTCAAGAAAATCCTAAAGTACTCAATTTAATTGGAACATCTGAAAGGATTCCAAAGTGTGCAAATGACTTAAAAACATTGGTGGAAGAGAGTATATGGTATAAACCTCAATCTTAATATCAGGAAAGTTCATTCTATTACTGTAGAAAATATCTCCTTGATAGTTTATAGGAAGTGGGAAAACTTGTTCTTGTTAAACATCCGTTTGTAGGATCTATCCAGACTCAGGTGGGCAGTAATGCACATATCTGGATTGAATGCTAAATTTGCAGCAAAACATTATAATGAGAGCTTATGTGGTTTCAGAATTTATGAAATTGTAAAAAAAAAAGTCATTGGGAAAGAGTAGGTTATTTTAAAATTGTCATCGATGGGCATTTAATTATCTTTCTCTATTTTTAGGCACCATGGATACTGTCTAACAGACCTCCATTACAATGGCCCGATAAAGGAATAGTAGAATTTGTTAATTATGAAGCACGTTATCGCCAAGATCTTGGTCTAGCTTTGAAAGATGTTACTTTCCAAACTCACAGTGAAGAAAAGGTGCCATGTTTATAATTCTTTCTTCAATCTCTATGTTTGCAATGACCCAAATATAAAATGCTTTTAAATATGAAATCATTTTCTTCCTCTGATTCTTATATCATGGAAATACATTTTTAAAGTAGGTGTCTTCATTGTTCATCCTTCAGAAAATGACCAACAAAATCTCATTTTCCTTCTTTATAGAAATCAGACCCTTTTAAATGAATTACTCTTTGAAGTACATTTTCCATTCTTCCTTAATCCTCTGAAAAGATTTATTTGTCTTCTGGGTAGGCCTGATGTCTTTTATTCAACTTCAAGTATTGAAAAGAAGTGAGGGACTTGTAAGATATCTGAATAGTTTTACAAGGTTTACTTAACAAGGATATGAAATGATACATTGATAGGACCCCTGTCATTTCCGTATAATTTGTTCAGTAGGCCAGGGTATGATAAGTGGTTTTTAAACATCCACCATATTGAAGGTCCCTTAACTTTCATGAGTAAGGCTTTTTATGTCCATAGGTAACCAGGAAGTCTTGCCAGCATAGTCAGAAGTCATTGGGAAGCTGAGTTAAGAGAGGGACAGCTTGAGCCTTGCCCTGTTATCTGAAATCAAGACCTGGTTTTGTTATCTTTTCTTAATCCATAGTGGGAGGAAGTAGAAAGAAGAGTGGTATCCTAGTAGATACTAGTCTTATCACAACTTGAACGTAACTGAGAACTCAAACACATTTTCTTAAGACTCTCCTCTTTGTTGGAGAAGAAATTTACCAGATGTAGGGTGACTGCTTGAGAGGCAAAGGGTAGAGTAATGTCACCTTGAAATAAAACTACCAGGGCAACAAAAACTAGTATCTTTAATTGAGACAAGAGAATTACAATTGGAAACACCACACAGCACTCAAGTAGTAGACTGTCCAAGAAGGGCAGAGATGGGCAGGGTATTTCAACAGGGAGGGAGTCTCTTGGAAGGGGACAGCCTTAGGAATCTGTTACATAAGTTGTTTTGCATAACAACCAGAAGTCCATAGAGAAAATTGGGGGTTTTTCAAGAGGGGAAAGACTGAAAACAGGGAGAATAATTAGGAGGCCATAGGCATAGCTTCTCAGATAAATTATTGTGTGGTTACAAGACGGTCATTTGGGGAAGAATGTTAACTGTGTCATATCATTGGGGTCCTATATGTAATAGATTGTGATTGGAATGTACAAAAATGGGGTTCTAGTGACCTGAAAGTTGTTGTGATACATTTTTAATGTATCTTTCTAAAAATCTTTCTAAAAACAAAAGCACTTGAGTTTTTAATAGTAAGCTATTTCATTACAGATTGGAATTGTAGGAAGAACTGGTGCTGGTAAATCAACATTGACAAATTGCTTATTTAGAATTGTGGAGAAATCAGGTGGCAAAATTATTATTGATGGAATTGACATATCAACTATTGGACTTCATGATCTACGTGGGAAACTTAACATTATCCCACAGGTAAAGTGTGCAGTAAAATAAGATTTTACTTAGAACTCAGGACTGTGAAAGTACTTATGCTAATATCCTCTTTCTCATTGTAAGAATTCAGAACTGTGTGTAATAAATGTATAAAGATAAACATTAGGGTCTTTTCCAGTAAGTCCCATCTTCTCATTATGTGGCCAAAGATTCATCACATCAAATCTGAGAATGCCAATGACCTGTCTAAATCATGTGTTTGTGTACTTTTTGCTAAGCATTCAAACTATTATTGCTTAAAAAAATACCCAAAACAAAACCCTTGTCATTTGGTTTTTGTTTCTGACTCTTCATGACCCCATGGACCATAACACACCAAGCCCTTCTGTCCTCCACTATTTCTTGAAGTCTGTACAAATTTACATTTATTGTTTCAATGACACTATCCTCTACCATCCCCTTTTCCTTTTGCCTTCAGTCTTTCCCAACATTAGGGTCTTTTCCAATAAGTCCCATCTTCTCATTATGTGGCCAAAGATTTTAAGCTTCAGCTTCAATATTTGACCTTCCAATGAATAACCTAAATCAGTTTCTTTAATTATGGACTGGTGTGCTCTCCTTGCTGCCCAAGGGACTCTCAAGTCTTCTCTGGCACCACAATTCAAAACTGTCAATTCTGTGGCCCTCAGCTTTCCTTATAATCCAACTCTCACAGTCATACATTGTTACTGGAAAAAACATATCTTTGACTATATAGACCTTTGTCATCAAGATAATGTCTCTGTTTTTTAGTTCACATTTTTTATCCAAGTTTGTAAATACATAAGTCCTGTTTGTAAACACATATGTCCCTTTGGTATTTAAAATACTTGATTATCAGAGTGCATATGAGACCCTTTGACTTTCGAAATTCAGAAGTAGAGACAATAAAGAAAAAAATAGGAATATATATTTAACTTCAATTATATTTGGTGCTCTAAGTGGGTATGGTATTAGGATAGCTCTTAATTACAATAATTCACTTCAGAATTCTTCAAGGTTCTGTTGTGTTTGAAAATTAAAGTAAACTGAGGCACAAAATTCCAAGTACAGCTAGCAATTATCAATTTATTTTTCTATTCCTCAGTCAAAAAAACCGCAAGATAGGGCTTATTTACCTTCATATCATTTTGGGAAATATAAAAGAAGAGGAAGCATCATAGATGAAAAACATTGGTTACAAAAAAGTGTCATAGATGGCAAAAACAAAAGACATTTGGGGCTAGTAGTAACACTTCCTTCCATCCTGCTGTGAGGAAAGGTTGATTTGATTGATATAATTGATTCTATTAGGTCCATCTGCTCATTAAACAGAAATGATAGACTTTTTGGTATCCACATACTTGCTAGTAAGATAACAGATCTCCTTTAATTGTTCATGGATATGCAAGATTCTGTAAAAACAGCTGTTTTCTATCCATTGAAAGGAAAACTGAACTTCTGGACTCATGACCTTCTGATCTTAACTCTGAGACAAAGAAATGTCGCTCAGACAGCTACAGCATAGAATCAATTACAGAATGGAATCAAATAGAAAATACAAAATCAATATTTGGTTTTCTCAGTCCCTACATTACTTAGTTGTCTATAGAGTCAAAGGAAATTGATCAACAAGTATGAGAAATGAATACCAAGTCAAACAAATTACTCATAGTGCTACAGGAAAATTGCCTGGATAATATTAATTCTCTGAACATTTGAGGCATGTCTATAATTTTAAGTATATTAACGTTCATCATGTCAATAGGTATATATCTCTGTGCTTGTGAATTTTCTTCCAAACTAATTTGATTAACTCTTATGACTTTTGAAGGGAAGGAATATTTTGCAGGGAATATATCTCCTAAGTAGGCCAGATTGCAATTTTCCCTAACAAGTCCTTTAACTGTATATGTAGTTTATATAGCTTTAAATTCTATAGTGTTAGTTTGTTTATAGTACAAAATGTATGTATAACAAATGTGATTTATATTTGTAGCTTATCATTTACCCTAATTCTTTCAGTTTTGTTTTCCATATAGTGCAAGCTTGAAAATTGTTAACTATGTTTATTTTAGATTTGCATTCTTCCTTTTCTAAGCTAACTTTGCTGTTCAAATGTCCTTACTCTGGTAACAGTTACATTGCCATGGGTTGCATTATTCCACAGGACCCTATCTTGTTTTCTGGCACACTCCAAATGAACCTGGACCCACTTGAAAAGTATTCAGACAATGAGCTTTGGGAGGCGCTAGAGCTATGTCACTTAAAGGACTTTGTGCAATCTCTTCCCAAGAGGCTGCTGCATGAGATTTCAGAAGGTGGTGAGAACCTCAGGTAGGAACAAACAAACACACAACAGTCAGCTGAGTTTCAATTGCTACATTCTAGCTTCCACAAGTCCACATGAGCTCTCAATAGAATTCCTTTCCTCAGCCCCTTCTAAGAAAGAAGTCCAAGACACAAGGTAGCAAGCCCAGCCTGAGCAATGTGGGTAGACAAACATTTACTATAGCTTATGTTTTCTCCATTTCTGTTTATCTCTTCTTAAAGCTGTCAGCATCTAAGGATCCATAGTAATAGGAGCATTAAAGGCAGTAAGCCAGATTGCATTTAGTATCAGGATGAAAGGAAATTTCTTCATATGAGAAGGAAAGGAGATATATCTTTTATATCATTCTCAAAGCTAAGGAAGGAAATTTTCAAAAAGTAGTCAGATTATAAACTTTGAAGATAAAAGGGATTGCCAAGAGATGGGATATCTACCAAAGCATCAAAATGACAACTGCATTTATTATCACAGTGCTGGACAGAGGCAGCTTGTATGTCTTGCTCGTGCATTGCTTCGGAAAACAAAAATTCTTGTCCTAGATGAACCAACAGCCTCTGTGGATTATGAGACAGATAACCTGGTACAATCTACCATCCAGAAAGAATTTGCAGACTGCACTATACTGACTATAGCCCACAGGTTGCATACTGTCATGGACTCAGAAAGGTATGTTTCATTTTCTTTAAAGTCAATGTAATTTACTCAAGTTAATTAGTGACTTTGGATTTTTGAACTGAGATAATTAAACAATATATTTACTTCAAATGAATATCCTTAGAGTTCATAAGACTGAAAAAAGAGAGGTGAAAAATGTATCCTTACTCATTATTGTTTCTTCTTGTTGCAGAATACTTGTGCTAGATTCTGGAAGAATTAGAGAATTTGAAACACCCCAGAATTTAATCCGTCAGAAAGGACTTTTTTCAGAAATGGTAAAAGAGGCTGGAATTATATAAGATACGGATATAACACACAAATAATTTGGATTTATTATTTCTTACGAAAAATTTGTTCTTTCTAAACCATATTGTTTACTCACTTGAATAGTAAATTAGAGAGAAATGCAATAAAGTTTCAACTAACCTACTATTATGTATTACATAGACACACATACATAATGCTATGTTAGTTGGAACCTTGACTATATATGTGTGAATAATGGAAGTTAATTGGATCACATACACATATAGTGTGCCAGTAAATTACAAGGCTTTGGGGGTATCCTTTTCAGTTTAATATATATTATTAAGTTTCTAAAATCCAGACCAGAAGTGTCACTCATGTTCTGCCCAATCTAGATTAAAATGTCATTTCTGATTTAAATCTGTTGATATATTAATAAAGAAATATATAAACATGTGATTTTCTAAGTTACTGTGTAGACTACACTGATCTTATATATGGGATATAGATGTTGGGACAAAATGAAGCAATTAATAAGTCACTGAGCAAAGGAGATTTATTTTGTTCAAGAAAACTAGAGTATACAGCAAAGATAAAATGACACTTAACTTCTTTGGATAACTCCATGAGCTCTCCATCTGGAAGGAGTCTGGTAAGTATGTCATCAGGGTATGGCAATTGACATGGTCTCAGGCACCCACCAAGTCTTCAAGGCACAACATGGTTGGAATTTTCTATGCCCCCAGGGCCAGAAGCTTGTCAGAGAACCTGGGGCCAGTTAATTGGCTTGGAGGAAAGAAGTGAGGGAATCTGTGTCAGGAAAATAATGGCCCTATCACAACTATCAGCAAAACAATAAAATCAAGGTGTGATTTGTAGCAACTGCTGACTTTTGAGGTGTATGTGCTCATTCACCCTGAAAATTTAGGCCTGGGTCTGTTATAGCTGGTTCCAGCGTATCCCCTGGTTATTTTTTTAAAAAGTAAATGTTGATATAAAATGAGTTTGTTAATCAATAGACAATTTGACATTATTCAAAGACAGAAACATAATAAGACAGACTGCTTCATGACTACAAAATTTCCTTTTTTAAAACCCTTTTTGGATTTCACTCTCCTTCAAGAAATCTGTGATTTATGAGTGTGAGTAATTGAACTGATTCAAATTCTACCCCTTTGTCCTGCCTCTGATACAGACTACCTGTGTGACCTTGGGCAAGTCATTTAAACTACTTGTGTCTCAGTTTCCTGTTAAATGAGATTGGAGTATATGGCTCCTATGGTCCCTTCTGTCTATATAATTCCTGTGGTCCTTGGATCTTTAAGATTTAGTAGAACCAGAAAAAAAAATCCTTGCCCAGCATTCAGACTTTTGGTGAAGTGCATATTGAAACATGTAGGGGTGGCTGGTCCTTGGGCAAAACACAATCTGTTGCCGTGAATGTACCCAAAGTTCTTGAAAGTTGGTGGGACTTTGTATTCTCTTGGCATTCCTTTAGAAAACTCAGGTAGACATTGGTATAGGAATTCAGTGCAGTCTTATAGTCCTAGGTCACTCATATTTAGTCCTAGGTATTGTATGGAAATGAGAAAAGGACTGATTAAAGCCAATAGCTTTATTTACAAGGGTAAGCAAACATGCCAATTGTTTTAGCTTTTTCTTTTTTTTCAGATTTAATACCTGTTAGGTCAGGTCCCTTCTCTCTTACCCTGTGTTGTAAAGAAATTTTAGACTCCTTTAGACACAAAAAGTCACAAATAAGCTTAATGTATTAGAATAGTGTGTGTGATAAAGAGAAGTGATTTTGAAAATTTGATTGAAATATCCAGTAGTTTGTAGCACAGTTAGGAATATTTGTACCCTGGACAAACTCCAAGAGTTAAGGCCTGCACATGTTCTATTTGACAAAATTTACACCAAATAACAAGAGTGCTTTAATTCCTTTTCCTGTGTAAATAAAAAATTCCCCAAATCTGCCAACTTCCCCCAACCTGCCTTCCCTTCTATTACACCCCTCCCTTCCTTTATCCCCATCTTCTCTTTTCTTGTAGGGCAAGATAGATTTCTATATCCCATTACCTGGATTTCTTATTTTCCAAGTGGAGGCAAAAACAATTCTCAACATTCGTTCCTAAAACTTTGAATTCTAACTTCTCTCCCTTCCTCCCTCCCCACCCATCCCCACTGAGAAGGCATGCAATTCAATATAGGCTATACAAGTGTAGTTATGCAAAAGACTTCCATAACAGTCATGTTGTGAAAGACTAAGCATATTTCCCTCCATCCTATCCTGCCCCCCATTTATTTGATTTTCTCTTTTGACTTTATCCCTCCCCAAAAGTTTTATTTCTAATTACTCCCTCCTCCCATTTGCCCTCCCTCCTATCATTCTCCCACACTCTACTTCTCTCCTTCTCCCCTACTTTCCTGTAGTGTAAGATAGATTTCATAACAAATTGAGTGTGCATGTTAATCCCTCCTTAAGCCAAATGTGATGAGTAATCTTCACTCTTTCCCTCTCACCTTCCTGCTTTTCCCCTCAATTTAAAAAGCTTTTTCTTACCTCTTTTATGAGAGGTAATTTTCCCCATTCCATTTCTTCCTTTCTCCCTCCCTCTCTCTTCCCAATATATTAATCTCTCACCCCTTAATTTTATATTTTTAGATATCATTTCTTCCTGTTGTACTCTTTGTCTATATAATCTCTCCAACTATCCAAATACTGAGAAAAGTCTCAAGAATAACAAATATTATCTTTCCATGCAGGAAGGTAAACAGTTCAACTTTAGTAAGTCCTTTATGACTTCTCTTTCATGTTTACCTTTTCATGCTTCTCTTGATTCTTGTGTATGAAAGTCAATTTTCCTTTATTATACTCAGTTTTGCTGGGTAGGTGATTCTTGGTTTTAAAGCTACTTCCTTTGACTTCTGTAATATCATATTCCAAGCACTTCAATCCCTTAATGTAGAAGCTGCTAGACCTTATATTATCTAGAGTATACTTCCACAATACTGAAATTGATTCTTTCTGGCTGCTTGCAATGTTTTCTCCTTAACCTGGTAACTCTGGAATTCAATATTTCTAGGAGTTTTTCTTTTCAGATCTCTTTCAGGAGGTGATCAGTAGATTCTTTCAATATTTATTTTACCCTCTGGTTCTAGAATATCAGGGCAGTTTTCCTTGATAATTTCATGAAAGATGATGTGTAGGCTCTTTTTTTGATCATGGCTTTCAGGTAGCCCCATAATTTTTAAGTTGTCTCTCCTGGATCTATTTTCCAGGTCAGTTATTTTTCCAATAAGATATTTCACATTATCTTCTATTTTTTTATTCTTTTAGTTTTATTTTGTAATTTCTTGGTTTCACATAAAGTCATTAGCGTCCATCTGCTTCATTCTAATTTTTGAAGAGCTATTTTCTTCAGTGAGTTTTTGAACCTCCTTTTCCTTTTGGATAATTCTGCTTTTTAAAGCATTCTTCTCCTCATTGTCTTTTTGGACCTCCTTTGCCATTTGGGTTAGTCTATTTTTAAAGGTGTTATTTTCTTAAGCATTTTTTTGGGGCTCCTCTAGCAAGCTGTTGACTTGCTTTTCATGATTTTCTTGCGTTGCTCTCATTTCTCTTTCTAACTTTTCCTCCATCTCTCTTACTTGATTTTCAAAATCCTTTTTGAGCTCTTCATGGCCTGAGACCATTGCTAATATTTTTTGCAGGTTTTGGATGTAGAAGCCTTGATTTTTTTATGTCTTCCTGTGATGTTATGCTCTGTTCTTCCTCATCCAAAAGGATAGAAGAAAATATCTTTTTGCCAAAAAAGTAACCTTCCATAGCCTCTTTCCCCCCTTTCAGGCATTTTCCCAGCCAGTTGCTTGACTTTTGAGTCCTTTGTCAAGTGCAAGGTATACTTTATGTACCTGTAAGTTCTCAGTTCCTCCAAGGTAGCACAATCAAGGAAGAGGAGTTTACTCCTCTCCTGTTCAGCACTCTAGTCTGTAAGCAACCAGAAGCACCCTTCTCTGCCATGGATCCGCAAGTCGGGTTCCATCTCCACAACCCCCTCCAGCTCCACTACGCCAGCACTCTTCCTCACCCCAGGATTGCCACTCAGAACTGAGACCCAGATCAGTGGTTTGATTCCCTCAGGGTCTTTAGGCCAAGGGCTCCAACAATGAATGCTGCTGCCACTGTGGCTGCCGCTACCCTGGAGCCAGGGCTAGAGACAGACCCTGCTCCCTTCTCATCTAAGTGAAAGGGTTTTTTAACTCTACACTAGTGCAGTTCATACAGTTATGAATCAGTACAACCATTTGTAAAGCAATTTGGAATTTTACAAAGTAACTAAACTAGGGGTGGACCCAAGATGGCAGAGTAGAAGCAGGGAACTGCTAGAGTTATCCCCCCAAACCTCTCAAAAAACAACCCTAAACAAATTCTATAACAGCAGAAGTCACAAAATGACAGACTGAAGTAAATTTCCCGCCGAAGACAATCTGAAAGGTCGATGAGAAAAGTCTATCATATAAGGCCGGGAGTGAAGTGAAGTTCAGGATGGGCTGCCAGGGCATGAATGGAGCTGAAGCAGGCCTTAGGGGACTGAATCACTGACAGCTGCTGTGCTTTCTAGACTTCTCAACCTACAAATGCCAAAGACAGTTTAGAAGGTCAGTGAGAAGGATCTGAGAGGGGAGCATGATCTGGCCCTAGCCCTAGCCCCAACCCTGACCCCAGGCCAGTCTACTAATTCTGCCACTCCCAGGGCAGGGGCAGCCACTGCTGAAGCAGAGGCTGCTACTGGAGCCTTCCACTTAACAAAGAGTTCAAAAGTCAAGTAATTGTCTGAGAAAATGAGCAAACGAGGGAAAAAGAAAGATCATAAATTCTTACTTTCTCAGTGAAGAGGTACTTTCTTTCATCATCAGTGACAAGAAAGATCAGAAGACAACAAAACCGCAACTCCTGCATCTACAACCTCCAAGAAAAATATGAATTGGTCTCACTCCATGGAAGAGCTGAAAAAGGATTTTGAAAATCAAGTAAGGGAAGAAGCAGAAAAATTAGGAAGAGAAATGAGAATGATGCAAGAAAATCATGAAGCACCAGTCAACACCTTGCTAAAGAAAACCTCCCAAAATACAGAAGAAAATAACAGCTTTAAAATTAGACTAACTGGGGTTGGAGTGAAGATGATGGAGTAGAAAGCAGCAAATACTCTAGTTCTTCCCCCAGAGCCCATAAAATACCTGCAAAGAAAGACACTCAACAAATTCTAGAGCAGCAGAAGCCACAGAACAACGGAGTAGAGGAGATTTCCAGCATAAGGTGATCTGGAAGGCCAACAGGAAAGGTCTGTCACACTGGACATGGAACAGAGTACAGTCCGACCTTGGCTGTGCAGCACTGGGAGGAATAGGACCAGAGCAGGCTTTGTGGGCAGAATCCCTGGCAGCAGTTCGTAGATCCCTTAACCCACAAGAGCCAAAGGTCAATGAGAGGGCTTTTTCAAACAGAGCAAGAAGGGAGCAGTGTCCTCCCCTAGCCCTGGTCCCAGGTGGAGGCAGCAGCAGCAGCAGAAGCAGGTGGCAGGCAGCTGCAGTAGTCATGGCAGCAACCAGGATCCATTGTTGGAGCCTCAGCTTAAAACCCCTGGGGGAATTGAGCAGCTGATTTGAATCTCAGCCAGGAACCTGACCAGGAAGTAAACTCCTTTCCCTTAATTGTGCCACTGTGGAGGAACTGAGAACTTACAAGTCCCTAGAGTATGCCCTACACTTGACAAAAGACCCAAAAGTCAAGTAATTGGTTGGGAAAATGCCAAAAAAAAGGGGAAAAAAATAAGACTATAGAAGGCTACTATCTTGGTGAAAAGTTATTCTCTCCCATCCTTTTGGATGAGGAAAAACAATGTTTACCACCAGGGGAAGACATAAAAGTCAAGGCTTCTGTATCCCAAACCTCCAAAATAAATATGCAATGGTCCCAGGCCATGGAAGAGCTGGAGGAAAAATTGGGAAGAGAAATGAGAGTGAAAAGTTCAAAAGTTCAAACACTGAAGAAAATAATCTTTAAAAATTAGAATGGAACAGCTGGAAACTAATGACTTTATGAGACTATTATGGAAGTCATTTGCAAAACTACCCTTTAGCCTATGTTGAATTGCTTGCCTTCTCAGTGGGGATGGAAGGGGAGGGAAGAAGGAAGAGTAGTTGGAACTCAAAGTTTTAGGAACAAATGTTGAGAATTTTGCATACAACTGGGAAATAAGAAATACAGGAAATGGGGTATAGAAATTTATCTTGCCCTACAGGACAAGAGAGAAGATGGGGATAAGAGAAAGGAGGGGTGTTAGAAGGGAGGGCACATTGGTGGAAGGGTCAATCAGAATGCAAGGCATTTTGGGGTGAGGGGAGGGGAGAGTTGGGGAGAAAATTTGGAACTCAAAATTTTGTGGAAATGTATGTTGAAAACTTAAATTTAAAAAAGGAAAAGAAAAAAAGAGAATTAAAAAAATAAAAATAAAATTAGACTAATCCAAATGGCAAAACTACACAGATATGGCCTATGCTGAATTGCTTGCCTTACCAATGGGGATGGGTGGGGAGGGAGGGGAGAAGTTGGAACTCAAAGTTTTAGGAACAACTGTTGAATATTGTTCTTGCATATAACTAGGAAATAAGAAATACAGGTAATGGGGTATAGAAATTTATCTTGCCCTACAGGATAAAAGAGAAGATGCAGCTAAGGGAAGGGAGGGATGTTAGAAGGGAGGACAGATTGGTGATAAGGAATATAATAATGAATGTTGAAAATTTAAATAAATAAATTAAAAAAGAATTCAGAAAAAGTCCCCCATGTACCAAAATATTTACAGCAGCACTTTTTTGTGGTAGCAAAGAATTGGAAGCAATGTAGATGCCCATTGACTCAGGAATGTCTAAACAAACTTTGGTATATGTGACTTTCATGGAATATCAATGTGCTAAAAGAAATGATAAATATGATAGATACACAGAAGTTAGGAAATATTTACATGACTTGGAGTAAAGAAAGTAGCACCAAGGAAACAACAAAGAAAATGGTTACAACAATGTGAATGGAAGAAACAATTGGAAAATAAGTCAAAAGTGAATGCTGCAAAATTACAAAGAACAAGCATTGATCTAAAGAAGAGCTATGAGAAGAAACTACCTGACTGCTCTACAGAGGTGGAAGGTCGGTGGGTATGATACATTGAATATATTTTCACTTTTTCAAAATATTGATGTTTTGCAGACTTTCTTCTTCCTATTTTTATTTTTTTAAATATTTGTTAGATAGGATGGTTCTTTGGAAGGTGACAGGGGGAGAGATATGGGGGGAGATTCAGTGAGATTAAAAAAAAAACAAAAATAGAAAACTATTTAAAAGCCAGTTAAATGCCCTTTCCAAGATGGTTTAGAAAGGACCTTATCATAAAGATGGGCATCATAACAGAACACAAGACATTGTTATGTTGAGTAAAGTTAAATGATAGGAAACTCAAAATTACAAACTCTAATTTAGATTCTAATATCTCTAACGCCATAAGTATTTCTAATTTGCAAGGTTAATAATTCAGTTAAGAAGAAAACAGAGGCACTCAAAAAACAAATTGTTTTATAGAAAATTTGAAACTTTTATTGAAAAGAGTTCATTTTAAAAAGGGCACATTAATAAAATGTATTAAAAATTACAATTTAACTGAATTGTTCCAATATGGTACTTTTATTTAGAAATAAAGTTTTTACTCTTGCTCCACTTTTTAGTACATTATTTTTATTATAATATCTAAACAGGAATTGTCTAGTTTGGTTATTGGTAATATTTTTATATTTTGAGGTCATTTGCTTTTTATCCAGATTGTGATAATCTCAATGCTGTAGTTTTGAGAATGAGAAGAAAGGTTTCAGGATACGCACTAAGTTTTATTAGAATTCTACATATTGGGAAATTATACTTCCCTGGTTTTACCAATGGCTACATGTGTTGCTTCAGTTTGTTCCCAAAAGCTACTATTATTTCCATCTTCTATGTATTCCACAAAATCTGTACCAGATTGCCAAATGGTGGCCATAGTGGCTGAGTGGTACAAAATGGAGAATAAAGTGCACAATTTAAAAAAGAAACTGAAAGATATACTTTATTGAGATATAGAATCATTTGTACACATAAAAAAAAATCTGCATTATCTGTTATGTACAATTTGTTAAACTCCAAATCTGTTGCTAATTCAGTGGTGTGAGCCAAAATACAGTACCAAGACTTCCCTCTGATAAAAAATAAATAATTTATTCCCTTTCTATAACTATGTGAGGACCTTGCTTAAAAAAATATATATTGTATACTAGAAACTATTAGCTATATAGACACATCTGAAATGTATTATATTCTTAAAAGGGGGAAAACATTTACATATAAATTATCTCACACAAGATGTGTGTCCTGTTTTCTTATATAAACCACATTCAACAACTGAGAGAGCTATGAATAGTCAGTGCTCAGTACCTCCAAAACTCTGTCCTGTTTCCCCAATTTGCATGGGAGAACCTGTAGGACACAAGTTCCTTTCCTAACTTACATTAGGTTGAGAGGTAGAAAATGGAAGAATGTATATTAATTTGAGGAAAGTGAAGAATATGATTTCTACTGTTCATATTTCCATTACAGATCTAAACACTTTTAGAGAGTTTAAAAGTTAAAAATTACATTCCTTACTCATTAATAAGGCGGTGTGTCTCTGTGGGTATGTTTAGACTTCATTTTATTAAAGGTTCAAATGTAATGAAGGCTGCAAAGTCACTGCCTAGAGGACCAATGCTGCTATTTTCTTTTTCATTTTCAAATTATGGGAAAAATTCACTTTTGTATGTTCAAAATTTTTAATGTTTTAGTAAAACTAACCCAAATATTTTAGATAATTTTGACTAATTTACTTTTGGGTTAAATATCTAAACAGTAGAGAGATTTGAGAATTAGGAAATTTTTTAAGCACCTTGAGGAAGAGTACTTGAAGTTCCAAAACTGAAAAGTTTACAGTTTCAAAAGTACAAGAAAGCACAATTTCTCCCATAATTTAATTCATCTTTGGCATTTTTCCTTTAGTTCTTTAAAACAAAACATATCAACAAGTATTTATAAGACGTTGATTTTCTGAAGGTCCATTTAACAAGAATAGTTCGGGTAAGGTGATGATGAGCATTGTAGATGTTATCTGTATTAATACTTCTATGACTCACTGTAAATACCTGGGGCTGGAGCCAGGTGTTAAAGCAACACTTCCAGTACAGATATTTCATAATACTAGTAACAGTAAATTACTAGTAACTTACCAGTTTACTAAGTAAACAATCTGACAACTTCCACTAATAAAATTTAGTAGAAAACTGAGCATCTTAACAAATAGCACTATTCTCTTTTTACAAAACACAATTATAAATAATGCATATGATCCTTTCTGTCCTATATAGCCTATATTTTAGGTCATCTCCATATGAGAATTCATTTAAATTACATCACTTTTGAGCAATTCTTTCCTTTGGAAAAATATCCATTCAAAAGCAAGTAAGAATGAGGGTAGAGGAGAGGAAAGAGCCTGGGGATACAGCTAATCTGAATAAATTAAGTGCTATGTGAAATCTGTCAATATCTAGAGGTTGCTCTTGCCCATTAAGTTTGAGAATTATCTTCATTAAAGCATCCTAGTTTTACTTTCACCCTTTGTTGTGTCAAAGAGGTATAATAAAGAGAAAATGTCAGTAGGTGAGAAGGATTAATTCAATTGAAGTTGGTCTTTCTTAAATGTCTATTGGGAATTTCTATAGCACTAACTTGAAGAGGCCAAGACCCACCATCAATCCCTGCTTGAATAGCCACTCCCATAACAACAGCTAAGTCGGGGTCTACAGATGTGTTGGGACTCTTTCCGAAGAACTCTTGAATTAGTTGGCGTATTCGGGGAATACGAGTAGAACCCCCTACCAAAACCACTTCATCAATCTCAGTCTTCTGCAGATTCCCTTCTTTCAGCACCTGCTGAATTGGTATAAGAATTTTCTGAAAGAGATCCTCATTCAGTGTATCAAATAGTTTCCTTGAGATTTCTGTTTCAAAAAGAACCTGACTTAGTTTTCCATCTCTTTCAGAAGAGTCAACGTTGTACATAACACTCTTATGATGGGCATTTTCTGGGAACAGTTTGTCCTCTGAAGGTTTACTCTCATGTTCCTTATTTTGTACAGTATCCTGTAAGTCATTTGCTTCCCCTATAGTAAGTGACACTGAAATCCGGGCAGAATGATGAAGAGTCAGATTCAGCTTGACCATTTCCACAGCCTGTCTTAATCGATGAATCTCCTCTTTTCTAGTAGGCAAGGATCCGTAAGTTTGATAGATCTGCTTGTATAAGTACTGAAGCAATCTCTGATTGAAGTCCTGGCCTCCAAGTTTATTGTTTCCTAAGTTTAAAAAAAAAAAACCAAGAATATGAGAATTTAAATTATCTTTGGCATCAATACAGTTTCGTTTTGTTTTTTTAACTAAAAGGTTTTACCCAAAGTCTACTTTGAAAGAAAATGAATTTTTTAAACGGATCACAGATTCTGTGGAGGAGAGTAAAGTATAAGAAGAATGGAAAGGTAGAGGGGGCCAAGTTATAAAAGGCTCTAAATATCAAAGAGATGACTCTTTGTATTTAACCTGAGTGATAACTGAGAGCCACCAGAACTCACTGTGCAGGGATAGGGGAAGACATGGTTATACCTATGCTTTAGAAAACTCACCTTGGTGGCTAAGTGGAGGATGGACTGGTATACGGTGGTAACTTGAAACAGAAAATAGGGATACATGGTTATTGAAACAGTCTGGTGAGAGGTGATAAGGGCTTGTGATAATGGGAGGGAAAGATCTTCCCCTCCCACTAATAGCCTTCAGGTGGAGCCCATTAAGGAAACTTGCTTGTGGGGAGGCCTGACAGAAAGAATGTATGTGATGTTGGCTCTCTGTCCGTTGATTTCTCAGACAGTCAGAAGCCTTGTCTATTGGTCTTTATTTCTCTGTCTGTATTTTCTCTGTTGGTGAATGTAATTTAAAGAAGATTGTTAACCCTCTCAAAAGTTGCTTTCCTTTTAGAAAGGTAAATCTAAGAACTTGTACTAGCAGGCCGTCCTGGATGTGTCAGGGTGCTTGCTGCTACAGGGCTTGAACTAGGATTGTGGATACGTGAGTAAAGAGGAGGAGACATATGGGAGAGATGTTCTGAAGGTAACACAGGCAAGATTTAACAAGAGATTAGGGATGAAAAGCAATGACTGGGGATGAAAGTGGGCAGCAGGGGACGATACCAAGATTATGAGCTGGGGTGACTAGGATGAGTGGTGCCCTTGACAGTAAATGAGAATCTGTTCATAAAAAGGGAGAGTTTGGGAGGCAGGGACAAGCCAAAGGATTCTGTTTTGGACAAGTCGAGTTTGAGATGCCTACAGGACATCAAGTTAGAGATGTCCACAAGTCAATAATGCATGACCACAGATCAGGAGAGATATAGTGTCTCATAGTTCTGAGAATCATTTATATAGAGAGATAACTGAATTCCCTTCCCCTATGGGAGATGATGAGATTGCCAAGTGATATAGCACTGAACAAAAAGAGAAGAGGGACCAAGACAGAGCCTGGGGCAACCACGGCTAGTGGCAACTGGGAGGTGCAGAGAGACAGAAGAACCAGGAGAGTAATTAATGGCAGGAAGAGAGGGCAGTTAGTAGCATCAAATGCTGCAGCAGTCAAGAAAGATGAAGACCATTTAATCTGTCAATTAAGAGATCACTGGTAACTTTGGAGAAGGCAGTCTCCACTGAATGATGTGGTCAAAAGTCAGAATGCCGAAAGTTTATAAGAAATTGAGAGGAAAGGAAGGAGAAGCACTGATTGTAGACAGCTTTTTCAAGGAGTTTAGCTGAAGAGAGAAGAGATATCGGACAACTGTTGATAGGCATAGTAGGGTCAAATGAATATTTATTAAAGATAGGGGAGAAATGGGAGTACTTGTAGACAGCAGGGAAGAAGCCAGTATCTACGGAGAGACTGAAGATTAGAGAGTGGAGATAGCAGTGTGGGTAACCTGCTGGAGAAGTCTGAAGAGGATGGACCTCGCTGCACATAGAAGGGCTGGCTTGGCAAACAGAAGGGTTACCTCAAAAGAAGGTGAAAACAGTTGGGAAAGATGTCTAAATGATATAAAATGAGGAGGGGAAGAGAGGAAGCTTTCATTGAATAGCTTTGATTTTTCCAATGGCAAGGCCTGTGCAAAGAGGAGAAGGTCTAGAACAGCTGTTATTTAATGGGATAGTGCACAGATTTAGGGAGGAATAAAATGTTCACTGTGCTTCAATGAAGATTAAGTTGAAATGAAATACCATAAATGCATAGTAAACCCAATCAACACAGTTTTTATGATTTTCTCCAGCTCCATTCAGCAGCATGTGCGTAAGAAAGAAGAAAGTAGATGATGGGAGGAATCCAGGGATGAGGCTTGGGAATAAGCAATAAGACAAGAGGGCAAGGGATTCAAGAATAGAGGACAGTATGAAATGTTCAAAGTTAGTTTATTAAAATTAAGAAATAAATTTTTAAGGAATTCAGGCCCTTTCATATATTTCTTTACATGCAAAAATAATTTAAGTATGTTAATGTGCTACAATAGACTATATACCTTACATATTTATACTATACTTTGGATTGTGTCGAGTAGACAAAGTTTCATAAAGCAACTCAGAACTTTTATTGATATACTTTAATTATAAGCCTCTATATGACAATATAGATATCTTACCAAAATACAGATAAAGAATGTAAAACAAACAAACAAGTGGTCTGTTCACTAGACAGGCATTATGACTTGAACTTCCATAATATCTCCTTACCTGCCATGGCTCGGGTTAAAAACATTCCTCCTTGTTTGTTGAGTAAGGAAACATCTAGTGTTCCTCCACCCAAATCTACCACCAAGACATTAAAAACATCCACCTTGTGAAGTCCATAAGCCATAGCTGCAGCTGTGGGTTCATTAATTACTCTTAAGATTTTTAGTCCTAGAAGGTGAAAAAGAAAAGTGGTAATAAAGGAGCAATAATTTGTGGAGAATCAAGGAAGACCTCACAGAGGAAGTGGCAGCATAGCTGAACTTTAAGTTCTGAGAATCACTTAAATAAATACTAAATTAAATCACTTAAATCACACTTAAACCTTATTATGAGGAAAACAAGGAAAGGGAGCTATGGCAGATGACTTAGCTTACTTACCAGGTGCTAGGAACAGAAATAATGAATACCTAGTCTTAAGAAGCTTACATTTGAATGAGCAAAAACGTAGGACAGTATGGGAACTGTTTGGGAGAGGTGGGGGTGGAACAGTCAGCAATTTATTTGGTTGGAAAATACAATAAGGTAGAATACTGTGGAAGAAGTTAAAGAGGAAGCAGAGGTAGAGGGCCCTAAATTCCAAATAACGCATTTGGCTTGCAACATGGGAAGGGAAGCAATTATTAAGGACCTACTTTGCGCCAGGTACTGTGCTAAGTGCTTTCTGTCTCCCCATCAGATACAGCCTCCTTGATCACTTTCTCAAGTAATGGCTACATCTTCACTCATTTTGCTTGGCTCACTGGTCGAGGTGGAGAAGTTAGAATACCAAGGTTCTCCCCCTTCTTCCATCACTCAGTAACCTCTCTTCCTTTGAGGTTCATACCATTCCTATCTATCACTCAATCAAAGTCCTGGTAGCTGTTGTTTATAGGCCTCCAGGTAGTTCTTCTTTTCCCAATGAGGTTTTTTTTTTTTTTGAGGAAAGCTCAGTTCCTCAAACTACTCACCTCCCATGAACTGCTTTTCCAATCCATGGCTCAAGTACACACATCTTGCTGTCACCCATAAATTCCTTTATCTCACCATAATCTATTAGCTTTTCACCTTTCCCTCTGTCTTCCCTTATATAACTATTCTTCAATCACACTGTGACCTCCAGTCTCTTGACCACTCATCCAGCCTGCACTACCCACTCTTTCCTCTTCCCCCATCTTGACTAAATGGTGAACCATTTCCACTTTACATTGTCCTCCTCCATCATCATATTACTGATCGTACCCAGCCAAACCTTGAATCACTCCCGTCATCTTTATTCCTACATAGAAGCCACTGAATGAAGGGGAAGAATATCAAGCAACCATTCGGACTGGGTCCACTACAAATTAATGTTACCAACCTCCACTGGGTCCTCACTGCTGCCAGGTAATCCTACTACAGCTCCCTTATCAACTCACTATCCCATTCTCCACAAGGACTCCTCCAAACCTTCCCCTTCAAACCTCCCCCATCTCAGCTGAGAGCCTTGCCTTATATTTTAACGGAAAAAAAATTGAGGCCATTTACTGTGATTTTTTTCTCCCTTCTTCCTCATCTGCCATCACTCAGATGCCTTCTGCCACTTTCTCCTCCTTCACCGGTCTCATGTGATGAAGTGGCCTTACTCTTTCCAAAGTCAACCCCTATACTTGCTCAAGGGATCCCATCCATCCCATCTTCTCCAACAGGCTGCTGCCCCTTGTCCCCACTCTTGCACTTATTTTCAGTCTCTTCCTATTTAGGCTCATTTCCTATTACTTACAAACATGTCTATGTCTCCCCTATCCTGACAAAACCCTTCACTTGATCCTTCCATCCCTGCTAACTACTGTCCCGTATCTCCTCTGCACTTTAGCCAAACCCAGAAAGGTTGTTTACTTTCTCTCCTCTCACTCTTTCCTTAATCCCTCCAGATTATGGCCTTCATTCTGCTAAAACTGCTCTCTTCAAAGTTACTAATGATCTTAGTGGCCACATCCATTCTCTTTGACCTCTCTGTAACCTCTAACACTGTTGATCATGCTCTCCTGGTCACTCTCTTTTCTCTGGGCTTTCAGAACACCACTTTCTCCTGGTTCTCTTCCTACCTATTTAACCATTCCTAATCTTTCTCCTTTGCTGAATCCTCCTCCAGATCAAGCCCTTTAACTGTAGGTGACCCTCAGAGTCCCGTCTGGGGCCCTCTTCCCTTCTCCTTCAACTACTTCACCTGGTGATCTCATCAACTGCCATTTCCATAGGCTGATGATTCTCAATCTATCTTCCTGTCCCTCTCTCTCTGTTGACTTCCAATCTTACATCTCCAACTGCCTTTAGACATCTTCAACTAGATGTCCAGTAGACATCTTAAACTCCACATATTCAAGGGAGAACTCGTTCTTTCCCCCATGGTCCCACCTTCCCAATTACTATAGAGGACAATACCATCCTCACAGTCATGCAATCTATGAGTCATCCTGAATTCTCTATCTACTATCTCTCAGTACTCAGTACATCCAAGCTGTTACCAAGGCCTGTTGACTTCACCTTTGCAACATCTCTTGAATATATCTCCCCTTCTCTGCTTTGACACTGCCTTTACTTCACATAGTGAAGGGCCTCATCACCTCATACCTGAAATACTGTAATATCCTGCTAGTGGCTTTACTTGCCTCAGATTTCTCCTCCCTCCATTCTCAATTTTTTCATGAAGGTGATTTTCCTAAAACACAGGTCCAATCATATTGCTCCTCTTCCCCCAACTCCATAAATCCCAGTGACTTTCTACTGCCTCCTGGTGCAAATATAAAATACTCTATTTGGAATTCCAAGTCTTTTATAACCTGGACGCCTTCTAGTTTTCTTACATTTTACTTCCTGACACTTGGATCTTTATTCTTTGACTCAGTGACACTGGCCTCTTGGCTGTTTCATGAATAAGGCACTCCACCCCTAGGCTCTTGGCATTCCCACTGGCTATCCCACCATGCTTAGCATGCTCTCCTTCCTTCACTCTGACTCCAGGCTGCCCTGACTTTCTGTAAGTCCCAACTAAAGTTTCACTTTCTACAGGAAACCATTCCCAGCCCCTCTTCATTCCAGGGCCTTCCCTCTGTTAATTATTTGCTATTTGTTCTGCATATAATTTGTTCTGTATATATTTGTTTATAAGTTGTTTCCCTCATTGAATTCTAAGCTTCTTGAAGGCACGACTGTGTCTGGCTTCTTTTTGTATCTCCAGCTCTTAGCACAGTGCCTGCTACATTAGTAAATGTCTGTCAATTAATTAATCACAACAATCCTGTGAGGTAGATATTATTATGCCCATTTTATAGGTGAAGAAACTGAGGCAGGCAGAAATTCAATGGCTTGTCCAGAGTCACACAGTTAATAACTGTCTGAGGAAGGATCCAAACTCAAGTCTTCCTGACCCTACGCTCAATACTCTGTCCCTGCACTATCCAGTAGGAGTTGGAGAGTAACCGAAAGTTTTTGAGAACTGGAATGATGTATTTCACACACATGGCAGGAGAACAATATAACAGAGGTGTTTAGTCAGGGGCAAGACTATATGCAGGAAAACTTAATGAGAAGCACCTTCAACATCCAGAAGAGATTAATGAAACTCTAACTAGCAATGGGGCAGCAGGAAGGATACGGAGGAGGTAGATATTGGGAAGACTGCCCAGGCAGAAGAGACAAACCTGAAGGAGAGAAATGATCAACTTATTAAGGATAGGAAGGAGATTCTAGGGTAAGATGAATTATTCTATATTCAATATTCGTGAGCTTGATGTACTAGGGACAGGATGTCTAATTCAGGCAGCCAAACTCCTTAGTGTGGTGCAAACCAGATTTAAATGTAATTGGGAAATGTTTAACAAAAGAAATATAAATATTAGCTAGGAAAGATAACATTCATATGTATTTCTCTAAGTCAATATGCAGTCTGCAGGAATTCAATTCTATTTGAGTTTGATATCACTGTACTAGGGGGATGGAGGTGGAGAGGTTGGGTGGAGTGGGGAGAGAGCAAGACAGAGAAAACAAGATAGAGAAAACATGCAAAACAGATAAGGCTAAAAAGAAGAGGGAAGTTTAAGTAAGAATTATAGGTTCAAGTAGATAGAAATAAACTTTTAAAAATAAAATAACATTTTGTTAATGAAAACATTATGTCAAATGGAGTTGAAATTTAAAAGTGACTATTATGGGTAATTTATCCAAAAGTCATCATTTAAAATGACATGAAAACAAGCACACTAACAACACTGAATACCCTGCCATTTAAGAATTTCTTGGGTATCAGTGAGGTACTTGAATTTCCCATTGTTCCTTTATCATCCTTGGGTTTATCTGTAATTTAGCCCTAATGTTAAGGGCTGCTAGGTGGAGCAGTGGATGGAGTGCTGGATCTGGCATCAGGAAGATCTGAGTTCAAATCCAGCCCGAGTCCCTTACTAGATGTGTGATCTTGGACATGTCACTTAACCCTGTTTGCTTCAGTTTCCTCATTCATAAAATGAGCTGGAGTAGGAAATGGCAAACCATTCCAATATCTTTGCCAAGAAAACCCCAAATGAGGTCACCAAGAGTCAGACATGACTGAAGCACCTGAATGACAACAAAGTAAGGGGCTTGATAATAATACATATGTGAGATCATTTAAATACTCCCTCCAAAGATTCAGATGTCAGTCAATGTATACCACTCTCCTCTGACTCTATTTAACTCCTGTCTATGTCTTCCATTGAGTGGGGGTGGGAGGTTCGGGCTACTAAATATTTTTGGTACCTTCTTTATCCTATCCTACCACTGTCACTGAAGAAGGGGAGCATGTTGCATTTTTAAAACATGTTACCAAGATCAAAGAATTCATAATAACTCATTTAAATATCACTTCATGGTTTGCAAAATACTTTCCTCCCAATAAATCTATGCAAGGGTATGTGAAAACAGATTGCAGAAAAAGCAAAGAAAAGAAGAGGCTCCTAAAACTTTCAAAATGCTGACTTAGGTGAGGAGAAAAGATAGAAAGTAGATGGTAACTGTTGTTGTATTTTCCCTGGAATATATCACCTGTTCTATGTGCACTGGCTCTAACTGCCAAAATCAGGCAGGTGAACAAACTACTCTTATGTCTTCAGAAAAAGGTGGAAGACTGCCACATGTAGAACCAACAGTGAAATGCAGCCATAAGTTGGTCAGGAGCAATACTCAAAAACTGAAAACTATGTACCTCCAGTCTGCCTGATATCATTAAAACATGACTCTGGTTGTGACACTTGCTGAGTTATAAATCTACAAGGGCTCCTTATTACCTCTAGGATGTAATAAAAAAATCTTTAACCTTTATTTAAAGTTCTTTACATTATGACACCCATCTGCCTTTCTAGTTTTATTTCATAATACATATCCTTCACACAATTTCTTCTCTAAACTGATTGGATTGTCATCCCCCAAGAGAACACCATATCCCCTACCACCATGCATCTGCAAAGTAGTCTCCCTCACCTCTGACTCTACCTAGCTTCCTTCAAGGGATTCACCTACAGTAGACCTCTCCTGATCCCCTCAGCTGATCTACTCTTTTCCTCTTGTTTTATTACTTTCTATATAGAAAGTGTTTTATATACTTTATATCTACTTCTTTGTGCATGTTTATCTTCACATTAAAATATTAAGCTCTTGGGAGAACAGGACCATTTCTGGTTTGGTCTTGGTGTACCCGGTGCATAGCATGCTTAATGAATGTTGAACTGAAGCTGGATATCAAGTATAGAAGAAGCTTCTCAAAAGATCATTGATTTGTTTTGTCCCTGAGTATAATCTCATCCCACGTCCTCCGATGGTGGAGCTGAGGATGAGAGACCAATGTTTTCCAGAAACTTGACCTAATCTCTTCCCAGACTAACCTCCATGTGATCTTTGCCCTTCCCTTGAAACACTTATCTCAATGCCTCTGGGTGTCTCAAGTGAAGCCTTATGCTTTCTTTTGTAAGTTTAAATGTGTTTGTAATAAAGGTCTTCTCTCTCTTTTTTTTTTTTATCATCACTGGTCTGCCTTTTATGTGGAAATTTTGGGAATTTCAGTTGTAATGGATTGGGACACTTGGATAAAAACATTATTTGTATACAAATATATGTATATATTTAATATACATTGAATTTGCAAGAGACACAACACTGGTAGGGAATAGTTAACAGGATAAATCAGAGAGCCTGGGATTCCAAAAAGATCTCTACAAGCTAGAATGTTAGGCTTGATAAAATGACAAAATTTAAGACATAAATACAAAGTCATATGGGCTTTAAAAAAAAATCACAAGTCCATGATGGGGGAATAATAGCTATATACCATGTTTTCCTTTATGAATATGGAGTGCTTAGCAGACTGCAAGTCCAATGTGAAGCAATAATTCAATTCAAGAAAAACTTATTAAGGCACTATGGATAACTTACTACATATTAGGCTAAGGACAGAAAGATGGAAACAAAAATTGTCCCTGCTCCTGATAAAATTATATTGTACTAAAAGATTTCAATACAAATGAATGAATGAACATGTGATGATATGTGGAGCAAGAGAAGCATGCTAACTCTAGAGATGAGATAAGACATCTGATCCATATCTCGAAGGAAGCTGAAAACTGATAAGGAGGGAGTCAGTTAGAGCCTGAATTCACACCAGGATGTCCAAAAGGATAATCTGATCCTAAACTGAATAAAGAGAAATATTCTTTTGAACAAAGGAGGTAATGATAATCCTGTGGTCCAACAGTACCTGGAGTATTGTGCTCAGTTCTATGCAAAATATTCTGGGATGGGCATTGACTATAAGCAAGGGTAACTAGGAAGATAAAGCCTGGATATCACAACATTCAAGGATTATTTGAAGAAAATCAAACTATTTAACCTGAAGAGAAAACCCAGGGGGTAAGGGGTAGAAATATAACATGATAACATGATATCTTCAAGTATTTGAAGGATTGTCAAATAAATGAGAAGACCTACATGGAACTTTGCAAACCTTCAAGTGATAATTAAACAAATGCTATTATCCTTTCAAAAATTTATTTAGACGAGTAGGCTGTTTCTGTTTGACCCTGGAAGGCAGAAGTAAAAATCATGGAAATCTGAAAAGAGGAAGATTTAGGCTGGTTGTAATGAAGAATTTCCAAACTACTGAATCAATTCAACATAGGACAATGAGTACATCTTCCGTAGAGGTCTTCTCACAACCACTTGTAAGTGACATGGTACAAGGGACTCTCAGTTTGTTACAGATTGGACTGAATGGTCTCTGAGTTCCTTTGCTTATGTGAAAGAATTCTAGCTATCAAAGCACTGACTCCCCAAGGCTGGTGATAACTATCAGCAAATTTTCCAAGTTATGAGTGCATTAGATATCTCAAAAATAAAGAAGAATCAGGTCTGATGATTTGGAAACAAAAATATATTGTTTCCAAATACTGTTGCTGAGTTATTTGTGGAAACAAGATTTGTTGTGAAAAATTAATTATCTTAATATTTATTGAACCATGCACCATTTCTGCAAGACTGAACCATATTAATAAAGAAAAATATGACCCCCTCCTCAAAACAAAAACAATTCCTGAATTTTCCATGAACCTAATCTGCATACACATAAGAACTGAAGGATCTGGGTATAAATGCCCCTTATTTACAGCCTCTAAGCAAGAAGTAGGGCCACTTGGCATAACCGTAAGGAATATAATGTACCTGACAAGTAAACAGAGTCATAGAGGGAAATAAAGTACTACCTGCAAGAGTAGCAGCCTGCACAGTACAATTTCTCTGCCTTATATCAAATTCTGCTGGCACAGAAATAACAGCATTGGATACTGGCATCCCGAAGTGATCCTCTGCCATTTTCTTCAGCTTCAAGAGCAGTTGAGTGCCGATAAATTCTGGAGAAACAGTGATAGTTCCATTGTGTGTCACAGAAAATTCAGCTGTTCCATTCTTGTTTAAGACCTGTGAATACATATCATAAGCCACCAAGAAGAAACCAAGGCCTTATAAAAGAAAAAAGAAATATGCAAAACTGTTTAGCTTTAGGTCACGTGCTCATTTCATAAATTCAGGATCAGAGATTTCAAGCTGGAAGGGGCCTCATAAATGATCAAATTCAATTGTTTTACGGATGAGGAAAGGGGGGCAGTGAATGTCTGAAGAAGGAACTCAAAGGCCTGATTCAAAGTCCGGCACTGAATCTACTGTCCTAGGTTTTACCTAGCTGCCTAATGTGCCATCAGACTGACTTAAGTTTTTCAGATATGCTAAGAAGAACATCTTCTGTTCTCTGGCAAAATCAGACATAAGCAAAATAAAAACCAAACATAAGCAGTTAACTGTGGGTAGTTATTTTCATTTGCTTCCTTACATATTGATAATACATCAAAATGAACACATATAGGAACATTTTTCCACCTCACTGTGTCCTGATGTAAGTAGCAAATATCACTTAATTGCTGCCACTGTGGCTTATGATAAAAGACTTTATGTTAGTGCCTTACTGCTGCTCTCATGGGGTACACAGACCCCGAATATCTGGATCAACAATGTGGCAGTTTCACCAGAGAACAAATATTCTGGGGGTAGCTGATTCTGCTTTTCCAATCAAAATTGGCATGAAGCAATTAACAGTTCATAACACTTTGCAGAAAAGTCCATCACAAGGACTGTCCTATCCAAGAGTGTTTTCTTTATATGAAAGGATTCAGTTCTATGAAATTACCAAAAGCAGGAGTTTGTTACAGCATGCAAATCCAAATGTGATCAATATATGCAATTTCATCTAGGTAGGGAAATCCCATTGGTAGAAATTACTTTTATTAATGAAGCTTAGCAACTCCTCCATAATTTAGAAGGTTGTGTGTGTTCATCCTCTGTTCCCGAAGAAGACCATGCCATCAGAGAAATAATGACATGATTTGCACTTGACTTTGTTTTGAGTGAAGGAGGGCTAACCTAGAAGGTTAGGCACTGAGACAATGATTAAATGACTTGGCCAATAGAATTAAGTTAGTCTGTATCAGAGGCTAGACAGGTCTTCCTGACTCCAAGGCTGGCCCTCTCTATCCACATTATACTATGCTTATTAGGCATGACAATATTATCCTTTATAAATAAGTTCAACCAAGATGAACCATAATCTAGAAACAGGCCACTGTCTGTGTTTATACCAAACTATTTATGCCAATGGCATGCCCCAAGCAACATAAAGTAGTCCAATGAATCTGCTCATTCTGATCAGTCTTCATAGCGCAACACACAATTTTTAAAAATTAGTGAAGTAATACAAAGATTTTTGACCACTATTATAAATCATCATTGTCTAGAATGTCCAGGTGCTAGTATTAAATATATTTTTAAAACTGAATTAACCACCTATTATTTGCTGTAGTATATATTAACAGCAAATAAATTCAGAGGCAATCCCTAAACTTTACTTAGCCAGTAATTTTGAAGCTCATTTTCAAAAATTAATAAGATGAAAACTTACTGGCTGAATTTAATATTCTTTTATTTCTCTTGCCAAGGTTACAGCTAAGGAAATATCTAATAGTGAAACAGCTTACCAGATAAAAGGAGATAATTCCAAGATAGTTCCAAAAATTAGTTTCCTTTAACATATGTTCCACTTTTGGTAATTTTACCTTTTATGTAAGGAGCAAATAATTTTGTGAATGTCATCTGTGTTTCTACAGTAAGGCAGCAGACAGGCTCATAAAGTAAAGTCATTAGGACTCAAATACGGCTTCAAACACAGCCTCTGAATATTTTCAGATATGATGATAAAAAAGGATTTAAAAAAAACAACCCATAACTATAACAACATAAATGGAAGGAACAATAACACAAATCCTGAAACCAAACACTAAAAATGTAATGACCAAGCTTGTTCCCTAAGAAGACATGAGAAAATACCCCTCCTTTCTTTCCTTGCAGAGGTGAATGACAAACAATGTCGTCTACTCTGTCAGATTTGGTTGATGTGCTGGTTTCTTCATTCTTTGTTAAAAGGTGTATATTAGTGGGTAAAAAGGAGAGATATACTCAGAAATAAAGGTGATATAAAAATAAAAGGCATTAAAAATAAAAAACATACCTTGTACAAGGCCAAAAAGAAAAAAAGAAATTAACCTCTTACATTGGAATGTACATTTCCTCTTATCTTTGTTTCATTCACTTTTGACAATATAATCCACAAGCAATAATTTAGTATATACTAGAGGCCAGATACTCTGTACTAGTCACCAGTGATACAAGCAAAAATTGGCAAAACCATTATCTAAAAAAAATAACTCAAACAAAAATTAAGGGAAAAATTTTACAAATTTAAGTAATATTGAGGAATATGGCAAATAAAACCTCCAGGCTCCCCTTTCCCCACCCCTTTTATCTCAAACACTAATTTCTTCCAAATGCTAAATTAATTAACTTATATTCTTTCACTCTCCAGGGTAGATAATATAAACAACCAAGGTCCTGTATATCCTTCACTTTTGAGCACTGAAAGCAAGTCTCTGGACAATCAGAATGACCACTCTACTTTAATTCTGCTCCTAATCTTCTTAAATGACAACTTGTTAGACAAAATTCACGTTCTCTGCTGTCTTACAGGATAATACACATTCATTTAACACTTTTAAGGTTTACAAAGCACTTTCCTTAGGACAACTCTGTGAGAATGGTGTAGTGTTATTTACACTATTTTACAGAAAACTCAAGTTGCAAAAGTAATGAACTGACTTCTGTAGTGGAAATGTTCTTCATACTAATCACAGAGTAAGTCAATGTAAAACGATGTTTTCTTTTGTTGATGGAAGTTGTTGCAAACAAGAAAGTGTCTATTTGATCAGTTTATGCTGAAGGAAAAGGAATCCATGATTTTCTGAGACAGCCAGGGTCACTGTGCTGGGTTCCCATGTCTTTCAAGAGGTGATGCCCTTCTCCTAGACCTGAATCAGATTGCTCCTCCCATCTGGATGCTCAGTCTCTCGGACGTGCTAATTTCAGGTGGACAGCAGCATCGTAAGACTTCATCCCAACCACTCTTCTCAGTTTCCTAGACTGTGTCTTCTGTTTGAGACCTTCTGTGCCTTTTCACTTCTGATCTCACTGAAGCATACTGGCCCTCCATTCATGGCAAAGCACATTGGATAGACGAGCTGTCTAAATGTAAGCAGATTCCAACACTTGAAATTCTACCTAAATTCCCCAAACAGAGACCATGCCTGCTACCCAGAGGATGACTTTACTGTGCCACCACTCTTGGCAGCAGCTAATATTTACAGCACTTCTTAGATTTTCACACAACTTGTGATATAGGGAAAACAGGCATTATTTCTCCCATTTTACAAAGGATTAAACTGTATTTCAAAAAGAATAGATTGCCTAAAGCCACTCCTGAAGAGGCAGAGTCCAGCTTCAAACCCAGGTCTTCTCTTTCAAAATCTGTTTGCTCTTTCCAATAAACAAAAGGTCTCTCAGTTGGTGCCCATTGTCACAAAACGGCTGAAACCAGACCGCGAACCCATGTTTTCTGACTCCAGTGATTTTACTTGTCACATCTAATGGCCTTTTCTCAACCTTCATCCCTCCTGACTTCTTTCCAGCACTGGACGATGCTTCCTTTCTTGATGCATCCTTTTCTCTGGGTTTCCTGTCATTTCTCTTTCCTTTTGCCATTCAGTCTTTCTTGATGCATCCTTTTCTCTGGGTTTCCTGTCATTTCTCTTTCCTTTTACCATTCAGTCTTTCTTGATGGATCATTATTCACCTCTTATTTCTAAACGTTCCCCAAAGTTCTGTTCTACATCCTCTTCTATCTCTGTTAATGACCTCATCAGCTCACATGGGTTTAATAATGAACTCTACTACTGATTCACAGATCTATATACTGAGCCCACGGCTCCTTAACTTCGGTTCCAAAACATACACTATTTACTGACATTTCCAAATGAATGTCCCTATAGATATCTCAGCATTCCCTCATGTCTTATGAGTCATGTCTATCTCAACAGTATCTCCCACAATACTTCTATTCCCATAGTTGCCAATGTAGCTCCAGCCCTTATCACCTTGATTCTACCTCATCATAACATCTCTCCAGCAGAGCAAATTGAAGGAGAAACAGGAAGCAGAATGTCAGGCAAGCTAAACCACCATCTTGACCAATGTGTCCTTGCAATCCTGAGAGAGATAGTCCAAGGTCCTGAACTCAATTGCTTTTGGAACACCAATGCTGCCAGCTCATGCCAGTTCATTCATCCTGGGAAGTAAACCTTGTGGAGAGTCAGTCTGACAACGACTTTGACAGGTGCTACAGCCATATCTACTGAAGTTTCAAGAAAGAACATTCTTGTCACCAAACTCCTTGGCACTGTCAAATGGTTTGATATCAAAAACAGAAATGAATTAATCAGGGGAAATAACATTAAAGAGGAGGCATTGCCATCTTTGCAACTGCACCTAAAGGACCAGGGAATCTTTCCATTTGACACGTAGCAGAAGCCTTCCATAAGTGTTGTCTCTCCCACTAGAAGATGAGCTCCTTAAGAGCAGGAATTGTCTTACTTTTCTATTTGTTTCACGGATCACTAAGAACAGCACTTTCAACATAATACACATTTAATAAAATACACATTTAATTCACTCATCTAGTAAACTCCAGTACCTTAGTGTATTTCTTAGCTCCAGGATCAAATATATTTGACTCATTAAATAATATTTTATCTTCCCCAATTACACATGAAAACAATTTTTAATATTTTCTTTGAAGATCTGAGTTCCAAATTCTCTCTCCCTTCCCACACTCCTCCCAGAGGAGCAAGCAATCTGATACAGGTTCTATATGTGCAAGCATATAAAACATTTCCATCTTAGTCATTTTTGTACAAAAGAGCTCAAAAACAAAAAGAAAAAAAAAGAAGAAGAGAAAGAAAAAAGGAAAGAAAGGAGAAAGAGAAAAAGAAAGGAAAGAGTATACTTCAGTCTATTTCAGACATCAGTTCTTTCTTCGAAGGTGGATAGCATTTTCATCATTAGTCCTTTGGGACTGTCTTGGATCATCCTATTACCAAGAATAGCCAAGTCATTTATAGTCAGTTCTTCATGATAAAATATTGGTCTCACTGTGTGCAGTGTTCACCTAGTTCAGCTCATTTCACTTTGTATCAGTGAACGTATGTCTTTCCAGGTTTTTCTGAAACCAATCTGCTTTGTCATTCCTTAAAGCACAATAATATTCCATTACAATCATATACCATAGCTTGTTCAGCCATTCCCCGATTGACAGACATCCCCTCAATTTCCAATTCTTTGCCACCACTGCTATAAATATTTTTGCACAAAGAGATCCTTCCCCGATCCTCCATCCCTTTTAAATCTCCTTAGGATACAGACCCAGCAATGGTGTTGTTGGAACAAAGGGTAGATACAGACTATGCCTTTTGGGCACAGTTACAAATGACTTTCCAGAATGTATTAATATCCCCTGCAACATTTATCATTTTCCATTTTTGTCATATTAGTCAATATGATAGATATGAGATGGTACCTCAGAGCTGTTTTAATTTGCATTTCTCTAATCAATAGTGATTTCAAACATTTTTTCACATCACTATAGATAGCTTTGATTTCTTCATCTGAAAACAGCTGGGTTCATAGCATCTGTCCATTTATCAATTAAGGAATGACTTGCAGACATATAAAATTGACATACCTCTATATATTTGAGAAATGAGGCCTTGCTGTAAAAAAAAAAAAAAATCTCCATTTTCTGCTTTCCTTCTAATTTCAATTGCATTGGTTTTGTTGGTATAAAAACTGTTAATTTCATACAATCAAAATAATCCATTTTATATTTTGTAATTCTCTCCATATCTTGTTTGGTCCTAAATTCTTCCCTTATCCAAAGATCCAATGGGTACACTATTCAAAGTTCTCCTAATCTGTTTATGGTATCATCCTTCATGTCTAATTCATAAATCCATTTTGACCTTTCCATATATGGTGTGAGATTCTGGTCTACACCTATTTTCTGCTACATTGTTATTCAGTTTTCCCAGTTGTCAAATAATGAGTTTCTGTCCAAAAAGCTTACATCTTTGGGTTTATCAAATACAAGATAACTATGGTCATTTACTGCAATGTACTATGTACCTAATGTATTCCACTGAACCACCACTCTATTTCTTAGTCAGAAGGAGATTGTTTTCCTGTTTACTGCTTTATAATGCAATTTTATAGCTGGTATGCCTAGGTAACTTTCCTTCACAATTTTTTCACTGGTTCCCTTGATATTCTTGACATTTCTGTCTTACAGATGACTCAGTTTCACATCTTCAGTGTTATCCGTAACTCTTCACTTTCATTCACTCCAGAGATCCAAAGACTTATAAAAGATTTTTGTTTCTACCTTCACAACATATCCTGCATTCATCTCTTTCTCTATACTCAATACAACCACAACCCTAATTCACATCCTCTATCATTTCTCACCTGAACTACTCTAATAGTTTCTTAATTGATCTCCCTGTCTTAATTCCATCCATCCACCATGCAGATGGTAAAAGACTTCCCTAAAGTCTTTCCAGTGCTTGTAATTCCCCTATTCTACAAACTCCACTGCTTAAAGATCAAATAAAAACTCTTGTTATTCCTTCTCAACCCGCCTCAACCTACCTTTCCCACCTTATTACACACTAGTCCCTTTTATACACCCTATAGTTCAGTCAAGCTAGCCTTCTAACTGCTTATATACATAACACCCCTTGTATGATTTCCCTGACTTTGAACTAGTTGTTCCTTACATCTAAGTTGTGCTCCCTTCTCATCCTCACTTATGTACAATTTATCATATGTATGTACATATGATACAACCTAGCATCCTGACTGGAGTAGATGCTCAAAAAATAGTTGTCCATTGATCAATTACAATATAGGAACCAGTGAGACAGACACATACACACACACACACACACACACACACACACACACAAAATTTATAATCACACAAATTCTTTGTCTCTGAGTCAAGGGAGGTAAAGGAGAAGTCAGACTTATTGGATAACCTCTTACCTTAAATGGATATCTACTACTTTCTGTCTCCAGCTCTTCCTGGGTGAAAATCTTTCCTATGAATCGTTTGGCATCATATATTGTGTTCTGTGGATTTGAATCTGCCAGCTCCAATCCATCATATCCTACATGAATGTCAGTTTCAGTGAAGGATACCATGCTAGGTATGCTATGACGACCACTTTCATCTGGAATGACTTTCACCTTTCCTGTGCCAGGAAGAAATGCCCCAACTGAACAATAGGTGGTACCAAGGTCAATGCCTATTACTTTAGGAGTAGGCAGTGGCAAATACTGCTGTGCCCAATAGCCGGCCAAAAGAAGAGTTAGTACAGCTGAACCTGAAATATAATCAAATTAAAATATGTAATTTAATCATCTTGTAACATATCACTATAATGTACTAAAGTTCACCAATATCTTAAGTTCCGAAAATAATGACCATTTATTTACTATACCTTTTTGAGCTTCACTGAATCTGGGTTAACACTAAAATCACAAACTCACAACATTCGTTTTCTTACTCATCTACTTATTTCATTTATTCAATAAGCATTTATTAAATATCTACTGCTCAGACTAATGGGGCAGGTGGGTGGTACAGAGCACAGAGCACTGGACTTGGAATCAGGAAGACTTCATAAATTCAGATCCAATCTTATTGAAATTTATTAGCTGTGTGAGATCCTGGGCAAATCACTTAATCCTGTTTACCTCTCAGTTTCTTATTTGTAAAATGAAATGGCAAACCACTCCAGCAGCTTTGCCAAGAAAACCCCAAATGGGAGTCACAGAGAGTCTGACATGACCAAACAACAACAAAAGCCTGCACTAAGTTTGATTGGGGTGATAAGAAGGTTAAAAAAAAAAAAGGGGTCACCAGCCCTATCCCCAAATAATTTATAATCTAGAATATGAAGGTGATTCATGCACCTAGGCCTGACAGTTTCAAGGGAACATATGAGGAACCATGTGAGAGTGTAATACAGAGAGTCTATTTAAATATTGAAGAAAGAAGTGACTCAACAAGTAAAAAAATTCTGAGGTCACCTTGTGTTTCACTGAGAGGCTTCCTTCCAAAATAAGGAGGTGATAGCATAAATTCTCCAATCAGATTACATTTGGGATGATCTTTTTCATTGTGGGCCCAAAAGTTACAAATGACACTGATAAGCAAGAAAATGGCCAGAAGCAGGCAACTAAAATGGTGAAGGCTAAGATAATGTCATGGAAGGATGGGTGGAAGGAACTGGGGATGTTTGGTCACAACAAAGGAAGACTTAGGAGGGATAGAATAGCTGTCAAGGTTTTAAAGCAATGTCTCATGTCAGAAAAATACTAGAATGTTGAACTAGAAGCAGTGGTGGAAGGTAGTGAAATCCCCTTCATCTGAGGTCTTTGCCCATAGTTCTAAAAGACTATACTTGTAGTAGTGAAGATTTTCAGTTATGCGTTAGAATGGAAAACCAATGAAATTCCTTCCACCTCTAAAATTCTCCCAGCATTTGACTTTGTAAACGATAGTAGCACACAAGTGCTCAATTCACACTCTACCCAAATGATCAAATAATTAACAACTTGTTCTATAACCAACTCATAGATATCCTACCATCTGCCAATTTCTTTTTCCCTCCCTCTTTCAGGTGTAATTTCAAACACATTTCCTCCCTTTTGAAGCGGGCAATACTAATTCCTAACTACCAGCAAAAGAAATACCATGCATTGGATCTTGGAGAGCATTTATTCAGTCTTCATGAGGTCTACAGTGCGTCAAATACAGAAGATACTTTAAACATCTTTTCAGGATTACTTCCAGTAATTCAACACCTATGAAGTTCCAAACATGAAACTTTACATCTACAACTCCTTCGAAATCTGAATGTTCATAGCTACCAAATCAGGGTAATTAAAAAGATGTTTCTATAGGACTGTTTAATCCCTGATGGCAACACCTCCACCCCTTTCAAAACTGACCTACAATTTTGTTGGCACAGGGAAGTCCCAGGATGGAAACTCCCTCAACCAATGCTGACCCCACTTGCTCTGAGACTTACAGTCCCTAGAATTTCCCTTAAGCCACCGAGGGCTGAGTGATTCACACAAATCTCCCGGCTTGACACAAGCTGTTTAACACCAGGTCTCACTCGGGGCAGTGGATAAAGCACCCGAGTTCTAATTCAGCCTCAGACACTTGACACTAGCTGTGTGACCCTTTCCCCTTCCAAAAAAGAACCCAGGTCCCTCTCCAGAGGGGGTGCCCCCTCCCCCTCGCCATGCCTAAGAGGTCACCTTTGCTGAGTCCCTGGGAGCTCACAGAGCGCTTTGTTTCGTAACCTCTCCCTCTCCTAACACAAGGCAGCAGCCCCAGCCTGGGGCACCTCCAGGGCAGGGGTCGGTCCCGACCTTCCCTCCGGCACCACCCCGAGCCGCACACAGAGGCGCTCGGCTCACGGAAGATGCCAAGATACAGCTGTCCGCGCCTCCCCACGCCGGGCAGAGCCTAGGGGGAATCTTGGCAGCCATCGCACAAGCACCAGCTGCGCTGGTCAGGGCTGACACCACCCCCTTCCTTCCTCTATCAACCTTCCCGGGGCCCATCCCCGCGACACCTGATCGGACATCCATCACAACCTGGACCATACCCAATCACTCCCATTCCTCCCCAAAATGGGGATCCAGGACGGCGTCGCTCACCCAGAATGGTCATTTCCCCCGCCATGGTGTTGCGGCTGCCCGGGCTGCCGGACGCTGACTGTATCTTAGCACAAACCGTTACGTCACAAAGCGCCGGTAACGCGGTGCTCTCTGGGAAATGTAGGCAGTCCTTGCCCCTCCCCATCCCCGCCTCCGGTATCCAACTACGTCCAGAGCGGAGGCGCCCGGCGGGCGCGAACTACATCTCCCTACATGACCCTGCAGAAGACGAGGCGGAAGGACCGGGGACTACACTTTCCCCCTGCCAATGAGACCGTAAACAAAACACGCGCGTGCCTTGCCGGGAAAGGAATCCCAGTGAAGGGCGGGAGGTTTTTTTGTTCTTGTATTTATTTTTAATGGAGAAAAGAAATACAACCTGTCGGAACTCCTTCCGCCGCTAGGCATTTCGGGACATGTAGTTTCCCGGGTCCACTTCCCCACTTTCGCCTGCGCGGTGGAGAGAGGCGGGGCCTTCGAAGCCCACGTGCACACAGCCCCCGCAAGGCTGCTCCCTAGTCCGTAGGCGCGGGAGTACGTTTTACCGTCTTTGCCTTCTCTAGTCTTATTGACTTTTACCTTATCTTTCCAGCTCTTTATTTCTTTTTTCATATTTACTTTTGTTTTCTCGTCCTGTTTTTTGTTTCTTCATTTCCCTCCTCCCCCCTTCTTTCTTGTTGCATTGATAATGCATATTTTTTTATTATTAATATAATTGTGCTTCTTAATGGGAAGATCTTTCCAATCCATTAATACCCCATGTGACCTGCTTAAATCACATGGAAACCTGAATCACATGAGTCTAAGTCCCATGGAGCCTATAGTGGGAGGAGTTTGCTCAATTAGTGGAGCAGGAAGAGGTGGAATTGGAGCAGAGTTAACAGGAAATTGTCAGAGTCTAGTTGGAACTAGGAGGTCAAGCTAGCTAGCATGAGGGAAAGAGTTTGTGATTTTGTTTAAGGGAGCTGGTTTGTAGGAAGCCTAGCAGGGGGAAATTTTGGGGATGGTGTTGCCCTCTGCATTGTTATTGTATATAGATTTTTGTTACTATGATGGATTTGGTTTTCTGGTGTCTGAATGTTTTGGTTCTGTCTTCCATGTGGGAAGTCTGTGGTATTTCATGATTCAGAATTGCACCAGGATATTCATGGCCACCATAGGCACTGTGTATATTGCATTGGCACTAACACTCATTTAGTCATACTTAGCTCTAGGCTGTCCAGAGCAAAGGCTATATACCTTGTAAGGTATGTCTATTAAGTATTCCCTTATACCAAAGAGGAGTTGGATTTATTTTTCTTGCCTTACTCTGAACCAAAATCAATTTGGACGTTTTCCATGCCACTGCAGCAGATGTTGTTTTTATCTCTATTTACCTCCAACTTTTTGAATCACCTGGGTTTGAAATGGTCTAGAGCTGCTACGTGGAACTTTTATATCTCTCCTGTTTGGTAATAATGTATTCAGCCAATCTTTAGTACAGACTCATACAAGAAACCACATTCACTATTTCATTACTGTTAACAATGAGCAATATCATTTAAAGCAAAAGCATCTAATCTTTCCCCTTGATTTTTATGAATTCATAATAACCTTTATAGTTGCTTTCATATGTTCTTTGCAGTGTATAATGACCATTTATCCTACTTTTCTGTTTCTGATCTATAATGAGACATCTTCATGCTTCTTACCATATAGCTACTTAAGCTGCTTCAGAGGAAAAAGTGAATTATAGTTAGCAGATCAGTAGTGTGAGATAGAGTGTTAAGTTCAGGGAATAACTAGTAGTCTAATTTGACTGGAATGAGCAATTCACCTTATACCTGTACCCTCTGTCTATGTATATTCCTTCTGGTTGTGCTAGTAGCAGTTAATTATTAGGCCAAAATTAGCACAAGTAGAGAGAATTCATCTATACTTTGTTGCATCTCATCTTCAGGCTGCACTGAGTGCACAATCATTTGCACACAGAAAATCATGCACCAACACTCCCTCCATTTTGGTCTTGGCTTGTAGCCTTTTCAAGTTGAAGAATTTACCATCAGTGCAGTAGCTGACTTTGATGCCATGTTCATCCTCCATTGAAAGCCTTTGACAACATGGCTGAAAACATCATGCTAAAAAGCATGGGAGCAAGCATGCATCCTTTTTTCACTCCGTTGATGACTGGGAAGCATGAGAGAGCATTGTCCATTAGCTATAATAACCTTACAAGTTTGCCATCATGAAATTGACATACAATGCTGATGAGCTTTTCTGCTATTAGTGGTACAGTGCTTAAGAGTTACAAGTATCATCTTTCCATGTAGGGATGTAAATAGTTTAACCCTAGTAAATCCCTTATGTTTTCTTTGTCCTTTTTATGATTTTCTTGAGTTTTGAACAAATTTTTTGTTCCTACCTGGTCATCTCCTTATGAAAACTTGAAATTCTTCTATTTCATTGACTATTTTTTTCTTTTTGAAGTATCATTCTCTGTTTTTCCAGGCAAGTGATTTTTGGTTTTAGTCCTACCTCTCTTGCCTTCCAGAATATCATGTCCAATGACCTCAGATCCTGTAACGTTGCAGCTGCTAAATTCTATGTAATCCTGATTGTGACTCCCCGATATTTGAATTGCTTCTTTCCAACTTCTTGCAATATTTTTTTCCCTGTTCTGATAGATCCGAAATTTTTCTACCATGCTCCTTGGAGTTTTCTTTTTGGTATCGTTTTCTGGAAGTATTCAGTGGATTCTTTGAATGTTTATTTTGCTCTCTGGTTCTAGGATAGAAGGGCAGTTTTCTTGAAACATGCTATGCTGTCCAGGTCCTCCTTTTTTATTATGGATCTGTTTTCCAGGTCATTTGTTTTTCCAGTGAGGTCTTTTACATTTTATTTTATTTTTTTCATTATTTTGAATTTGTTTGATTGAATCTTAATGTCTTATAGAGTAATAAGCTTCTACTTGCCAATTCTAATTTTTAAGGAATTATCTTCCTCAAGTTTTTTGTACCTCATTTTCCATTTAGCCAATTCTACTTTTTAGGTTTTTTTTTTCTAAATGGTTGACTTTCTTTTATGTAATACTATTGCATCACTCTTATTTCTTTTCCCAATTTTCCTTTGGCCTCTCTTATTTGAGTCTTCAGCTTCTTTTTCTCAGCTCTTCCATGAGTTATTTCTGGACTTGAGGTCAATTTTCATTTTTCTTTGGGGTTTTGCCCATAGGTATTTTGACATTGTTGTCATCTTCTGAGTTTGTGTCTTTCCCCTTACTTTTAAATTTGAGCTCTTCTCCTGGGGTGAAAGGAATACTGTCCCAAGATTCTTATTCCAGAGGCTGCAGACCGTGTTTCTTGACCTGGTGCTGTACTGGTATTGCCCTGAGGCCCATGAGACAGACTTGTGTCAGGTGCTGTGCTGAGGGGGCTGAAGTGGTGACTGGCTGGCACAGCTGAACACTGTAGGGGTCTGGCAACTTCCCTGGCTCTGATCCGGGGTCAGAGTATTAGTGTCTGGTATGTGCTGAGGCCCATGGCAGGTCCCTGCCTGTTTGTTCACCTATATACTAAAGCAAGTGGTGGATCCAGGCACTAATGCCTGCCTGTTTGCCTGGTCATGCTGAGTTACAAGGAGCAGGGGGTTGGGGTGGGGGTGGGGTCCAGTTACTTGTTTCTGCCTATTTTCAGGATCCATATTTTTAAAGAAAAAAATAAATTGGTGGTGGAAATAGCTATCAAAACTATAACAGTAGGGGATTTCAACCCCTCTCCAAACTAGATAACCAAAAAATAAATAAGAATGAAGTCAAGGAGATGTAGAGAATCTTAGATTAGCAAGATATGACAGACATTTGGAGAGAATTGAATGGGAATAAAAAAGAAATATACCTTTTTCTCAGCACTAATGACATCTTTTAAAAAAATTGACCACATATTGGAGCCTAAAAATTTTATAGTTAAATGCATAAAAGTAGACATATTAAATTCATCCTTTTCTGATAACAATACAATAAAATTACATTAAATGAAAGACCATGGAAATATTAAAAATTAATTGGAAACCAAATAATCTAATTTTAAAGAATGAGTAGGTTAAAGAACAAGTCATAGAATTGATAAGTAATTTTTATTGAAAAGAATGATAATGAGACAACCTATCAACCTATCAGTAAAATAACTAGCTGTCTCCCAAAATAACTAAGTCTCTTTCTCACTCTAACCCATTCTCCACTCAGCATCTCAAGTGATTTTCCTAAAATGCAGATCTGATCATATCATTCCTCCCTATTAAATAAATCCTAGTGGCTCCTTGTTATTTCCAGGAACAAATACAAAATGCCCTTTTTGCCATTCAAAACCCTTTAGAACCTAGTGACTTCTTATTTTTCCATTCTTCTTGCACCTTACTCTCCATGGATACTCTTTAATACAGTGACACTGGTCTCCTGGCTGTTCCACAAACAAGAAATTCCATCTCTTGGCCTTGAGCCTTTTGTCTGTCCCCCATGCCTAGAACTCTCTCCTTACTCTGCTCTGATTATTTAAGTACTATTCTGACTTCTTGTGTGTGTGTGGGGGGGGGGTGTGTTATGATTTTTAGCAGTTAAGCACAGTGCTTAGTTTGATTTTTTCTTTCTTTTTTTTTTTTTTTTTTAACAGGGCCATCCCTTTGGTAACTACTTGAAGAGGCCTATTCATTGAATGGGTGTATCTCACTCAAAGTAAGAATGTGATAAAACCTTAGCCTAAAATGGTCAGAGTCTCACATTGCATCCTGGGTCATCTACAGTCATCCTGTGTATCATACTACTGGACCCAGATGTCTTCGGAGGATAAAATGAGGCTGGTGACCTTGCACAGCTTTCCCTCACTCAAAGTCAACTATAAATCATGGCATCATCTTGATGTCATGGCCCTCTTTGAAAATGAAAGACAAACACAACAACAGTGCTTAGTATATAGTAGGTACTTACAGAATTTTTAAAAATTGAATTGAATACTCATTTCTAATTATTCAATAATAGATATATCAATAATCTAATTTTTCTAAAATTTTATTAAAATCTTCCATATTTTTCTTGTGTATTTTGCTCTTAGATTTATTTAGGGCTAAAAGGCATAGATAAGGTCTCCCATTATTATAGTGTTGCTGTCTATTTCTCATTATTTTTAATTTGGTTTGCCTTGGAGAATTTGGAATTTATGCCACTTAGTACATATATGTTATATATAGAAATGAATTCATTATCCATGTTACCTTTAAGCAATGTTACTTCCATATTTATCTTTGAAAATTAAGTCTTTTTGCCATGTCCTTGTCTGAAATCATAATTGCTAAACTTCCTTTTTTTGGTTTGGTTTTGTTTTTTGGCTGAGACATAATAGATTTTGCTCCAAGTTCTTATTTTGGCTCTGATCTTTCACTTTTCACAGTGCCATCACACTGATTCCTCTTGGTCTTATCTTATCTTTTAGGTGGTTTCCTTGATTGTTCCTCTGCAGAGGGTGAATCCTGACTGCCAGGTCTAATTTTCTTTTTTGCTGCCAGAAAAACCTTGGATTTTCCTCCCTTGATACCTCTATATAGAGTATGTTCTTCATTTTTTTTGGGAGGGGGAAGGAGGACCTGGGAGGAAGAGGCAGCCAGGGTTAAGTGACTAGTCCAGGGTCAAGTGTCAAATGTCTGAAGCCAGATTTGAACTCAGGTCTTCCTGACTCCAGGGCTGATGCTCTATACTGTACCACTTAAATACCCCCGTGTCCTTAATTTAATCTAATTTTTATTATAGTTTTCCCATTTATATGTAAAAACAATTTTAACATTCTCCTTTTCAAATTTTGAGTTCCAGGGAGGCAGAACCAAGGTGGCTGAGTAAAGGCAGGGACTCACCTGAGCTCTTCCTCAAACCCCTCAAATTCCTTTAAAAAATGACCCTTAACAAATTTTAGAGCAGCAGGACCTACAAAAACACAAAATGAAACAAATTTCCAGGCCAAGACAACTTGGCAGTTGTGCAGGAAAGGTCTGTAGCACTAGGGTGAGAGAAGAACACAGTGAAAACCTTGCCAGAAGAAACTGGGCCCCAGTAAACTCAAAGCAGCCCTCTGGGTGACTAAATCACTAGCAACAGTGGTGGTTTTCAGACCTCTCAAGCCATGGAAGATAGAGAGATCAAATAAGTGGTCAGAAGGAGATTACAGAGAACCCTTTGCTAGCACTGAGGCAGGACTCTGTTACTTTGCCCATACTAAGATCTGGGTCACAGTCCTGGGTGTGGCAGTCTCAGGTGAGGAGGAATGCTAGCATAGTAGAACTTGTGTCCACAGTGGAAGGTGGACCCTCTTCACAGTTCTGAGGCAAAAAAATGGTGCTTGTTGTCACTTACAGACCAGAGCATAGGCATAGAGAGGAGTAAACATCTCTCCTTAGATCATACCACCTTAGAATAAGTGAAAACTCATAGGTCCCTAGAATTATCTTTGAAAATAGCTGCACAAAACCCCTGAAGCTTGGGATAGGGCTTCACCCTGGAAGCAGAGATCTACTGCAACAGAGTTAAAAGTCAACTAATAGACTGGGAAAATAAGCAAACAACAGAAAAAATAGCCCTCTGACTATTGAAAGTTACTATGGTTACAAAGAATATCAAAACACACACTAAGAAGACAACAAAGTCAAAATTCCTATATCCAAAGCCTTCAAGACAAATATGAATTGGTCTCAGGTCACTGAAAAGCTCAAAAAGGAATTTGAAAATCAAGAAAGAGAAGCAGAAGAAAAATTGGGAAAAGAAATGAGAGTGATGCAAGAAAATCATGAAAAAAAAGTTAACAGCTTGGTAAAGGAGACACAAAAAATACTGAAGAACATAACACAGTGAAAACCAGACTAGGTCAAATTGCGAAAGAGGTCTAAAAAGCCAATGAGGAAAAGAAAGCCTTAAAAAGCAGAATTGATCAAAAGGAAATGGAGGAGGTCCAAAAGCTCACTGAAGAAAATAATTCCTTAAAAATTAAAATGGAGCAAATGGAAGCTAATGACTTAATGAGAAATCAAATTTTGAATTCTGAATTCTCTCCCTCCTTCTCTTCTCCCCACATGCAATTTGATGTAGATTTTACATGTATAATCATGCCAAATACATTTCTATGTAAGTCATACTGTGGAAGAAAATACAGACCTAAAAAAAAACCCAAGAAAAATAAAGTAAAGAAAAAATATCTTTGATCTGCATTCAGGCTCTACCAGTTCTCTCTCTGGAGGTGGATAGCACCTTTCAGAATTTTCTTAAGAGTGTTGCATTGCTGAGAATAGCTAAGTCATTCACAATAAATCATCATACAATATTTTTGTTACTGTGTACAGTGTTCTCCTGGTTCTGCTCCTTTCACTTTGAATCAGTTTATGTAAGTCTTTCCAGATTTTTCTAAAAGCATCCTGCTCATCATTTCTTAAAGCACAGTAGTATGCCATCATAATCATATAAACAACTTGTCCAGCTATTCCTCAGTTGATGGACATCCTCTCAATTTCCAATTCTTTGTCAACACTAAAAAGCTGCTATAAATATTTTGTACAGAAAAGTCCTTTTACTTTTTTTTTTTTAATCTCTTTGGGATGCAGACCTAGCTGTGATATTGCTTGGTCAAAGGGTATGCATGGTTTTGTATCCTTTGGGTATAGTTAAAAGTTGCTCTCCAGAATGGTTGAATCAATATACAATTTCACCAACAGTGCAATAGTGTTTTAATTTTCCTCTGTCCCCTCCAACATTTTCTGTCATATTGGCCAATCTAATAGGTATGTGCTAGTAGCTCAGAGTTGTCTTAATTTGCACCTTTCCAATCAAGAGTGATTCAGAACACCTCATTTGACCACAGATAGTTCCAATTACTTTGTCTGAAAACTTCCTGTTCATATCCTTTGACCATTTATCAGTTGGGGAATGGCTCTAATTTCTATAAATTTGACTCAGTTTTCTATATGTTTAAAAAATAAAATCTTTATCAGAGGAACTCACTGTATTTTGTATTTCCCTTTATCCTATTTCCCCCATTTATCCTTCTTTCTCCCTTCTTTTACCCTGTCTTCTCAAAAGTGTTTTGCTTCTGACTTTTACCTCCCCAATATGTCTTCCCTTCTATCACTCCTTTCTCCTCCCTTCTCTTATTCTGCTTTCCTGTATGAAAAATATAGATTTCCACACCCAACTGAGCATGTATGTTTGTGTCCTTCATTTTAAAGGTTTCCAAGAGGAATGACCTACATTTTATGCTGGGATGCCAGGATACTAGAAAGTATGAGTTAGTCTCTGACATTTCTTCATTACAGTTGGGCTGTTGTAAGCAAGGAAGCTGTGGTGTAGATCTGGGATTTGTATTAACTTTGTCCATAGGGGGATTTATTTGGGACATGGTTGGGGACACTTTGTGAAAGAAGAGTGTAGTACCAGATTTAGGACTTATGTAGAATTTTCCTGAGACTCCAGGGAACTTCCTGGAACAGCAGTTTTTGATCTATTTCAGTCATCTTAGTCTTACCATCTACCTGATAATATTGGAATATGTTTTTGGTAAAAAGACTGCTTCTTTGAACTTTGTGTTAATTTAAGTCCATCAGATGTAGAAGAGTGACTGGGACAGCAATGACCAAGCAATAGCTAACTGTTCTGTAATTCTATCAGAGGAGTTCTTCACACTTTCTTTGCATTTTGATGAACATATAATCACCTTGTCTCTATTATCTTTCATTTCTGTGAACTGAACTAGGAATGGAGTGGGAGAATTAATTGTTAATGAGTATCCTAACCAACTCCTCCCTCTACCCCACACTTAACTACTCATGATAATCATGAGCATAACCCCTCTGTCAGAAACTTTGCAATATCTTTGGTGCCTGAATCTGGGGTTTTCTGATGGAACTGACTATACTTTGGAGGATTTTTCACTTTTCTGATCCCTTATACCCTCTAAGAGAATTTGAGAACATTACTATCTGACACTATCCATGTTGTTTTTATCAACTCTCCTTGCCCACACAATTCAAAAGTCATTAAAGAATGAACAAATATATTTGTCGATTGAAGGAAAGAAACAGGGCTCACTTAAAACTCTGAGAAAATAATTGTCTTCTAGGAGCAAGCTTTTTCAAAGGTCTATAAAGCCCCAGTCATTTACTGTCATAGTAGATTCTGTGTATTGTGTAACATCTCATATATATATTTGGCTGAGACTCCTTACTTCCTCTGGCACAATACGACTCATTACCTCTATTCTCTCTCATTCCTAGCAGATGGTGGGATCATTGCTTCCCATCAGTTTGCTCTCATTGAACCTCTTCTGTCTTGTGCAGCATCACTTTGCCTGTGGTTCTCCAACAGATGGTAACAGTTCTCTTCTGACACTCTCAGTTTGCAGTCTCTCAGTCAGAAGCCAATCTCTTTGGGGGGTAGGTGGTGGCATTCTAGGTCTCACATGCCTTGGCAGAGATAAGTGGCTCCCTTGGATACATCTCTTACCACAGCACTACATGGTGCTAACAACAGAGAGACAGCAGAGACTTTGTTTTCCTTGATCTGGAAAAAACTGAACAAAAGTAGCTAACAAGGAGTTGATACACAAGATTAAGTAAGGTGATAGAAAACACTTATTTGCCCTTGATGAAGCAGGTCACTTTAACCAGGTAAATTGCATCCCTTGGGTATGGAAAGAATTACATGCATGTTTACTGAATCACTGTCAGTGATATTTGAAAGATCTTAGCAGCATTGTAGGAACAGAGGACAAATGTCTCAATTTTCAAAAAAAGAAGTAGACTATATAACCTGCCTGCTATAGACTAATAGACTTTCAATTCTTAGAAAAAACATGGAATATATAATTAAAGAATTGTTTAATGAAAAGCTAGAAAAAGAAGCAAATGGTAAAAACGCCAAGATAGAAAAGCTGTTCAAGGATATAATCATGCTACTACATTAAAAGGGGCTTTTATCTTAGGAAAGGGGTAAGATTCCTAGAAAATGGCATAAAAGTTAAAAATGTGAATGTTGATACATTAAGTTTGTGGGAAATAGGGGTTAGGTTCCCATGACCACCAAAAACTGTAATCTGTTGCAGCACACAGCTACTACAGGAATTGGAATGATTTATTTTATTTTCTCAAGAAGCTGCATCACTAACTCTGTGCTTGGGCTTAGAACCAAGAGGATTTGCATTACACTTTGGGGGCCTAATTGCAAGGCCAAACTTGAGTTTAAAAGTAGGCAATAAAAATGTGCAAGAAATGCTTGGGTTGCTCTTTATAATGGTAGGATGAACAAGATGAGTGAAGCACCTTATAAAATACCCTTTACTCCACAAACTTGTTTGCATTGGGTCTCTCATGTTTTCATCTACTATTCATAGTCATGAAATGCAAAAGTGAAATTGAAGTTACTGATAAAGTCACATGAATGCTTGAAGTTGTTAAAGCTAAATATGCAAATGTTGAAGATTAACAACTTTTTTTTAAAATAATTGGAACATTTTGAAAAGGTGAACTAACTCTATCTATATCCTAGAAATCTTGTTCACATATCTTTCAGTCTGTCAAAATGGAGGGGAAAAGCACTGGAATAGTGTTTGTCAGCAATAAGATTGATGGGATCCAACTTGAAAATTGACCATTTAGTTCTAATTGAGTATTTTTTGAACCCTTCCCAAAGGAAATGAAAAAATAGTAATAATATTTTCTTTGTTTCCTATTTCATAAATATATGTGTATATTCATATATATTCTTTAAGATGTTAACAACCACAGCACGAATTTTCTCTTGAAACTTAAAAACTCTAGTCCTTCAAGTTAAAAGGAAATATTACTGAAAAATTAGGATTTTCTGTTATATAAAATATAAGTGTATTATGTATGTAATTCATTTACCACAATCAGTAAGTCAATTTTGTATTTACTGAGTACTTACTTTGCTCAGTACTATACTGAGTACTTCAGGGGATGTAGCGATAGTATAAGATGTGATCCCTGATTACAAATAACTTATCACTTAGTTGGGAATGACTGTTCTTGAATAACTTGTTTTTCTATTTTGGTCAGTATTACTGGTCAGCAGTTTATAATTCACTGTTTCTATTAAGTAGATTTGTTCAGTGAGTTTTAAAGTAATACTTAAATAGCAGTTTCGGCACCAAATTTAATTTAAAAATCTGTTTAAATGACTACCAAAGTTTACATGGTAGCACAGTTTTCTTTCTTAGACTCAAAGTATAAAATGTACTTCACTAAATTTTTGGCATAAATCATGTATCATATTCATGAAGTGAATGTTTAATTGCTTAGAGTACCTGGACAAAATGAATGATAGAATTCTATATTTCGAAGATTTTAAGTAAGATGAATGAAATTAAATGGCCAGTAGGTGTCTCTATTATGTAGGATACCTATAATTCTAAGTTTGTCTGCTAATGATTTATTTTGCATCTGATTAAAATTTCCTCTGTTTCATTTTGTATGTTAATTTCCCCCCTCCTTCACGTTAAGGAATCCTTAGCCTCCACTATATTTCCATACTTGCCTATTATTCTTCCTTAATACTCCTTTTAATATTCTTCCCACCCTATATAATATAGGCTTTACCCAATATTTCTCTAGTTGCATTTTTATAGCATCTTCTGACACTGAAGTTCATTTAAAATTTTTTATTTCATTAAATATTTGCCAATTGCATTTTTAAAAATCAGCATTCATTTTTTAAAATATTGAGCTCCAAATTCTCTCCCTCCTTCCCACTCCTCTCTACTTCTTGAGAAGACAAACAATAGAATTTAAATTATACATGTGAAATCCTGCAAAATATGCTTCCATATTGGCCATGTTGCAAAAACAATACACAAATAAAAAAAATCCAAGAAAAATAAAGTGAAAAAGTATATACTTCAGTCTGTATTCAGAGTTCATCCTTTCTTTCTCTGGAGAGAGATAACATTTTTCATCATGGAATTATCTTGGATTGTCATAACTAAGTCACAGTTGATTATCATTACAATATTGTTACTGAGACATTGAAGTTCTAAACGAAACACAGAGCTGCATTTTCAGAAGTTTCATGAAAATCAAGTCTCATTTAGAATACTTGACAAGTTCATATTAAGAATTGGAAATCAAGCTTTTCATCAAGTTTTTTTGGGGTTGAGGTGGGGTAGGGGAGAGAGTGAAGAGAGCAGTTCATTTTGATTCATCTCTCCTTAGCTTTATTTCTTAAAATCCCTGGTTTCCTTCAAATCTCAGGTCAAAGATCACTTACATGACACCTTTGTGCAGTCTATCACTTCCTGCTACCACCTCATCAACAGCTCTCCTAGGCGAGAAGAGGAGCCAAATATTCCTTTGACTCAGCTTTATGACTTCTGTCTCCTGCTGGGTGTCATATGTCCCCTGAGGGATGACAGCATTGGGCGGGGCCAGGCATATTCCATGAGTCCAAAGCAATGACTTCATCTTTGCCAGCATCAGCCTCCTGCCACCGGCCTAGTTCCCAAATGAAGTAGTCTTCTGTGCACAGAGGAGCAACTTTTAACCTCAGGTCTTCCATCTCTGGTTGCAATTGTCCTGTGAGAGAAGAGATGGAAAGTTAGTGAGGAATGTGACTTCTTTCTCCTGCTCTGCCAGTTGGTTGTCCATCTCCTGCTGCACCCTTTTCCTGCTCATCTCCTCTTTGTGGAAGGAAGTGGAGAAATGAAACAGGGTCTTCCATCTGACTAATGCTTACCATCTCATACTACACTAGCTTCTAGACTGAACTCCAGCTTCCTTGGTGGAATATATTTTATTCCCTATTGTCATTTCCAGGTTCTCCCCCTACCTCTGTGACTCAGAACCTCACCTCCTTTGAGGTCCATGCTACTCATATATACCATGCAATCACATCCCAGTGGCTGTTGTCTACAGAACCCCAGAACATCCCCCTTCTTTGCTCAATGAGTTCAATATCTGGCTTACAATTTTTCTCTCCTTCCTGCCAACTTCTACCTTAATACAAGGGGATTCATCATATATATTGATTTTTCCTGAAATACCCTAACTACTTACTTCCTCTACCTATTCATCTCCCATGAGCTACTCCTCCACCCCATCTCAGCTACACCTAAAGATGGTCACATCATTGACCTTGTCATCACCCACAAGTGAACCACCTCTATGTTCAATGATTCTGAAATCCCTTTATCTGAATGTAGCCTATTGGCTTGTTACCTGTCCCTTACACAACCCTACTCTTGACCGGAACCACGGCCTCAATCCCTTGACCCCTCATTTCTCTCCCCTGCACTATTTCTTCTCTTTTCCCCATCTTGATCCCTTGAATCGTTTCAGTGCTACACTGTCTTCCTCTCTAGAAATCTTAGCCTCCTCATTATATTGCCAATTACACCTGGCTAAACCTCAGCACTGGATCACTCCCACTGTCACTCCTACACATAGGCTACTGAATAAACATAGAGAAAATCATACAACCATGTTGACTAAGTTCACTACAAATTTATGTTACACAATCTCAATTGGGCCCTCACTGCTGCTAGGCAATCTTTCTATACCACCCTTAGCAACTCACTATCTCACATTATATCTGCCCTTTGTAGCTAAACTTCTCAAAAAGCAGGTGCCTTTACTTTCCTCCCACTCTCTCCAGCCTGTTGTAACCTGGCTCCTGACCTTATCATTCCACCAAAACTGTTTTCTCCAAAGTTACCAAGGATCTCATAGTTGACAATCCAAAGGCCCTTTCTCAATCCTCATTCTCCTTGACCTCTAGGAAGCTTTGGACACTTGCTCATTTCCTCCTTGATACTTACTCTCTTTTCTCTAGGTTTTTGGAACATCATTCTCTAGGAAGCTTTGGACACTTGCTCATTTTCTCCTTGATACTCTCTTTTCTCTAGGTTTTTGGAACATCATTCTCTCCTGGTTCTCCTCCTACCTATCTGACCACTCCTTCTCTGTCTCTTTTGCTAGATCCTCATCCAGTTAGGGCCCCCAACCTCTGTCTTCCTGCCAGAAATTTTCTTGTCTTGACTTTATATACATTTTGCATGTATAGTGTAAGGGTGGAGGTGGATTGAATCAGTCAATCACAACAACCGCACTTAAAGTATCTAACAAGATGCTTTATTCCATAATACTGCCATCAAGTGAGTTCTTTCCTGTCATCACTTCATAGGTACAATTCTTTGAACTCTCTCTTGTAAAACAAGCAAACAGAAAAGGAAAACTGTAGTTTTATTTTGTTTCCCTGTCTCCCTGTGTGTTTGTGTTTTCAAGAGCCTGCTTGTGTATCATAGTTTGAAAAAGCTTAATTAGTTCTTGATGTAGGGTATACTGTTGCATGTAGAAATTAGAAAATATGGGCAATTTCCTTGTTGTTGTATTTTTTCATATTTCAATTTCCCCCTTTTTGAGAGTCAGGAAATAATAGTTGTTAATTCCTGAACTCAGAAGATTATTGTAGCATGAATTAAAATATAAATAGTTTAGAAAGGAAAGAATCAGAAGCAATCACACTCAATAGCCCAGTGTCCCAGAAAAGAAATTATTTGGAAAAGAACTCTCTATTTGACAAGAACTTCTGGGTAAATTGGAAAGTAGTTTGTCAGGAATTAGGTTGAGAGCAATATTTTATATAATATACTATGATAAGTTTATATAATATACTACAATAAACTTAAAATGGATATATTGAATATAAATGGTCACAACATAAATAATTTATCCCCATATCTTTTTGAAATGCTCTACAGCATGAAAATATTTGACTTAAAAAGCACTTGTTTGTGTAAAAAGCTTGGAATTCAAATACAAAAGCTGACCACCCTATGTGAGTGAGGAGCTTGTATTTTAATAGAGGAGGACCACACATATAAGGGAACTACAGCTAGGAGGGTTGTTTTGGTCTCAGAAGTTACAGATTTGGTGATTATAGAAATAATGTGGTCAGTTGAAATAATGTGGTCAGTTGTTGTCTTTAAAAAAAATTAATTAGTTTTAAAGCTAAATACTAAAGCAAATACAAAAGAAGAATAGAGAAAGCAACATTTTAAATTTAAATATTGAAATATAAATACAAAATAAGTAAAGAAAAAAAGCACTGCCATGTGCACAGCAGAATGTAAGAAAGGATTCAAAATATACAGCCTTATGTTTCCATTTCAAGAAAGCCTATATGATAAATAAGGTGTACTGTGTTGAGAACTGTCCATATTTTCTTTGCTTTCTTGTATATTTTCTTTTGTTTTCTGTGTACTTTTCCTTTGTTCTTTTTTCCACCCTTTTTTTCCCCTCCTATGCTATAATTAAGTACAGATATAATTATATATATATATTGATATATATACACAATACACATATATGCTCAATTAAATATATACGCATATGTGCATATATACATATACAAATTATATAGACACACATACATATATCTATACATACATACATACACTTATATACACATACATATACTTAGATAGCTATAGTCATGCTCATATGTAGATTATATATAGTCATATGCATCTATGTAAGACCCTTGTTTGTCCTCTGTTTCTCTGAGGGTGGATCACCTCTTTCTTCATAGTGATGGTAATCTTGATTTACTTGTTGTTCTTAGAGGAAAGGATACAAAGTAGGGTTCCTGTGGTAAGACTGGGTTAAAGCATGGCTGGATCTGGGACAGGCTAGATAGAGTAGAGTCTCAAAAATAAGTGTAGGGTCTCTGGATGTGCAATTTAAAGGGTTAAACAGCAAAAGGACAGAAAAAGTGCTACTTATTCCATTTTTTAATCTTTCAGAAAAACAGGAAAGATTCCACATTCTCCCCTCATCACACATTCAAGTGGAATAATATTGTGTTAATTTTAAAAATAATTTAACTAAATGGATACTAAAAATAATATTGATTTTCATTCCCCCATCTCCCTTGTATCCCTTCTGAACACAAATTTACCACTGCATTAAAAGAGAAGAAAGGTGCCAGGCATATCGATAAATGTGATCTTAGCATCTTTAATCTTGTTTCAGTAATTTGTTAGTGCATCTTTGACTCATGTTTTTAATTAATAAAATGTTGGGTTATATCCCCATAGATACAGAGCCTCTGGAGACTGAAACCCAGAGAAATTAGTTTTAAGAGACTTGCCCAGTGGCACACAGTAAGTATCTAAACACAAGTTCTTCGACTGGAGAAGTAGTGTTCTTTCCACTTTACTGCAGTTACTTGCTAACCTTAACAATCTCAAAATTCACTTTTATATTTTATGATTCTTTTCCCTTTATGCTCCATTTTAATGGTTCTGGTCATTAATAGTAATAGTAAAGACAGTTGGTACTGAAGTATTCTTTTAATTAAAAGGTTACTCTTCTAAAATCTGGCTCATCATGAGCTGGTCCAACTGTTCTGGAAAACAATCTGAACCAAAACCCAAAGGGTTACGTTGTGAGAGAAATTCTGAGAGACAAAGTTTCTAGGATGATCAGTTTATTAGCAAGACTTGCAATTGCCAGTAAATGGGGTCAATGGTCTTTCATAAACCAAAGACCCCAAGTGAGGGTTGACAGGGTTTTTTATAGTGATTTACAAGATGATGACAAAATCTCGACTAACTTAGTTGTGCCTTCTTCTAATTTACTTAGGAAATGAAAAAATCCTCTAATATCAGCTTGACATTACTACATTTGCACCTCTCCTTCTGAAACCCCTTAACCACAAACAAGACGTGATTCGTGGAATTGTGTAGACTGAATAAGTTTGACCTATGAAGTAATCAAGTTTCTCTGGAATGTGGGCAGTGAGTGAAGTTACAAGGACAGAGGCATAAGTCATAAGACAAAGGTGGAGATCCAAGGTACAAGAATAGAATTGTGACCCAAGTGACCTGAGTTTAGAAAAGTAAATTTGAAGAGGTAAGGAATTTGGACTCACATAGTGAAGGATAAGAAATAATTTTAAAAAAAATAATAAGTTGTCAATTTCATAGCTATAAAACTGAGCATACCCTTTGACCCAGCAATACTACTACCAGGTCTATATCCCAAAGAGATAATAAAAAAGGGAAAAGGACTTCTATGTACAAAAATATTTATAGTAGCTCTTTTTGTGGAGGCAAACTATTAAAAATCAAAAGAATATCTATTAATCAGGGAATGGTTGAAAAAGTTGTGACATATGATTGCAATAGAATGTTACTGTGATGATGAGAAATGATGCGCAGAATGATTTCAGAAAAAATCTGGGAAGACTTATGTGAACTGACGCAAAGTAAGGTTAAAACCAGAAGAACATTTAACACAAGAGTAGTCGTATTATAATAATGAGCCACTGTGGAAGACTTAACTACTCTGAACAATACAGTGTTCCGAGACAACTCCAATATACCCAGGATAAAAAATACCATCTACCTCCAAGTGTTGAACTCTTGAGTGTACATTGAAGCACACTTTTTCACTTTATGTTTCTTGCTTTTTATATTATTTTGTTTTTGGCAACATGACTGATATGGAAATATGTTTTCATGATTTGACATATCAGAGAAGCTGGTGTCCCCAGTAATATATTCTCTTCCTGTTAAACCCATTATAGGTCCTTCTCTGTCAGGCCAGGTATTACACCTCTTCTTCCACAGCTGTGTTCTTTAGTGGCACTCTCTCCCACAAATGGATTGCGATCCCCTCTTTTATATCCCTAGATTAAATATCTACTTTCTCCTACCTCTTCAGTTCTTTTACACTTCCTTTTTTTGGGGAGGGGGAAGGAAGTGAATCATGATATTCTCTATCATTTTCATTTCTCCTCTTTCTTACATCTTTATCTGACTGTGTGCTTTTTTCATCCCTTGATCATCCTGTGTGTGTGGGTGATTCTCCCACCATTTAAAAAAAGAAACTCTGTAGCTCTCTTATTCTTTTTTTTATAAATGTTTACTTATTTATTTTTAGTTTTCAACATTCATTTCTGCAAAATTTCGAGTTCCAAATTTTCTTTCCCTCTCTCCCCTCCTCCCACCCAAAAACACCATGCATTCTGATTACCCCCTTTCCCCAATCTGCCCTCTCTTCTATCACACCCTTCCCTTTCCTTATCCCCATCTTCTCTCTTGTAGGGCAAGATAAGTTGTATGCAAAAACAGTTCTCAGCATTTGTTCCTAAAACTTTGAGTTCTAACTTCTCTCCCTTCTTCCCTTCCCACCCATCCCCACAGAGAAGGCAAAAATTA
>CM053771.1:341337418-341468724 GCA_028658325.1 Potorous gilbertii
GCAGACCTCCTCGTCGTCAGAGACAAATGGAGAAATGCTCTTCTCAAGGAAATAGCCCTCTATGGTCTTAGTTTTTTTCCCTTTTCTGGGCATTTTCCCAGCCAGTTACTTGACTTATGAGAGTCCTCGCCACCCCCTACCTAGATCTGCCCAGCTAGTGCTTGGGGTCTGAGATTCAAATGCTCCCAGACAGTTACTTGACTTCTGAGAGTCCTCTCCACCCCGTGGCCTAGATCCGCCCAGCTAGTGCTTGGGGTCTGGGATTCAAATGCTGCTCCCCAGCCTCAGGGCTTTTGGTGGCAGGCCTGACTGCTCTTCAATGGGAGCTTATCTGCTGGTTCTCAGGTAGGGGCAGGGCCGCCTCTCAGGCTCAGTTCCCTCAGGGGGTTTATGCAAAGACCTTTTGTAGTGGAGCTGGGGTGGAGCTCCTGCCTGCTCTGGGGGCCTCTGGCCCAGCGGCCTCTGCTGTGGCCGCAGCCGCAGCCTCCCCAGGGGGTCCGAGTCCCAGAGATACCCCGCTCCCCTCTCAGCCTGTCTCTCTCACTGACCTGTGCGTCTGAGGGTGGAGAGTCCTTCACGGCCGCCTGGAGATTCAGGTCCCTGACGCCTGCTGGGCTCTGCTCACTCCTCTCAGTGTGGTGTGGCCGGGGCGGGGAAGGGGAGCGCTCCGCAGGGCAGGGCTCCGCTCCCGTCCGGGGCTGGATAGACCTTTGTGGTCGGTTTTTCAGGGCTCTCTGCAACGGAAATCTCCTTCACTGTGTTGCTGTGTGGCTTCCACTGTTCCAGAATTTGTCAGGAGTTCTTTTTACAGGAAATCTATGGGCTGTGGATTCGGAGCTAGCAAATGTGAGTCTTTCTACTCCGCCATCTTGGCTCCGCCCCAAAATTCCTGAAATTTTTAAATGTAAATGCTGTGTATCTTGGAGACTGGAACAATCTTTCTTTGTGGAGATGATCTATGAGGTTTTTTTGACTGATATTTTATTTTCTGTGTTCAAAAGTTCTGTGCATAAAAGTTCTATCATTTCTTATGGTGTGGCCTTCAAGTCTTTTTGTTTATTTTTTTTTATCATATTATTTTAGGAGATCCAGGATGTTTAACTTGTTTATATGCATCATGTCTTCAAGTTCAATCAATTTGGCATATCTAAATTTTATGTGTTCTTTTAACAGCCTTTTAATTCTCTTTTGTCATATTTCTTACTTCATTAACATTGTTCCATTCTGAATCTGTTGGCTGTTGGAGTCTTTTTCACTTTTCTAGGGACTTTCCATTGTGTATTCCATTTCCCCCTGTTATTTGAACTTTTAGATTCTGCATTGGGAATACTAAGTTCTGAACTTTACTAATTCCTAATTCCTTTTATGAATTTCATTTCTCTTTTGAATGACTTCAGAGTTTTTTTTGTTTTTATTTCATGATTTCTTGAGAGTCCACAGGATTCTATATTTTATCAGGTGTTGGTTCATTTTTCTTTATCTTGTAATATTTGTTTAAAAAGTTGGGAATCTCTATACTCATCCTTTCTTCATGTTGTAGGATTCTCTCTGTTGATTTATTAATTAATCTGCTTTTGCTCTGAACTTTTTTGAAGGACTTCTTTTCCTCTTGAAGTATTTGATATTTTAATCTCTTTTTTAATAGTCCTTAATTAGTTGTTGACACTTCCCTCTTTTCTAGTGAGTATACACAGTCCTGATTCTGGACTACGAAGCTGTGTTAGCCTCTTCATAGATTGGGAACTTTAGGGTTCACTGCCTTAAATCTCTACTCTGAGTAGCCTCTTGGGGGACAGGACTGGCCTCAACTAGGTTTAGTCCCCTTTCTTTCAAACCTGGTGCATCTGTACATGAAGTTCCCCTACTTCAATTTCTCATTCTTTTCTTCTCATGACTGGACTGGATCAATATCTTCTGCTTTTTACACAGAAAGGAAGGCAAAAAGAGATTGTTGGGGTAGAATCTTTGCATCCTTGTGAGGGAATTGTGGGAACCGTGGGAACCACACTGACCCCGTCTTGTGACTACATTCAGGATCTAGCTCAGTTACCTTTCTATTCAGTTATGGCCTAGTCCAATTTCTGTCTTGTGAGAAAACTTTATTGCATTAGTTGAACCTAATCCTGCTTGACTAGGAAGCTGGACCTCCTTCACCTGTTTCTTAGAGACCCTTACCTAAGGGCATAAATTATGCTGACTAGAAACCCAGTCAGATCTGAAGACTGATTCAAAGAGTTTTCTCATAATTGTACCTATCAAAGAACCTATATATCTTACCTGAAAACTGGCCTTGTAGTGATGAACCTGTTATTTTTTCCGTGTTCCTTTGAATACAGACACTTGGGGGGAATGTTACACCTCTGTTTATGATTTCAGGGAACTGCACTTGTTTGCTCTCACCCTCCCAACTTGAAAAGTCTTTAATCTTTCTTGCAATTAAAATCAGATCATATATTATATGCATATCATGCAATATAATATACATATTATATATACATTTGTTAACCACATTTATTAATCTTAAGTTGCTGAGTGAACAGTGAGGGAAGAAAAGTGGAATGGTCAAGGGAATAGGGATATAGCTGGGTATGCCTATGCCATGGCCTCCTCCCTCCAGCTTCTCTGTATTCTTCAGATTGATATTTTAGGACCACATAGAACTGATTTCATAATAAATAATATTTATTAATTATGTATTAACTATACATATATATAATATGTATAGAATATATAGTTTTGTATCCTGGTTAATTGTTTTCTTTTAATTAATTGGTCTTATTTGGTTAATTGTTTATAAGGCATAAAAATCTGTCTTCCCCTGTATTCAGGGTCCAATGCCAAAACTGAGGAGGCCAAATTCTGATTTTTTATGCTATTGATATGCATTTCTTGATAAATCTATGCTCTTAGAAGCTCAAACCTTTGTTTCTTCAGTCATTTCATCTTTCACCTACCACATTTGGGAGTCCCTAATCTGTGGCTAGACACTAGATGCAAACCAGAATATTTTTAACCCCCTGCTTCCTCCTTACATGTTTAGTTACTGTTAGTATCTGCCATTTGTGGTTAGAGAGGATGACGCAGACAGGAAACATACTGTCAGAGTTTCTGTAGCAAAGAAAGACCAAGATGGGACGCAGGCACAAGTATATTAATACACTTTGCATCCCTGCTGAGCTTGCAGAGGGTGATGAGGGGTAAGAGTTCTGAGTAGTTTAAGATTATAACTCTCTGTCATTAATTTGTAAGGATTTACCTCATTAAACTTCTTTCTTCCTTGTCCTGTTGCTTGAGCTGTGAATACTCTACATCTAGTATAAAATTTCTTTTTTTTGGATATTTAAAGAGTTAAAATAGTCTGGAGATTGTATCTAATCTGCCATCTGGCTGGTCACAGGGTCAGGAAGTCCTCTACTTCATTTTTGAGAAGGGTGAACAGTTTTTAATTTGAACATAGATAATGGTTACCTTTCCATTACAACAAGTGCATTCTTTGCAGGTGAGAGCAAAATCTTACTGTTCTCTATACTTGCTGGAAGTAAGATCTTCAGCTTTTTTTAAAGCATTAAAATCAGTTTTTAATAATAATAATATGGCCACTGCATTCCTTTCTAATTTCTCAAATAAATTCCAGACAGTGAGATCAAACATCACACACACCAGTGAAAACTGTGTAGCACACCTCCAGGAAGACAGGCAAGGTTAAGAGCTACAGGCATCTATAAGGGAGCATCAGCACACAGAAACCGTGCCCCTCACTGACCCCAAGCTTGTACTTGGACCAACAAGGAAGTCATGAACACTAACACACCAGCACCTCCCAGAGGGAGAGAAAGTTCCTCATTTCTGGGCTGTCGTCCCTTTCCCCCACAACACCGCCCCCCCCCCCCACACTGAAACAAAGAAGTTTAAAACAAACAACCCACAGGTAATGAAAACCTTAAAAACTCAGATAGCAAAACCTTTTCGGACATAAAGGAGCATTGGGTTGGGAAGAGGGAAGGCGTTTTCTACTAGTATTGTTGACTGAACTTCGTGGATTCATCTGAGGTTCTAATCAGAGAGGAAATGGGGCTAATGAAGTGTATCTTAAGTTGCTGAGTGAACAGTGAGGGGAGAAAAGTGGAATGGTCAAGGGAATAGGGATATAGGCGGGTCTGCCTATGCCATGGCCTCCTCCCTCCAGCTTCTCTATAGTCTTCACATTGAAATTTTAGGACCACATAGAACTGATTCACTAAATGCCCCTCCCTAACCCCTCTCTACCTTCAGTACTCCTTGAGAAGTACAAAAGGCCAGGAGCAAAGTTCCCAGGACCTCTTTAAGATAGAATTCTGACTGGTGGAAAAAGGGTCCTTGCCTGCAGGGTCAGAGGAAATTCACCATTTTAATTGTTAGTATCTTCAACATTTGTTGGGGTCAAAGTCCCCTCCAGGAGTTCTGTCTGGAATATGTGGAGGATTTTCACCCATTGCTCCAAGTCCTTCTATTGCACTACCCTGGCCAAAAGGATCATTGGGTGGTGAGGTCATTTCCATTAACATCATTAGACCAAGCCTTGGAGCATTTGGGGCACCACCTGGCACATTAACACTTCTCAAATTCCTCTGTTGTTGATGCTGATATCCTTCTGGCTCTAACAATTTCTTTATCTCATCTTCAGTGGTATAGGAAACAGATTGTCCACAAAGAGGCAGCAACACTGGGTGAGTCTTCTCCTGTGGCTTCTAGAAATTCTTCAAATCAATCAATAGTCATAATGGCGTGCTTGGGTGCATGTGCTTGAGCCCCAATTCTAAAATCACATTTCTCTTTAAAAATGACATTTCTCCTTAGCCTCAAAACACTATCCCAGACAGTTTCTCCCCAGCCCAAGGACACAGCCTGCTCTAACAACAACTGTTATCTCCCTTCCTGATATAGTAGCCAGCTACACCTAGAGAACTCATTAGTTTGAGCCAGCTGCACACTGACTGAATTGGCTGTGCACTGGGTCATAATGACATTTACACTGACCAATCATATGTATCCTAGACTTAGAAATATACGTATACTACATATATATATATATATATATATATATATATATATATATATATAAAATTCTAATTATATATAATATATTATTATATATTATATATATAATTATATCTTAAAATATATAATTCTAAGTATATATATACTCCCTCACACTGGTATTTCTGAGCCAGCCCTGACCACTAGTTCACCTAGTGACATTTCAGACCTAAAACCACACCTCAGGTAGCCCTGCCCTTGATCTATTTCCTGATGAATTTTGGGTAAAATACCTGCACAGTAGATACCAAAAGTGCATGTTCCTTTAAGAACTGACCACTCCTTAACCACTCTCTAATCCCACCCCAAAACACCTAGTTACCATATTTGTCACATGCTTTTCTGTGGAATATCTTATATAAACTTTACCTATACCTCTTTAAAATGACAGGTTCCCTAAGAACTCTTGCCTGCTGAAAAGCATAATAAATCTTTACCTCGATTTCAACAATTCTTTAGTCCATGAATTCTTCTCCAGATGACCTACCCCTGGTACCCTGACCTTTGTAGGGGTCTCACACCCCACTTCCAGCCCTCATCAGTCACACTTACATTCTGACTGTTTGACTGCTGCGTAGTTGTAGGTACTGGTTGCTTCTGGTACCGATACTGTTTTCTTGGAGCATGGTGCTGTTATGGAGATTTGTTTTTCTCTTAGTTTTCCAATGAAATTCATGTCTGGATATTAATGAAAGGCTCCTTTGTACTCAGCCTTTTGGTACCAGAAAGATAAAAAGCAGCTTATCTGAAGTCTATCCTGTCTTGACTCAAGGGAGTAAAGAATTAATAGGATGATGATGATGATTAAGCACCTTTCCCCCAATTTGCCATAGTAACAACAGAGAGTCAAAGACGGAAAACCCAAAACCACCTATATGTGTTCCTTCTCACTTTTCTCTGTGACTGTCTGACAGCTGCCATCCAGGTTGAACATTTCTATTTGGATTTGGAAATTCAGACTTTGTGTGCCAACATTGGAGAGCTTTTTAAGTCCCTCAGAAGCATCCCAGAAGGAGCTACCTTCAATTCATTCACATAAAGCAGCTGCCCACCCAAAAGATACCCTCAGAAAGTAGTAGAAAACCAGTAGAGAAGAGAGGAACATTTCGCAGGGCAGACCACACTGGACAATTGCAAAGTTGTCTCTCCCCTAAGCAAAGAGGCAGCCAAGATCCTCAGTCACCATTGAGAACTTTAATCTTGTTTGTAGCTTGTGGCCAACTCTGATGAAGAAAAACCATGGCAAACTGTTTCAACTCCCCAATAGTCTCTGTTCTCATCTGATTAGTACCCTCTCACCTCTTTAGTACACTGACAGACACAACCAACTTCCTTTCCCTTCTTTTACTAACTTCCTTTTCTTTCTCCTGCCCTACTTCCTCCTTTTCTTTGAATGTTTCTCTTTAGGTTAATACTTCTTAATTTCTTCTAGCTAGAGTCGTCCTATTCCATTTCCTTAAGTCCTTCTACTTTCCTTCTCCTTAATTCAGTGGCCAACTAACATTCTTCTTGAAAACACAGAGTTATTTATTTCAAGAAATGTAAATTGCTCAGCAAAATCTATAGAATTAACAAACATGTGGTTATCACCCAAGAATTACCTTGAACATAACATAGCATCTTTAAATAGGAGGCACAAAGTTTCTTATTCCTGGTTTTACATCTAACAGTTTTCTTACTTATTGTTTCATTTTTGTGAGTAATAGCAGAAGGCACTAGTTTCCATTTTGAAGTCTGGTCAAAGGCTTAGGTATTGTTAAGTAACAAGAGAAACCTAGAAAACCTTTCTATAATTATCAATATTATTCCAGTATTCCTGCAGCTTCTTTTCCTACCTTCTAATTAGTTTCAATGGTGGTAGCAGGATAAATATGATTTCAGAGACAGGTCTCTACAACCAAAGGAAAGTAGAAAATTAGAGCAACTTTCCGGATAATTCATGAGTATCTTCTATTTATGCCTAAATACATTAAGGTAAATTTCAAACTGATTATCAGAGTCAGCTTAGAGCAGTCTCTAATGTAGTGCCCAGGGACATTTGCTTGACCCAGTTTTATTCTACATTTAATAATTTATTTAATAAATTTTATTTATTTATTATATATTATTTATTATGTATTATTTATTTATAAATTAGTTAGTAAATTTCATAAGTATTAAATGGAAAAAAAGGAAAAGTCCCAGCCTGCAATTGAGTATTTTCATAGGCTATGACAAAGATAGATTTTTGTTTCATAACATTCTATTCCTGAAACAGTGGGAACTAATTAACTCATTTCCAATGACTAAGATTCATTTTTATGAAATGTCAAGGAACATGTCCCTTTCCTCCATAGGAATCAGATATTGTGAAAAAGGCTTGCCCACCATTAAGCTTATCTAGTTCATCAGAAAATGCCTCTGTATGTTTTTTAGTGTCCTATAGTAGTGTTGCTTTTCTAGTACCATTAGGACAAGAGCTGTTCATTCATAGTGAATCGGAAAGCATAAAAGAAAATGATTCCCTGTGATGCAAGCAAAATTGGATCTTATGCTGTTTGTATTTTAGTATAATCAAGTGCCTCTGATTGAATCTTGCCTTTATCAAGCAAGAGTCTTTACTGGGAGTAAAGTATAGAAACAAGAGTTTCCTACCCATTAATGGGCCTGCCCATATAGGAAGGCCCAAACCTTTTCTTAAGTTTCTAATGGGGCACTGCTTCTCAACGGTTGTGATGCTCTCTGGATCTATTAACGTAAAAATACTCTGGGGGTGAGGTTTTACTTTGAGGTTTAGTTTTTGGAAGAAGGTTTGTGTACCAGATGACACTCTGGGAAGCCACTAAGAAGCCCCTCAGCTTTGAAAACCCAGATGTTGGTTTTTCCCTCTCTGGTAACTATGTATAGATATAATGGTCAGGCAGTTGGAAGCCTGTCTGTTGGTCTCTTTTCTTATATTTTACTCTATTAGTGAATGATATATGTGCTTGATTAAAGGAGATTGTTAACCCCTCAAAAGTTGCTTTTCAGGAGGCAAGATGGCAGAGTAGAAGGACAGACCTGCTCTAGCTCTACCCCCATAACTCATAAAATACCTGTAAAAAATGACTCTAAAAAATTCTAGAGCAGCAGAAGTCACAAAACAACGGAGTGTAAGAGATCCAGCCCAAGACAGCCTGGAAGACCAACAGAAAAGATCTTTCTCACCAGGCTTGGAACAGAGCCTTGTTTCATGTGGCATGGCTCAGACAGGACTGGAGCAGGCTTCAGGGTGTGAAATCAAGGGTAGCAACTGCAGTTCCTTGACTTCTCAATCCACAAATACCAAAGACAGTTTCAAAGTTCAGTAAGAAAGCTCTTTCACCTCAGTGGAGGGGGTGGGGATGGAACTAGCTGAAGCCTTGGCCCCAGGACAGTGGAAGTCACTGTAGCAGCTACTTTTGGAGCCCTTGGCCTAAAGACCCTGGGGAAATCATGCAACTGATCTGGATCTCTGCCCTGAGTGGCAGTCCTGGGGTGAGGACGAGCTCTGGCATGGTAGAGCTGGTGGTGATGGTGGAGAAAGAATCCTACTCGCAGATCTTGAGCAGAGCAGAATGCTTGTGGCAGCTCACAGACAGAAGTTCAGGCCAAGAGAGGAGTCAACTCCTCTCCATTGATTGTGCCACCTTGGAGTAACTGAGAAATTACAGGTCCCTAGATTATACTCTCCATTTGACAAAGGACTCAAAAGTCAAGTAGCTTACTAGAAACATATCCAAAAAAGGGAAAAAATAAGACTATAGAAGATTACTATCTTGGTGAAAAGGTATGTTCTTCCATCCTTTCAGATGAGGAAGAACAAAGCACACTATCAGACAAAGACATCAAAATCAAGGTTTCTATTTCCAAAACCTCCAAAATAAATATACAATCATCTCAGGCCATGGAAGACCTCAAAAAGGATTTTGAAAATCAAGTAAGAAAGATGGAGGAAAAATTGGGAAGAGAAATGAGAGAGATGCAAGAAAATCATGAAAAGTAAGTCAACAGCATTCTGAAGGAGAGTCGAAAAATGCTGAAGAAAATAACACCTTTAAAAACAGACTAACCCAAATGGCAAAAGAAATCCAAAAAGCCAATAAGAAGAATGCTTTAAAGAGCAGAATGTGCCAAATGAAAAAGAAGGTTCAAAAGTTCACTGAGGAAAAGTAGATTTTTTTTTTAAATTAGAATGCAACAGATGGAAGCTAATGACTTTATGAGAAACCAAGAAACAAAACCAAAAGAATGAAAAAATAGAAGATTATGTAGACTATCTCATTAGAAATACAACTGACCTGGAAAATAGATCCAGGAGAGACGATTTAAAAATTTTTAGTCTACCTGAAAATTATGATGAAACAAAGAGCTTAGACATCATCTTCCAAGAAATTATCAAGGAAAACTGTTGTGATATTCTAGACCCAGAGGGTAAAATAGAAATAGAAAGAATTCACCAATCACCTCCTGAAAGAAATCACATAAGGAAAACTCCTAGGAGTATTGTAGCCAAATTCCAGAGTTCTCAGGTCAAGAAGGAAATACTACAAGCAGTCAGAAAGAATCAATTCAAATATTGTGGAAATACAGTCAGAATACACAGGATTTAGCAGATTCTACACTAAGTTATCAAAGGATCCAGAGGTCAAAGGAGACAGAATTAAAACCAAGAATCACCTACCCAGCAAAACTGAGTATAATACTTCAGAATAAAAAAATGGAATTTCCATGAAGTAGAAGTGTTCCAAGCATTCTTGGTGAAAAGGCTAGAACTGAATAGAAAATTAAACTTTTAAATACAAGAATCAAGAGAAACATGAAAAGGTAAACAGGAAAGAGAAGCCTTAAGAAACTCATTAAAGTTGAACTGTTTACATTCCTACATGGAAAATTGTTATTTGTAACACATAAGACCTTTTTGAGTATTAGGGTTGTTATGGGGAATATATATACATAGGTGGCTATGAGTATGTATGTATGTGTGTATTATATATGTGTACGTATGTCTTTGTACATGGATGTATGTGTGTATATATATATATATATATATATACGTATAAAATATGTGTATATATATATATATATATATATATATATATATATATATGCAGAGGGCACAGGGTGAGTTGAATATAAAGGGAGAATATCTAAAAAAAAATTTACTATTGCGTGGTATATATTAGGAGTAAGAGAAAGGGAGAGGTAGAATGTAGCAAATCACTTCACATAAAAGAGGGAAGAAAGAGCTTTTATAATGGAGGAGAAGAGGGGAGGATATGAAAGGAAATACTTGAGCCTTACTCTCATGGGATTTGGCTAAAAGAGGGAATAACCCACACTCATTTGGATATGGAAATCTATTTTACCCTGCAGGAAGCCAAGGGGGAAGGGATAGGAGAGGGAAGATAATAGAAGGGACAACAAATTGGGGAAAGGGATAATCAGAAGCAAACACTATTGTAGGAGGACAGGTCAAGGGAGAGAATGGAATAAATGAAGGGCAGGATAGGACAGAGGGAAATGTGGTTAGTGTTTTACAACATAAATATTATGTAAGTGCTTTGCATTGTTACACATGTATGACATATATTGAATTGCTTGTTTTCTCAATGAAGGTGGGTGAGGAAGGAGGAAGAAAATATAGAACTCAAAGCTTTAAGAATTAATGTTAAAAGTTGTTTTAGCATGCAACTGGAAATTAAGCCATACAGACAATGGAGTATAGAAATCTATTGTGCCCCACAGGAAAACAGAGGGGAAGGGGGATGGAAAAAGGATGGGTAATAGAAGGGAGGACCGACTGGAGGAAGGGGTGGATGGGGTGCATGCTTTTCTGGGGTGGGTTGGTGGGGAGAGTTGGGGAGAAAATTTTGAGTTCAAATTCTTGTGGAAGTCAATGTTAAGAACTGAAAATAAATAAGTTATATATTTTTAGAAAGTTGCTTTTCTTTTTAGAAAAGTAGATCAAAGAAGTTGTGATAGCAGGCTCCCTCGCATATGTTGGGGTGCCTTCTTTTACATTCACTCTGTTATTTTCTGAATAGAGATTTCAGTTACATCTTTTAAATGGGAGATTTTTCTTTATCATTTTTGACTCTAAATCTTCTGGGCTATTGATGTTTGATAAAAAAAAATTGTTTTGTGATCATGATGCTGAAAGTCTAGACTAAATTTAATTTTAAACTAAGAAATAGCTAAACCTAGGAAGTCAAGTAAAACCAAATTTTATCTTTTGTGTAATTTCTGGGTTGCAATGGAGTCTAACATGGAGAATCTAGAAGTAGTCTAAGGTAGGTTGCATGTGAACATAAAGTCCTGTTGAATTTATTTTTGCTTCATTTCTCCTTATCTTTTGGAGCTGTGACATTAAATAATCCATATGGACATAATTTCAATCTGTAATATCATACCTTAATCAGATATCTTTTTTTAGAATAGTAACAATGCAGATATATTTTATTAAGCACTTTTCTCAAGGCTACTGATACTGACATTCTAGTGTGGAAAAAGGCTAGAAGCATGGAAGCCGGGTAAACACGCTCCCAAGATGTCTACTATTTGCTTGGCTTTTTGCCTCCTGACTCTCTCACATGCTGAGAGCAATTGAAAGAACTTGTGTGAGCATAGGTAAGGTAAGGTAATTTAAAGTAAGGCAAGGTGAAGTAAAATTGATCCAGAGCCTTGTTCCTGCTACACTTTCTACTTGCTAAAGGAGACAGCCTTGATTTTAGAAAAAGTTCAAGTTTTTGTTCTGGTTTAGATGTTAATTAACTGAATAATTTTGACAGTTCACTTAGTCTCACAGATTCATAAAATGGTAGCAATATAAGTGGCTTTAGAAACCATCTAGTCTAAAATCCTCCTTTCCCAAATAAGGAAACTAAGAGGACTAGTGACTTGTCCAGGGGCACAGAACTCTCTCACCTGAGTATTTTTACTTATATAATAGGGAGATGATACTTGCACTATCTACGATAGAAGATTTTGTTTTGATTTATTTAATCAGGAAAGTTCCTTATAAACTGAAAAGTACCTTGGAAATAAATGAGTTTTAATTGTTTTTATTATTATTTACTTCCCATTTCCTTTCACTCAACCCTGATTTACTCTATCTCCTACACTGAAGTGATTTAGATCAGCCAAAGCACCCACTGAATAACTGAGGTGATGGGTTGTTTGTGTAAAGAAGACTGGCTCTAGAGGTTGAGAATCTTGGTTTAAATCCTGATTTTGCCATGAACTACCTGTTTGAAGTAGGGCAAGTCATTTAACCACCCTGGGCCTTGGTTTACTCATCTGTAGGGTCACCTCCATCTCACTATGAATTAAAGGTTTTGTGGATACAGTGAACACCAACACTACTCCTTTGTCCAAGTGATGTTTCTTTAACACTCATATATACTAGGCAGTGATCATTAGTTTATTGACAAATGGAGGTGTCCTTAAACTCCATGGGTGGTGTTGAATATTCCTAATGCTACTGAACTTGAGACATCTGCCATAAGACATATCCTGGCCATGTTGTGGAATGGGCTGGAGGTTGTGCTACCAGTTTGTAGAAATTTCTGAAGGTTCAGAGTCTTTTTAATCTATTTGCAGGATTGAATTGAGTGCTGTGGTGTTGAAATATGACATCCATACAGGTGCAATAACATAATTAAATTAATAAGTTGAGGAAAAATTATGGGATTTCTGACACTGAAGTGTACTAAGTAGAATGACAATGATCCATTCCAGAGGGATATTGTAAACAATAACTAATTAATAGTTGTTTAAAAAAAGCAACTTGGAGAAGAAAGCATTGGACATCAGGGAAATGGAAATGTGGGTGACTTAGCAAGTTTTATCACTTTTCTGGGGAGCCTTGCTCTATTTTCTGCTCCAAGGATTATGACATGTTTAAGTTATACTTACCACAGGGTCTGTGACAGTCCTATCTATTGTGATTTAACCCTGAAATATTAGTGAATTGTTTATATTGCCTACCACATTCTCATTTGCATCATGAAAACTGAAAAAAACCCACAACAAATAGCAGACTTATTCTTAGGAGACATGCACAATAAAGGTGTTTCTTGTTTTAGGAGAAGCAACTTTAGAGGATTCTGACAGCTTTAAAATCTGAATCGCAAAAATTCAGTCTGATAGTATATGGCTTTTTTAAAAAAATGACCCCCATCAGATCATAGTATCGTTGATTTAGGGGGAAAAGGACCTCAGAGGCCCAGGGAGTTTAAGTGATCTGCCCCTGAGAAGACCTACTTTCATTCAGGACTCAGATGAAGTACCATTTTCTTCTCCTTTTAGTGACCCCTCTCTTTGCCATCTCTTCACTCCAATTACCTTGTATTTATTTTGTAGGTAACTGTCTATGTACATATTCTCTTCCCTGATAGAATGAAGGTTTCTACAAAGCAGGGACTGGTTCACCTGTGTCTTTGTATTTCTAACACAATGTCTAGTGTATATAATTATATTTAATCCATGTTTGTTGATTGATAGGTTGCCCAAGGAGGTGGAATTCAAACTCTCAGATCCTTTCCACTGCACTATGCTATCTCTCATACATTAGATTACAGGATCTCTAGGGTACTGGCATGTAAATCAGTGAGTCAGTAAGCATTTGTTAAGTGCCAACTGTGTGCCAAGAGCTGTACTAAGCACTGGAGACACAAAGAATGGTGAAAGAAGGTCCCTGCCCTCAGGGAGGAGACAACATGCAACTAAGCTATGTACAGGACAACTAGTACAAATAAATAAATAATTCCCTCTTCAGTAGAGGGTAAGCTCTAGAATTAAGAAGGATTAGGAAAGGCTCCTTGAAGAAGATGGAATTTTAGCTGGGATTTAAGAGAAACCAAAGAAGCCAGGAGGTAGAGATGAGGAGGGAAAGCTTTCCAGGTATGAGGGACAACCAGTGAAAATGCCAAAGCCAAGAAGTATTGTTTGAGAAACAGTGAAGAGGACAGTGTCCCTGGATTAGAGAATCCTTGGAGGTAGGGGTGGCCAAGCTAGTTATCTTTTTATTCCCCACCCAACTTGACTCCTTTGGACTTGTTTAACGTGCCTCTAGGAACCTTATCTTTGAGAGACTCATAAGCCTACATTTCTTTGACCTTTGTGTTCATACCTCATCAGTAAACTGTTCCACTTTGTTTAGGGGGTAGAACTGGTAATCCTCCCAAAGGAGTTTGGGGAAGGGTACCTAGGTGAGTAATTTCTTTTCCCACTCCACTTAACTGCTTTGGACTGTAATGGCAATCAAAATAGGATCTTCTGCTATTTTTGTTTTGTTATAATCAAGTGCCTCTGATTGAATTTTGCCTTTATCAATCAAGAGCCTTTGATAGGGGTAAAGTACAGAAACACAAGTTTCTTTAACTAGAAACAGTATATGTATTTGTATTGTTAATGTGATTAAGGATCTTCCCCACCCATCAATGGACCTGCCAATTAAGGGGAGCTTGATTAGGGAAGATTTGTAGGGGCGCCCACAACTTTGTTAATGAGGCACTGGTTCTCAAGGATTCTCTGGCTCTGAAAAAGATATAAATACTCTGAGGGTGAGGTTTTACTTTGGGGCTTGGTTTTTGGTAAGAAGGTTTGAGTGCCAGATAAGGACTCTGGGAAGCCTCTAAGGAGCCCCTTGGCTTTGAGAACCCAGATGTTGGTGCTTTTCTCTCTGGCAACTGCTCAGATGGGCTGTAGCTGTCTGTTGAATTATGGTTAGGCAGAGGAAGTCATGTCTGTTGATTACTTTGGGACTTACTGGATAGAAATATTTGTTTGGCCAGATGAGGACTCTTGGAAGCTTCCAAAGGGCCCCCTAGCTCCCAGCTTTGAGAACCTAGATGTCATGCTTCCCTCTCTGGTAATTATGGTCAGACAGTTGGCATCCAATTGTCTGTTGAATTCAGGAAGAGGAAGCCATATCTGTTGATCTTTTGATTTCTCTATATTTTCTTTGAGATTCAGGGTGCTGACTCCCTGAACTACTTGAATGATATATACTTAGTTAAAGAAATGATACATGTGCTTGATTAAAATGATTGTTAACCCCTTGAAAGTTGCTTTCCTTTTATGAATGAAGATCTAAGAACCTGTGATAGCAGGCTCCCCTGTGTATGTTGCGGTGCTTACTGCTACATAGACTTTTCCAATTTGCCACCTTTCCAGGAACCTCCCTTTCTGCTTCCTTGGGTGTGTGTTATCTTGAATCATTAGCTTGTAAACTCCTTGAGGGCAGGGACTTTCTGTTTTCTTTCTTTTAGTATTCAAGTCCCCCATACTTAGCTAAGTGTGTGAACGTCATAGGTGCTTAATGTTTTTTGAATGACTGACTAATAACATAAAGGGCATATAAGATATTTGTTGATTGTGTGGTTGGTTGTTGATTGTTGTCCTTCCTTCTTGAAGAGGATCAAAATGATGTCATCATGATAAAAGTCAAGTTTTAATGTGTCTGACTGTGGCCGATCAGAACAATATGAGCTTGGTGTGCTCTACCACAGAGTGGGCACAATAGTCCACATGAACATTTGGATGGATACTCTAATGTTGTGCATGCTATGTTTCCTTTGTGCTGTTTAACTTCTGCTTTGCTCATAGAGTACAGTACCCTTTCTGATGTGGGTACGCCATGCTGTGTGGTCCTGTGCCAGTGTCTCCCATGTCACGCAATCAAATCCAAAGTTCTTGAGAGAGATCTTGAAAGTGTCCTTGTATCACTTCTTCTGACCACATGGTCAGAAGCATATGCTTCTTTTATGCTGCCCCATGTGAGTTCTCCATAAAATAATCTTTTTGGTAAGCGTACATCTTACATTTGAACAACATGATCAGTCCATCAGAGTTGAGTTCTCTGAAGCATGGTTTGAATGCTTGGAAGTTTAGTTTGAGTAAGGACCTCAGTATCTGGTACCTTATCCTGCCAGGTGATCTTCAGGATCTTCCTAAGACAGTTCAAATGGAAGCAATTCAGTTTTCTGGCATGGTGCTGGTAGACTGTCCATGTTTCACAGGTATGCAAAAGTGAAGTCAGCACAATAGCTCTGTAGACCTTCAATGATAAAGCAGCAGGTGCAGATACACTGGGAGCTGTAGTCACAGTCCTTCACAGACAACCCAGGCCATGAGGTTGTTTCTCACTGGAAGTAGCAGTGAGAGTCAGCAGCACCCTGGGTATCTGAGCAATCTTTTAAGGATATAAGATACAAGAAGACTGAGAAGATGGTGGGTATGGGCTCAGCTCTAAAGGACTTTGAACACCAAACAGATTACTTTATGTTTGATCCTGGAAGTAATAGTGAACAACTGGAATTAATTGACTAGAAGAGTTTGTAACAGCAAGGACCCTAGTATATACAGGAGGGCCTGCTGTAAAGGCTCTCAGATCTGCTTTTCAGAAGTAACATTTGAGGGCTCAGCAATCACTTTAATCAAGCAAATATATCATTCATTTAGTTCAGGGGAAAAGTCAGCACTTTGAACTTCAGAATACAAATGGATAAATAAAGATCAATAGACAGGGCTTCCAGGTGTCTGACCAAAAGCAATATATACAGCGTTACCAGAGAGAGAAGCACCAACATCTGGATTTTCACAACCAAGGGGCTCTTTAGTGACTGTCCAGAGTCTTCTCTGGCACATGAACCTTCTTCCAAAATCTAAGTCCCAAAGCAAAACCTCACCTCAGAGTATATACACACTTTTCAGAGAAAGAGTGCATCACAACCCTTCAGAAACAGTGCTTCATTAGAAATTAGCCCAAGAGGTGGGTCTTCCTATAAAACAAATCTCCCCTAATTAAGCTTTCCTTAATGAGGAAGTCCATTAATGGATGGGGAAGATCTTTAATGCTCATTAACATAATTAATATTACAGAGTCATATAGTTGAATCTGATCTTTAGGAAAATTCACTATGGTGACTGAATGGAAGATGACTGGGGTGAAGAGGGATTTATGACTGACAAACCCAACTATTACTGTAATCCAGGCATGAGGTGATCAGAGCCTGTACCACCAGGGTGGTAGCAATATCAGAGGAGAAAAGCAGGCGTGTTGGAGTGGTGTGGCTTTACAAATGTATAATACTTATAACAACCCTGTAATGTATGTATTGTGATTACTCTCAGTTTGAAGATGTAAAAACTGAAGTAGAGTTTAAATAAGTTGCCCAGGGTCATATAACTAATAAAATGATTGAGGCAATAAATGGTCTCAAGTCTTTGTAACTCAAAGCTCAGAGCTCTATGCATTGTACCATCAACTGCCTCTTCAGAGAGTGAGTTGTGTGGACAGTGAGATTCTGAGGGAATGGCTGTGCAATAGGGTGAGAGGGAGTTCCAGATCCACACCTGGGCACCATGATGGGAATAGAGACCATCTAGGAGCTTTGTTACACAACTATCTCATACTTAGTAACAGATTCAGGGTGGGGACTGATGCAGTTTTAAGAGGATCAGGGACTCCTCAAAGATTGGAGTGCAGGACAGGGTTGTCTGGAAAGAATTCATGGACTCAAGCATTCTTTAAGTCAAATCGGCAAAGGTTTATTTTTAAACTTTTCAGCAGGCATTACTTATCTCTTAAAGAATCTAAGACCTTAGATACAGTTAAAGTTTATATAGGATTAACTATAATAAAATATGTGTTAAGCATGCTAATTAGGTGATTCAGAGCAAGATTAGAGAGTGGTTAAGAAGTGGTCAGTTCTTAAAGGAGCATGTACTTTTAGTATCTACTGTATAGGGGTTTTACTCAGAGTTCACCAAGAAAAGCCCAAGGAGTTGGATGGGAGTGGGGCATGTAGAGGTGTGTTTTTTAGGTCCGCTAAGTCACTAAGTTAACTAACCATAAAGACTGACTAAGAATTGCCCTGTCTGCCACCAATCAATGTCTTGCTTGACAAAATAGATGTAGAGAGTGTACATATATCTTAAGTCTAGGATACACATAGGGAAGAGTCCAGGATGCATATAATGAGATAGGGAGTTGGTATAGATGGTCCATTGAGTATTGAATATATGATCCAATACAAAGTCAGTCCAAACTAATAATTCCTATGAGTGCAATTTGTTACTATACCAAGGAGAGAGAAAAGTGTTTTACTGGTGTCCACTCATTAGTAATTGTTAGGCACAGTGTCCTTGGGCTGGGGAAAAACTGTCAGGGCTAGTGTTTTGAGGCTAAGGAGAAATGTGATCTTGGAATTTGGATCCAGGCACAAGCGCCCAAGCACCCATCAGGGACCTTTGCCCTAAGGTGGTGTGCCAGAGTAGGTTTGCTAGGTTTTTGGTAGCTGCAAAATTTTTGCACCCTGGTGTGATTAAGCAGTTTCTACCATTTCTGTGATTAATATACATTGGTCACTAAACACGAGATCCTTTCTATTTCTCGTTATTGGTCATAATAACAAGGATTACTTCTATGCCCGATCATATGGAAATGGGATGTGCTCTATGTTGTAGTTAAGTCACAATGGTGGAAAGAGATATAATGTAGTTTAATGATTACCAAGTACAGCTATTGTTCTATTGGTGCGCCTTTAAAGAAAAAGGTAAGTATGTTCTCTAAATACAGAATTTCAAATTATACATATGTACATTGCCTATGACCATTAACCATCATTTTGATTGTATACATTGATTTACAATTGGTTCTACTGATTTTTCTAGTATTAATGAATAAGTTTAAACTTTCTTTATGTAAAGTAATAAAAGTTACAAAATTGTAAAGTAGCTACCCAACTAGTCTATATTCATACCTGACCAGTGAAAAGCCCCTTTGCTTGGTCTCCTGCCTTCTCTTCCCCCCAGGCAATTTTAGTATCCCCAACTCTCTACTTTACTAACATTCAGTATACATTAACACTACCATCCTTCTGTCTTCCATCCCACCCCACCCATCTCCACACCATTCACCATCACCAATTTCCCTGCAAAACCATGCAGTCTTAAGAGTTTAGGAAAATTAAGTTTCCCTGCCTTAAAGAAGATTGGAGACCCTTTTCTAAGGCAATACAGACTAACAAAAGCGTATGTCAAAATAGCAACATGTAATGCTGACACTGTGTGTAAAGTATTTTTTGATAGTGTGCAGATAGAAAATAGGGTGTGTGAAAATGTGACTCTATTCTAGAAAGATACAAGTATCTGAGATCACATAACTTTTTATTAGACATTATAGTTTGTATTATTTATTTATTATTTATTAGCCACAGACAATGCAGGAAGGATGAGGATTTGGGAGAAAGCACATCAAAGGGTGCTTAAATGTTCCTCATATTATTTTGGAAATTTAAAGAATTGATCCCTTTACTTTATGCTAATTGATTCTGCAAAGTCTCTTGTCCTTGTTCAATACTGATTATACACCTTTGCTCATTTTGTCTCTCCTGCTTGGGAAGTCCAGGTACTTCACCCATGCTGTCAAATCCTACTTATCCTGCTAGGCTTAATTCAAGCCCCACTCCCTCCACTAGATCTTCTTGCACAAAGTAAGCTCATAATACTTACTTTCTCTTTATCAAGCAATTTTTTAAAAAATAGTTTGGCACCTAGCTGTGTATGTTACTATATCTACATTCATTTGAGTAGCCCAGCTTCTCCCTTGCTGGAAGCTTTCTCTTTTGTTAATTCTCTAGGCTCTGCTCCTTAGAGGGTGAGGATGCTTTTCCATTCAAACCTTCTAAGTTAAGACAAAGGGAACATAAAATACTTGAGACCACTACCTAAAAAATGCTAATACCAAGTTTTCTTTTCACCAAGAGTTGGTCCAGATCCCCATTGTCTCCATCAAAACATAAATTTGTTTTCTTTTTGTTCAGCTCCAAGTCCTCATGCCATGAAGTTCCAAACAATTGAAAAGAGTCTTTCTCTGTCTCTGTGTCTATTTCTCTATTTCGACTGTCAGTCTCTGTGTCCATCACTCTCTATATTTGTATCTCTCAGTCTTTCTCTCTCTTGGTGTATCTGTCTTTCTCTTTCTGCATCTTTGTCTGAATCTGTTTGTCTCTCCCTAGCACAGTGGCAGTTGTTGATATAAAAACAAAGAAAAAACCTATCATATACTCAGGCTGTTTATCATTCAAATATAGCAAAAACTCTTCCATCAGAAAATCAACATTTTGGATTAGTATAAAGGGTCACAATAAATGGGAAAGTTGTAGGGGAAAATTTCTGAAGCAGCAATAAACACACATAAATAAAATAGTCTAGGTGGTCAAATTTTTTTCCATATTCAAACAGAAATAAATACCACATAGACATGAGTAGAAAGTGTTCTTATTCTTTGGGGAGATTTCATTTTGCTTTTTTTTAATTGCCCATAAAATACTGATTTGTGATGTGTTCTGGATCTACTTGTGCCCCATAATAGTAGAATACCAGCGCAAACACCATGTTCTTATCTATTTATTGATATGTCTAAATGCATCCTTATGTGACTTGGTCATTCTGCTTCCTCACTTTTTGCAAAGTTTAATAGTGCACTAAACTATTCAAGTGCTTCTTTTGGTCTATCATGCTCAAGTTCAATTTAAAAGCAAACCTCTGGATATGTAAACATTTGTGACTAGGTAATGTATTTTCCTTAGTGTGCTGAAACCTTTTAGACATGCCTATGTGTATGAATAAGAGAAATGAGATGGATTTTTTGTGGTTTGGGGGCTGGGAACTCTGAAATGTCAGAGTACAGGGTAGTCTGCTTGCAAAGTATTCAAGTACTCAAGTCTTCTTTCAGTCAGAGAAGCAAGATTTATTGTAAGGCTAATAGCAGCAGGCTAGATCCCAGGTGAATCTAGAATGGGGGTGAGACTGATATTTATATATAAAAAAGGAACAGTGAAAAGATCTGGGTGTGATTAAGGAGTGGAAAGTAGCTTGATGTGGGCCAGGTGCAGACAGTGAAATGAGTTAAGTGGTCTGGAGTGGGTCTAGAGGATTGTGGAAGGGTTGTTGAGTACGTAGGTGGTCTGAGGTGGGCCATTTGCCTTGGATGGAGGCATCAGTGATTTGGGCTGCTGAAATGTATGGGAATATTCAGGGACTGGGTTGCTTTCAAAGACATAGTCTTTTCCTTTTAGAAGTCCTCATTCCATTTAGAGGGGCATCAACTAAGGTCATACTATTGATTATGAAAATATAGCATAGGAATATTTTTTGGGGAAAATTTTTTTACCTATCTCCTCAGGACTAACTTTTCATTATTAATATATTGTTTTTAAAGCAGGATATTTTCATTCTATTTATGTAACCCAAGTTCCAAAGTCCATTGGCATGAGACTCCTCATTGGTAGAGATCAATATTAAATACTTACAAAAGGCCAGGGCAGAAATGAAGAGGTAGGGAAAGGAGATCTGGTCTCTTTGAAGATTGGTTAGAATCTCTTCAGGGTCTTTAATCTTTGTAGTATTTTCTGGTGCTCCTTGTTTCCAGCTTTAGAAAGAAGATGAACAATCTAAGCTTCTGACCCCAACCTCCTGTTTCTCCTCCTGGCAGGAATTAGTGTCTCCTAGAAAAGGGCAGGAGAAAAGGCTGGTCAGCTAGACAATTAGCATGTATATTTACTGAAGTGGTATAAAAGGAGAGTTGGTGTACAATTTCCCTACAAAAGTCTGTGATAGGTTTTTCTCACTGTGGGTTCAGGAGAAGCTGGTTCAAACTTAGGAAGCCTAAGTGGCAAAAGGATACACATAGCTCTTGGATGTTTACAGTTCCTTTTCCCCAAAATATATTTGTTGTGGCCTATTGCAAATGCAAAAAACCTTCTACCCTCTAAAGTTCACAAGATCCTCCTATGATTAAGGGGTGGGAGAAGATCAAGGCCTAGGCCTAGGCTGGGGCACTTCTTTCCAATGCAAGCGATTTCTCTGAGTGTCTTGGCTGGGGGACTTCTACCACTATATGGCCAGAAACTCAAATGCTCTGTTCCAAACTTTAGAAATGCAACAAGACATGAGAGACCAAACCTATCAATCAATCAAAAGCAGATTTCTAATCATGCTTATTAGAAATGCCCTGGATTGGATGGGTTGAATGGATATGTCAAGTCTTTTGACTGATTAATTGAATCTATTGATATGTATCTTCCACCAATAAAACTATAAAGGCTTCTGCTATTATACATTTACAAAAAGTCTTTTCTAAGTGATTCCCACTCTGAAAAAGAAAATTATTTTTTAATAGAGAGAAGCCAACTTTTATGGAGAACAGAATTGATATCAGTTGTGATATAATTTCTGTTATAATGAGAATAACAAGTTTTTTTCTGAACAGTGTTATTTTGGAAAACATACAAGACTGTAAGTTTAGAAATCTGAGTTGCAGTTTTTTTACTGGCACTGGCTGTTCACTCCTGGGAAAATTATTTAACTTTGCTAGGTCTCCACTTCATTATCTTTTTAAAAAATTTATTTATTTAAGTTTTCAACATGCATTTCCACAAAAGTTTGGATTCCAAATTTTCTCCCCATTTTTCCCTTCTCCCACCCCAAAACGCCAAGCATTCTAATTACCCCATCACCAATCTGCCCTCCCTTCTAATATCCCTTCTAATATCCCTCCCTTCCCTTATCCTCATCTTCTCTTTTGTCCTGTAGGGCAAGATAACTTTCTATACCCCATTACCTGTATTTCTCATTCCTAGTTGTATGCAAGAACAGTATTCAACAGTTGTTCCTAAAACTTTGAGTTTCAGCTTCTCTTCATCCTTCCCTCCCCACCCATTCTCTTTAGGAAGGCAAGCAATTCAATATAGGCCATAACTGCGTAGTTTTGCAAATGATTTCCATAATAGTCATGTTGTGTAAGACTAACTATATTTCCCTGCATCTTATCCTGTCCCCCATTTCTTCTATTCCCTCTTTTGATCCTATTCCCTCCCCAAGAGTATTGACTTCTAATTGCTCCCTCCTCCCACTGCCCTCCCTTTCATCATCCCCCCCACTCTGCTTATCCCCTTCTCCCCCCATTTTCCTGTATTGTAAGAAAGGTTTTCATACCAAAATGAGTGTGCATTTTATTTCTTCCCTTAGTTGAATGTGATGAGAGTAAGCTTCATGTTTTTTCTCTCACCTGTCTGCTTTTTCTCTCCACTGATGTCTTTTACTTGCCTCTTTTATGAGAGATAATTTGCCCCATTCCATTTCTCCCTTTCTCCTCCTGATATATTTGTCCTCACTGCTTAATTTCATTTTTTTTAAGATTTGATCCCATCCTATTCCATTCACCCTGTACTCTCTCTCTCTCTCTCTCTGTATGGTAAGTACTTCTATATTCTTCTTCTGACAAGTTATAAAGGTGAAGCTTGCATGGCTAGTGAATATGTACACTTCCAACAGATTTGCCAGTTTCACACACCTTGACTCTACAAAGTGTTGAATGCAGCTATTGACCTAACCTTGCCCTAGAGCTACAAATTTCCTGTGGGAAATCAAAACCACTTAAAAGAGGAAGATAGAAACCAGTTTAAAAAAGAATGCTGAATGCAGACTTCAGAAGGGTCTACTTGACTTGATCTCAACTGTCATAAGGACTGGAGTAGATCCAAACCAGTTTCTCCATTGCGGTACCTAGAGTCTGAGCCTGCTGTTCTAACCAGATGTTGCCCAATCCCTCCCAACCTTCTCTATGGATCTTCATCTTGTTATACCAAACAACTTATGTAACAGCTTCTGGAGGAAGTGCCTCCCACAAGATTCCCTCCTTGGTGAAATGTATTTAACCTTCTCCCTCTTGAATACTCCAGTACTTGGTGTTGATTGTGGCACCAAAGTACAATTCCCTTGCCTCCATTAAAGATGCTAGCTTTTACCACTTTGATAGTCTTCTTTATTTCAGGTTGAAAAGAACAATATTTACAATCAAAATGGTGCATGTAGCTCTATTTGTGGGAACAAACTTCTTTCTCATAGAATTTGTAGAATTTTTTCTTTTTTCTTTGAACTGTACTTGTAAAGTCTGTTAATTATTTTGGCTATTAGCTAACAAAGTAGAAAAGTCCACATTTGCAAACTCAAGAATGGAGTGGCTTCTAAACTGTCATCAGAATTCTTTATACCATAGTGCTATGTTTATATCTCTTTGCCTAAATGTGTTAAGAACAAATAGTGATTCATCATTTTTCTTTATTTGTTTATGTTCTCTCCTTTTAATTGATTCAGCATTTGAGTCTGCTTTTTGCATCAAAGAGAATGAAATACCATAAACCAAAGTCGATTCTATTAGCAAAAGGGAAGAAGCTGAGGGATAAAATATCAAGATTATATCACTTTTCAGCCAAACAAAGAGATGTTTTACACAGAATACTTTTTTAAAAGTTGACCTCTTTTACATCATCTTCATTTCAAATATCTCTATCCTCTCCCTTATCCAAAAAGCTATCCCTTGTAACAAAGAGTTAAAAAGAAGGGGGGAAACAATGATAACCAACAGATATGTGGTGCTTACCGTCTGCTGGGCACTGTGGTAAGTGCTTTGCAATCATTATCTTCACAGTAACTATGGGAAGGGAAACTGAGGCAAATAGGTGCTAAGTGACTTTTCCAGGGTCACATGGCTACTGAGTATCTAAGCTGAATTTGAGCTCAGATTTTCCTGACTCCTGGCCTGGCTCTCTATCCACTGCACCATCTAGATGCTTCAGAAGCAATTCCAGAAAACTAACTATATATCAACTGAGTCTAACAGTATAAAAAATGTTCCACACTCATAGACCTCCATAATAACATCACTATGGAAAGAGGGAGTGAATTTTCTTATCTCTTCCTCAGAGTTAAGCTCGATTATTATAATTAGCCTTTTCACAGTCCTTTTGTAGCCTTGCCACCTTAACCCAATCCAAAATATGGACTGTAGCAAGAAAGGGAGAAATTGAGATCTTAAAAGCCTGAATGATTGCCTCTTGTCCTTTTCTAGTGTACCTCACTGCCTCCACACTCTTTCCTTGTACCCCCGCCTCCCATACCCCAATGGATCCTCTACTTTTTGTAGAAGACATGAAAGTCACTGTGTGTATGGAGTTGCAAATAACATTCTCTGAATCACCTAGGCAAAAAGGATACTCTATTCAACAGATTTTCCCCTATGCTTGAGGAAAAAAGAATCTGAGGTAAAAAGGAGTAAATTAAGCTCTTTTTTGTGAGCTGGCATACATTAGAGGCTGTGATGTTGTAGAGCAGAGAAGAGCTGCTTTCTTCTTTTCTTTCTGATGCCCAGGACTGCTTGACATGCCAGTGATCCTTTGGGAAATAAACATTAGCTGAACTCAGAGATGCCTACAACTACTGAAACTAGTCTTGACCGGCTCAGAGAGAAAATCAGATATCATAATTCCTGACTAATCTAAAGAGCAGCAAATATCTTTCTTTATGATTGATTGTATTTACAGATATCTTCTCCCTAGACCCCCACTTCCTGCCCGACTTTCCAATTTATTGTGCTTCTCCTTTAATCCTGATTTAGTCATAAATAACAAGTTTTAAATACTTCAAATATGTATAAATACCTCAACCTTTCCCGCTCTCCTCTGAGCAGATGAAAGCATTGTCTCCCTGCTCCAACTTGCAAGCTGCTTCTTCTCAGGCAATAAATGCAATTATAGTCTTTGTAAACTGTGATCAGACTCTGGTTCATTCCAATTCCCCCTTGTGGACCTGAGGTTTCTTCTGTTTTAGCAGGTCACAAGGATTTTTATTTTGACAAACCTTATAGAGGTGGTAGATGTAAAAGCTTGCCCATATAGACCAGGGAAAGAAAGGGAAAGGAATAATAATTGACATTTGTACAGAGCTTTAGGATTAACAAAGCACTTTACAGATAAATGTCTTATTTGAAGTTCAAGTTAATTCTGTACTGCTGGTATTATCATTTTCATATTACAGCTAAGCAACTGGCTAAATGGCTTGCCCATAGTAACAAAGATATTATGATACTCAGAGACCAAAAATCCTTTTCTCCCTGGTTGAGAGCACAAGTTTGATGGCCCTATTCTGCTTCTAGGATACTAGCTCTGTGATCCCTTCTCCTGGTTTAGAAAGGCAGCATCAGCCATCCTCTTTCACTCCTGGGGTTTGGATCCACAATCTTGATCAGCTCATCCCTTGTTCTACAGTTCCAGTGCTAGTCACTTTACTATGGGTCAGAATTGTGATCTTGTAATTGGAAGACAACCCACTGTGATTTTTCCTTAGATTTCTGATCTTTACTATATCTGATGCACATCTGAGATATTTATCAATTCTTCCTTGGAGTAGGTATTGGAAGACATGAGTTATATTACTTCATTTTATTCCACCATCTTGGTTTGTCTCTATTTTCTTATCAAAGAATATACATCAAGGCTATTCATCGGGTTCATGGTCAAATTATTTTAAGAGAAAGCAATATCTAATATACTGCTGTTTATCCTTTTACTCTCCTAGGCAATTTCTCCTAGTTCCCAAAATTATGGTTATTAATGGTTATCTTAGCACAGATTTTTTTGGGAGGAATATAATGGAAATTTTTTTTCCAACTTAAGTATTCTATTTTATTTTATGAGTTCTTTGAGGATAAAGGCTGTCTTCCATTGATCTTGGTCAGAAAATGTATTCTATTTGCATATTTATCTATAACATGGTGATAATTATGAGGTTATGTAAATAAGTAGCTGAGTTATATATATGTATATATTTGTGTGTAGAGAGATAGATTAGATAAATAAGTAAATACGTAGATAGATACAGTACATTTGCTCTTTCCACCAAAGACAAGAACACACTGCAAAGATTCCTGAAATTGACAAAGACCGCCCAAAGGAGTTTGGCCTGTCCTTCCACCTAGGACAGTTCAAGTGAATGAAGAATGTCTATTGTTTAAATTGTAAATACATTTGGAGGAACAATCAATTTATCCAACAGTATTAATAAATGAGATAGAACATAGAAATGGGAAGTAGCCCCAGAGTTGAAAAAGGAGGGCAGGTTAGATTGCCTTCAGGAGATTTTCAGAGCTTTTTTTTTTTTTGCTGACACCAAGTTTCTCATTTTATTTCCAATTTTTTAGAACAGTTTTATTTAAAGCTTTGTATTCCAAATTCAATTTCTCCTTTCCTCCCTCCCTGAGATGGTAAACAATCAGATATAAGTTATACATGTGAAATTATGTAAAACATTTCCATGTGAGTCATTTTGTACAAAAAAACTCATAGAAAAAGATGAAGGAAAGAAAATGAAAAATAGCATGCTTTGGTCTATATCCAATCAATATCATTTCTTTCTCTGGAATTGGATAGTATACCCCATCATTAGTCTTTTGGTATTGTCTTGGATCATTGTATTTTTGAGAATAGCTAATTATCCATTAAATGTCATGGATAGCCTATAAGCTAACACCTTTATGATGTATCTCATAATTAGATGAGTGATTCAGCAATTTTGGAATGTTTTGCCATCACCACTGTCTCCCTCCCACCTTATCCAGGGAGAAAGTGAGCAGGAAACTAGCAATCATTCTTATATATTTGCCTTCTATGATTCTATCCACCTATCTGGGTGACAGGAATCCAAATGGGTAACAAACACCATGGCTGACTATGTCATTTCTCTTCTCTAGAATTTTTAATACTTTTATAAGGGTATACAGATAAATATTAGAAGGGTAGGGTAAATAGATAAGGGGGGAGGCTTTTAGAGGGTTGGGCTAAAGTACAGAATAAGAGGATAAGGGTTAAGGTAACAGAGATAAGGCAAAAGGAGAGAATGAGAAGGAAAAATAGTGGGTAAAATCAGATGGAGGGAAATTCATAAATAGTAATTATAACTTTGAATATAGTAATTATAACAGAAAAAATAACAAAAATCTTTTGGAAAAATAAAATAGTCAAGAATATCAAAGGAAATAAAGAAAAAAGTGTAAAGGAAGAAGGTTTAGTAGTATTGACTAAGAAATAGAAAGGTAGATCAATAGAATAGAATAGACATATAACTTACAGCAGCAAATACATGTAATAATCTTGTATTTGACTAGTGTAAAGACAAGATTTGGGGATAAGAATTCATTATTTACTAAAAATTATTGGGAAATTATGTGGCAAAATTATGTGGCAAAAACTGAACGTAGACCAATATCTTACACCATTTACCAAGATAAAGTCAAAATGGATATATGACCTAGATATAAAGAGAGATTTTCCAAGAAAATTAGAAGAGCATAGAACATATTACTTAGCAGACTTTTGGATAGGTGGGCATTTTATGACTAAACAAGAGACAGAGAGCAAAGTTAAGTATAAAATGGAAACTATCAATAGCATTAAATTAAAAATATTTTGTGGAAATAAGCAAATATAGCCAAGTTTAGAAATAAAGCACACATTTAGGGGAAAAATTCTATTGACATTTTATCAGATAAAGGTCTCATATCTTAAATAATTTTGCAAAATTTATGATAAATACAAGTCATTTCCCAAATAATAAATGGTCAAGGATGTTCACAGATAGTTTTCCAATGAAGAAATATAGACAACTTAGAGTCATAGAAAACAATGCTATAAGTCATTATTAATTAGAGAAATGAAAATTATGAGATATCATTTTATACCTAAAATGATAGAAGGGGAAAGTGACAAATGTTGGATGGAATGTGGAAAAATTGGGACACTCATTTTTGGAGGAATTATGAACTGATCCAATCGTTTTGGAGAACAATCTGTAATTATGCCCAAAGAGTTACTAAACTACCTATGCCCTTTGACCCAGCAATACAACTACTTGGTCTATTTCTGAAGATAATTAGGGAAAAAAAGAAAAGGACTTATACGTTCTAAAATGTTTATAGCAATTCTCTTAGTGGTGGCATAGAACTAGAAATTTCAGGGATGCCCATCAATTGAGGAATGGCTAAACAAGTTGTGGTATATTGTTGTGATGGAATACTATTGTGCTATAAGAAATAATGAGCTCCATGATCTTAGAAAACCATGTGAAGACTTGTATAAAATAATGAAGAGTGAAATGAGAAGAACCAAGAGAACACTGTATACAGTGGCAGCAATATTATTTTCAGAACAACTTTGAGTGAATAAGTTATTTTAACTATTGTAAATACCCAAATTAATTATAAAGGACATATGAAGAAAGATGCTATCTACATCCAGAAAAAGAACTGATTAATAGAAAAATATATAGAATAATTACACACACACATATGTATACACACACACATACACAAACACTTATTTGTGTGTGATGGTAGCCATTTTTAGGGTGAAAGGGGAAGGGAAAGAAAAAAAGAAGTTTACATGATAATTTTGTTGTGTATTTGAAGCAAATAGCAAGTTGTGCATAGCAGCTCTGCAGTTTCATGTGAAATCATCTTTTTTATTGTACTGTGCTATTGTTTCATTCCATAAATTAAAATAAAATTTAAAAAATGGGAAATACAACCTTTCACTATCTGTCTCCAGCCTGCTTTTCCAAGATTATTACACAGTATTTTCCTTCATATGCTTTGCATTCCAGATAAACCAGCCCATTTTCTATTCCCCATGTAGAATGTCATCTTCTACTTTCATAATTAAATAAGTTACCTAAACCCTTTAACTGGAATGCCTTCTCTCCTCATCCCTATCTTCCTTCAGCCTAAATCCCATCTCCCACACAAATGTTATCCTGATCCTCCTAGTAGTTCAAGGTGTATAGTATTAAATACCCTGAATTACAACTCTAATTACTGAATTTCTAGTTCCATCACTAATTAGTAAACAATTACTTATTTCAGAAGATACTTTTTTCTGTATTTTGTAATTGTGTTCATGCTATCTTCCCAAACCAACCCATAGAATTCCCCCCTTGCCCCACAAAAAAACCTTTCAATTCATAGAAAAACCATTTGTTCTGGTAGAACGTTGGTCTGTGGTTTATCCTGTCATTTAAATACTAATATTTGTACCCTTGCTTACTTATAAAAAATGTTTCAGAAATTTGTGGTTTAGATATTAAGGAAAATTAGTTCTGATGTAAAGGAAATGAAATGAGTAGCAAACAACTCAAACCCTATAACCTTTACCCACATAGTTCTGAGGAAGTCACATCTCAGCTGGTTTTATTAGTCTGTGAAAGAAATCCTTTTCGTCTTTTGTTTCTTCTACTTAAAGATTCTTTTTAAAAAAGGCAAAGGAATAAACAAAAGAAAAAAGAACCTGTTCAATTCTCAGATTCTCTCTTTCTCCTCTTCCTCTATACAATCATTGCTTGATTTTGACATCTTTTTTCTTTCTTCTGAAAAAGCGCCCTGTGCTATACATTTTTTAAAAAATTAGTTACTTTTATAAAAAAATTTTTTAAAATATATTTAAAATTTTTATTCAGATCTATCTTATGGCACTAGAAATTAAGCATTGGGAAACATTTCTTTTTTGCCATTTGCATTATTGGGAAACACTGTCTTCTCATGAAGGCAATCTATTCAAATATATTCTGTTAGCAATTTTGGTTAGAATATCAGATTCTCAAGTATTCCTGGTCCTTCTGTCCTCTTTGAAACAGCACTTGTTTAGGGAGGGAGTACTTTGCCGCATTCAGCAGTTTGGTTCTGGATCATTTTCACGGTGAGTCAGGAATGGCACTAGCATTATGAAAGATTCCCCCTCCTATGATCAACATCTCCAATTAGCTGAATTACTCTATTAAGGTACATCATAGAAAGATTTAAAGTAGAAATATTATTGTGCCAATTATAAGACCTACTGTGCCAGTTAACAGGCAAGCAACTCTTTCCTGGCCAACTTACAGCAAGGTGGTTCTTGCAGACACAGCAGATCTACTTTGATTTAGAGTCTTCCATTACCATACCTTTGTAAAATTATTATCTGCAGCTGATGAAAAAAAAGATATGGACCCTACATGGGAATCTAGGTATATGATTTAAAAAATGCTTTGTCTAGAGTGAATCTTTCTATTTGATTTTTCATCTCCCCTTAGCCAATTCATCATGATTTGAATAAAACTGACATAGCCTTAAGCTAACACTCATGATTCATTTTCATTTTCCTAATTAAAATGTTGTTTTACAAGGCCCCAATTATGTTCAAAACCTTATAGTAAGTATTATTTTTTTCCTCACTGACTGACAAATAACAGGCATGATGTGTGAACTATTGTTCCTCTGTCATAATAATATAAGCTAGAGATTTATTCTTATTTATAAGAATTTATATATTCTTTAAAATTTGAAAAGCACTTTACAAATATTATATCATTTAATTCTCATCACAACTCGGTGCTATTTCTATGTACTATTCCTATACCCATATGCAGATGAGAAATCTGAGACAGAGTGGTTAAGTAACTTGCTCAGGATCCCTAACTCTAATGGCTTATAAGTATCTGGGGTTAATTCAAGCTAAGGCTAGATTCCAGGTCCAGCACTCTATGTCCAGCAGACAACTGAAGATACAAAGTGCCTTATATATATAACTTGCATTAGTGAATGCCACATCTCATTAAACATTGCTTAGAAGCAAATACTCATGCTGCATATATTATTTTTACTTTTCATATTTGCAAATATAATTTATTTAGAATAGGTGTCTTCTCTTCATAACTTCAAAAATCCTTTAAATTCTGCTCCATATGTTTAACAACCGGCTCTGAAAAAAATTATGCATGATGTACTTTAAAGTATAATCTGCATAATTACAAACATTTCCTCATTGTTTTCTTAAATTTAGACAATCAATAAACCAAGATCTCATTTTTAACATTTGCTGAATTCTGAGGTGCAAATGCTCACACTAAAAATTTATTTTTTGTAAAATCTTTTGTTTTTAAAAATATTTATCTTCTTTTCAACATGCACTTTTATAAATTGAGTTCCAAAATTTTCCACTTCTCTCCCTTCCCTCCCTTCCAGGATGACTTGCAATCTGATATAGGCTGCACATATGCAATCATATTAAATATACTTAGTCATGTTGTGAAAGAAGAATCAAAACAAAAGAGAAAAAGCACAAGGAAGAAGAAAAGAAAATAGTATGCTTTTATCTGCACTCAGATCTCATAGTTATTTTGCTGGATATTGGTAGCATTTTCCATCATAAGTCTTCTGGAATTGTATTGCTGAGAAGAGTCAAGTCTTTCAAAGCTGATCATCACATAATGTTGCTGTTGTCACACTGAAAATTTAACAATTGTTGCTTGAGAGCCGTATGAGTCAGCGCCAGAATACCACTGTTTATATACATTTATTAGCCTTAGACAAAAATTATTTATTAAGCATTAACTGTGTTTTAGGTACTGTGTTGTGTTGGGGATATAAATAAAAGCAAAAAAGGTCCTAACTCTAAAGAAACTGACTGTCTAATGGAGTGTTAAAAGGAAAATTCTTCATTTGGTCTTTCACCCTGATTAATGAGGCAAAACTCAGGACAGAGAATTAAAAGGATTTTATTATAAGTATCTCAAGGTAGCAAAATATTGACATTGATTGGCTGATCATAGAAGAAATTCTGCAGTAGCTTCAGGGTGTGAACATCTTTTATAGGTAACTTTAAGACAATTCAGATAAGTCCACCAAAAGAGGCTGGACTCTTGCATCTCAATTTTTCCCCAAGGTGGCAAAAATGTTAACAATTTGCAGATGGGGTACATGGCAAAGATCATGTGTAAAAAAGCTACAATCTTAGTGTGTCCTTCCCCACCAGAGCCTCCTCTATCACTGATTGATAAATAGGAGTAGGAATAGGTAACTGAGTGAGCATAAGTTTAACAGGGGGAAGACAGAGACACAAAGGTGCACTGAAAAGTGGAGGTAGTGTGTTTGGGAATGAGTGTTTGAAGATGTTTCTGAAATCCAAAAAGTCAGGAGCAGAGCTGGGAGGGGAATGAAAATGGTCTAGGCTCCTCCCCAATACAGAGGCAGTAGGAGGAATTCACCAGTAGGAGAAGGGAACTGGTCTAGTTGAGCAATATTCCAAGATGAGAAGACCACAGGTCATGGAAGTCCCACTTGCCAAAGGCAGTTAAGGATGAAATAGACCTGTGAAGATGTAAGAAATAAGATGAGGAATTTTTCTCTTTATTGTTGAATTCTTGTTTCATACAGTATCATTTTATTAAACAGAATAATTTATTATCTGTAAATGGAGAATTGAGAAGGAAGTAGACAATATGATCTCTCCCCTTGAGTACTTTGTTGTTGCATAAGTAGGGTGGCACAGGGAAGAGCATATTTATCTCGCAGTCAGAAAGGCCTGGTTTTGAAATCTGCCTCTGTGTTCTTTAGCAAGTCACTTAAAGCTCTTTAGGATTCAGCTTCCTCAACTATAAAATGGGAAATAATATTAGCTATCTCACAGCATTGTTTGTGAGAATCAAGTAAGATAAAATATGTTAAATATTTTACAAACTTTACAGTATTATCTGAGCTGCTGTGACAATGATGATGTTATTAACTATGATATCCTTATGCCAAATTCTATGCTGCAAACATAGTTGTTGTCTGGGAAGTCTTAAACTAGTTTCTTAGACTCATGTCTGGAATTTTTATGGAATCGTGGATGGAGAAGGGATCTCTTGCTTATTGTAGATGCTTTGAATTCTATAGCACACAATTCGTATTATTTGATAGTCATTTATCATATGCTATATTATTATTTATTGCTATTCATATTTACAAACCCCTTAAAGGAAGGGACTTTGCACATTCAGTATTTACAGCATTAATTAATCAATAAATGTTTATTAATTATTTTATTAAAATATTTATTAAGCACCTCATTGTATGTCTAGGTGCCAGAGTTAAAAATGTGAAAGCAAAGGAGCCCCTGCCCTAAAGGATCTTACATTCTGTTGGGGAGTACGGCATGTTTATACATAAATAAACCTGTGAGTGAGTAGCAGTTCTCCTCTTCCTTTTTTCCTCTGGGTTTACTGGCTATATTTCTTGCTCAAAGATGAAGCCTCAAACCCAATTCACTCTGGAGCTCATAGACTAGACAAGTCCTCACCCATCTAGCACAGAGTGTATTTAAATACTAAATAGTAATTGCTTTTTTTACCCAGGAACCCTGAGGGTCTTCTCCTCCCAGTTTGATTTTTTTTTATTAAAGAGGCCATCTCTTGATCAACTACTTAAAGAAGCCTATGAGTGTATCTCTCTCAAAGCTATAGGACCTTAGCCTGAAAGGGCTGGGTTCTCTCACTGCATCCTAGGCCATCTCCAGTCATCCTGATTAATATCAGGTTACTGAACCCAGATAGCTCAGGAGAAGAAAGAGAAGTTGATGACCTTGTACAGCCTTCCCTCACTCAAATCAAAGTCAACTGCAAGTTATGTCACCTTGATGTCATGGTTCTCTTTGAGAACGAAGGACAAACACAACAACACCATGAATAATGGTGTTCACCATGACTTAGTCATGTTTGAATTGCCTCCTAAGAAGTTCTTTGGGGGTAATAAAGTCATAAATTTTAAGTCAGATTGTGAATTAAGTTAACAAAGAAATTTCCTGAAGCAACTCAGTTTATAATAGTCTCTCCTTCCTCCAAGCACAGATAAATCTTATTGTTTGTACTAATCATTTGACAGTCAGCATATATCAGATATTCAGTCAACTAGCATTTATCAATACCTTCTATGAGTCAGGTACTATGCTAAGCGTGGGAATACAATGAAAAGCAAAAAATAATTTCTGCTCATTGTTGAATAGGGGAAGATAACATGCAAATAATTATGTACAAACAAGATACATACAGAATAAATTGAGGGTAATCTCAGAGGGAAGGCACTAAGATTAAGGAAGACTGGGGATGGCTTCCTGGAGAGAGGGATTTAATTTTATTTCATTTTTAAAAATTAATTTATTTTTAGTTTTTATCATTCACTTTTATAAGATTTTGAGTTCTAAAATTTTCCCTCTCCCTCCCTCCTCCTTCCACAACAGCAAGCAATCTGACATAGACTATCCATATACAATCATGCAGAACACATTTCCACATTAGAAGAATCAGAACAAAAGGGAAAAACCATGAGAAAGAAAAAACAAAAAAAGTGAAAGCAGTATGCTTTGATCTGCATTCAGACTCCACATTTCTTTCTCTGAATGTGAACAGCATTTTCCTTCATAAGTCTTTTGGAATTGTCTTAGATCATTAAATTTCTGAGAAGAGCTAAACCTCTTAGAGTTGGTCATTGTGTAAGGGATTAGGTAATAATGTTGCTCTTTCTGTGCCTAATGTTGTCCAGGTTCTGCTCACTTCACTCAGCATCAGTTCATGTAAGTCTTTCTAGGGTTTTCTGAAATCTACCTGCTTTTTATTTCTTATGGAACAATTGTATTCCATTACATTCATATACTACAACTTGTTCAGTCATTCCCCAGGTGATGGACACCCCCACATTTCCAATTCTTTGCCACTACAAAAAGAACTACTATAAATATTTTTTTCTACATGTGGGTCCTTTTCCCTTTTTTATGATCAGAAAGAGGAATTTTAGCTAAGACTTGAGGCAAGTCAACAAAGAAAAGAGATGGAAAGGAGGAGAGAGCAATCTGAATATGGGGGATAACCAATGAAAAATGCTTAAGAGTAGAGTGATAGAGTGCTGTGTGGGAGAAACTGTGAGGAGGTCAGTGTCACTGGACTGAAGAGTTCTCAGAGGGGTGTAAGGTGTAAGAAGATTGCAAAGGTAGAAAGGGGGTAGGACAAGAAGGGTTTTGAATGCTAAACAAAGAATTTCATACTTGATCTTGGAGATGATAAGAAGCCATGGGAGTTTACTGAACACCAAGATGATATGATCAGACCTATGTTTTAGGAAGGTCAGTTTGATAGCTGAGTCAAATATGGACTGGGTTGGGTTGAGACTCAAGGCAGAGAAATCAACCATCTAGCTATTGTAATAGTCCAGGAATGAGGTGATAAAGTTCTGCACCAGGATGGTGGCCATGTTACAAAAGAGGAGGAGGCATATACGAAAGATATTACAAAGGTGCAAATGATGAGACTTGATCACTGATTGAGTAAAGCAGGTGACAGAGTGAGAAGTGGAAGATGAAATCTAGGATTCAAACCTGGTTGACTTGGAGGATGGCAGACTACTTTGTGGATGAGTAAGACATGGGCATGTTTATAGGCAACAGGAAAGCAACCAGTAGACAGAGCAATTTAATATTAGTAAGACGACATGGATGGGGGAGTAATCTTCTGGATAAGATGGGATGGAATAGGATCATTTTTCCACATAGAGCGTTTTGCCCTCGCAAGGAGAAAGGACATCCTTTTATGTGAAACTAGAGTGAAGGGGGAGATAGGGAAGATGGCATCTGAGTGATGTGACATGAAAAAGAGGGGAGAAGTCAGAGCTCTCATCAAATGGTGTCAATTTTTCAATGAAATATGAAGCAAGGTTCTTAGCTGAGAGTATAGGAATAGAAGAGAGATGAGTGAGTAAGATAATGAATAAATTTGGAAGGTGTTAAAAAGGATTGCCTTGCCACAGTAAGGCAGATTATGTAACAAACTTGTAGTGAACCCAGTCAGTGTAGTTCCACGACTTTCTCCAGTTTTGTTGAGCAGCAGTTATGTAGGTCCTAATGCAGCAGGTGATGAGAATAATCCAAGCTTGGGATTTGGGAAGGTAAGATCTTCTATAGGACAAAGGAACAGGACACTCAAGAAAATTATAGAGTATAGAATGTTAAGCAGAATTGGTTCAAGAGGGAGTTAAAATGGGGAAGAGAAAAGAGTGTAGTCAGTACAAGGGAGATGATCTGTGAAAGAACCGAGGGATTGAGGAATTCAAGGTCATAATCAGGTCAAAGAACAGAAGGGGCTTCAAGGCCAAGAAAGAGCAACTGGTTGTGATTGGATAAAGAAATTTCAGAGTTCATGAACGTGGATGTGGACCATTTATGGATGATGGCAAGTTGTATATCCTCTCTATGGGTAGCTATGGTGGGCTGGAGGAGTAGGCATGGTGAATATGTAAGTTAAAAAAATTGGAAGCTGAAAATTTGAATGAATATCGATATGTATGTTTATTTCCCCTAGTATGAAAGTTGGAGTTAAGAAGGACAGAAAGATTGAGCCAGGCATTGAGTTCATCGAAGAAAGAAACTGTCCTGGAACACTATAGACAATGAGTCTATAATTATGGACTATAATTATAACTGTGAATCAGATGAACACAAAGGAAGAGGGATTAGTGAGTGATGGTGGTAGAGGGAGAACCTGTTAGTGCCTGGGAAAGCAAAGAGTAAGCCAACTTCCCCATTACGACCAATGAGTCAGGAAGAATGAAATTGCAGCTGGTACTAGAAGGTGTAGCCAGAACAGGTATGTCATTAGAAGAAAACTACATCTCAGTGAATGCAAGAAGATGGAAAGAGTAAGAAAGGTCCAAGTTCAAGAAGAAACTAAGTTGTTACCTATGGAGAAAGCATTCCATAGAGCACAATGGAAATAGGATGAGTAGCTTTAGAGAGGCAGGGAGGGTATTTGGGTTGCTAAGGATGGAAAGAAGGCAGTGTTCAATGTAGCATGGAGAATTCAATTTGAAAAATGGAAACTGGGCATTCAGAATCACTGGTCTGATTATGATGGGTAAGAGGCATGTTAATTATTTAGGACTGCCTTGGTATAACTCTCATGTACACAACATATTGTCTAATAACACTTGTTATGTTTCCGTGTTTTGTCCAGTAATACTTGACATGTCTGTATGTCTTCTGTATACACAATATACAATGATATTCATATGGAGACATATTATTGAGATGCAAGAGGAGCTAAAGTACAGAGAGGGCCATGGGTTACCCTCTTCTCCAAGTCAAAGGTATTTTTAAATTTTAGTCACTAACTTTTTCATTTTCATTCTTTTTTTTGAGTTTGGTTAACTTCAGCATTTCCTCAGGCTGGTTTCCCTAGCTCAGTTCCTTTCCCTAGCTCTTTCATCTTCCCACCCATTAATCAGAATTTGTATGACTCATCTACCAGCTTTTGCTGGATCTTAGTTGTCTTTTTGTAAAGTTATGGATTGTATAGAGAAGCTCATTTCTGTTTGCTTTTGATATGCCTTATCATTTGTCTTTCTTGAATTCATTTTTGTTAACCAAAAGTCACACCTCCATAAGATATGAGTAGTAACTTGAATTAGTATGAGAGAAAGGCACATGGATGTGGGAACTCCTTATACCAAGTACAAAGGATCCCAGCAATGCAGGCAGAACCTTGGGTATTTATAAATTAAATTAAGAATAGGACCTTACAAGAGGACAAGGAGAGGGGAAATGGGAAGATTCTTTAGAATCAAGTCGTGAGAAAAATGAAGCATGGCTGGGAATGAACCATGTTCCTGGGAACTGCTAGACAGTGAAGGTAGGATGGTCTTGCTCATCTGAAAAGTCTAAGCTGCACAAACAGTTTATCCATCTGAGTTAGGCTGTCTGGAACCAAGATTGTTGCTGACTTTGTTTCAAGACCACTGATAATTTAATAGAGTTCAGTTGCAAAAGGTCACTGTTATTTTAGTTCAAGGGGTCTTCATCTCTGGAAAACAGGGCTGCTCAGGCAAACAAGTTTGGGAGGGTTCTCCACATTTTAAAGATATTCTCTGGGATCTGTGTCAGAAAACTAGACTTTCACATTACTGTTGTAACAGGAAGTCTATCTTAACCTTTGTTTTTATAGTCAATCAGGGCAGCTAGATGGCATAGTTGATAGAGTGCTGGACCTGGAATCAGGAACAGTTGAATTCAAATTCAGCCTCAGACACTTAATAAGTGTGTGAGCTTGGGCAAGTAACAATCTCTATTTGCCTCAGTTTCCTCTTCTGTAAAATGGGGAGAATATTAACATAAGCCTCTCATGGTTGTGGTGAGTCCAAAATGAAAAAAACATATGTAAAGCACTTAGCGCAATGCCTAGCATATAATAGGCACTATAAGCATCTTAGCTACTGCAACGTCTCTGAAAAAATGCTTCTTGTTCCTCCCAAACGCAAACTAAAATCAACTCTCCTAACATTTTTATCTGTTGAAGAACCTGTTAAGCTATTGTTTCATTGATGCAACTTCATTTTCTTCTTGTTTCATATGGCAAAAATTGCAATATGAATGTGATTTAACTCATTACTATATCAACTTATTTGTTGTTGGTCAAAGATCTTACATTTAACCAAATATAAATAAAAATGTAAACATAAAAAATTCAATTAATGTTTGTAGATGGTCTGAAAATTGTGACTCTTGTAACATCCTCTGTTCTTATTTTTTTTTAGACCACCCTGACACTGTTGCTGTGCTTGTTAAAATTCACTTGTAAATCCATCTGGTCATGCAAATTTTATTTTTCTTTTGGGAATTCATGTGTGACATGTCCAATTTTTCTTTCTAATATTGCATTATTTAAATAGATGTTTCATCAATCTTTTGTGAATTATGAGTATTGAATAATTGTAGTATTTGTCTTTTTCCTCCAAATTTTCCCAGTTTTGTTAAAATATAATTGAATAGAAGAGTTTCTGATGATTTTCTTTCTTTCCTCTTCAGTTACTGTAGAAGGTCCTTTTTTAAAAATATAAACAATTTGCTCTCTCTCTCTCTCTCTCTCTCTTTTTCCTTCCCTCCCTCAAATTGTTCATTTTAACTTTTTAAAAAAGTGCTTTTTTGCTTCCAATTTTATTAATTGCTTCTTTAAATTTTATAATTTCTCCTTTGTTCTTTAGCTGAGGGTTTTTTTTTAACTTTGCTGTTCAGGTTTTTAAAATAAAATTCATGACCATCTCATTGGTTGTTCTTTGTCTCTTTTGTTGAAACAAAACCTACCTCTCAGAATTGCTTTAGCTCTATCCCATAAGTTTGCTATGCTGTCTTTTTATTGGGGAAGCTAGGTAGTGCAATAGATAGAGTGCTATGCCTCAGAGTCAGAAAAATCTTATTTCTAATATGGCCTTAGATACTTACTAGCTGGAGAAGTCATTAACCTTGTTTCCCTCAGTTTCCTCATCTATAAACTAGGCAGAAGAAGGAAATGGCAAATCACTCCAATATCTTTGCCAAGAAAACCTCAAATGGGGTCATGAAGAGTTGAATATGACAACTCATTCTCATTTTTCTTGATGAAAGTTCCTATTGCTTCTATAACTTGTTGATTGATCTATTTCTTGTTCAGTATTAAATTATTTAGGCACTAGTTGCTTTTCAATTCTTTCTTTAAATACCTTTTATTGAATAATTATCAGTAAATGAGGTTTCATGTATCTGCTTTTCTATATTTTTACGAAGTCTTTATGTCCCAGTATGTGATTAATTTTTGTAAAAGTGTCAGATAAAGATGCAAAATATGTCAATTCCTTTCTAGTCTCAAACAGTAATTGCTAATGCTTTATTATATCTGAGTTTTCTAAAGTTCTATTTAGGTGTTTGCCTTCTTTCTGTTTGTCTTTTGATTCATTTCTTGGAGGTCTGAAAGTGATACAGTAAGATCCATCACTATTTATTGTTTTACACTTCATTTCTCTCTCCAATTCCATTAACTTTTATATGCTTTGTTATTGAGTGCATATAAACTAAGTGTTGATATTGATTCATTAACTATGGGTATCTTTCATTATAAGGCAATTTCCTAGCAGGAGAATTATCTTATCTATACATCTTATCTGTCTTTTTAATCTATATTTACAGTAGCTTTATTTGAAATCACGATCATTCCTGATGCCTGCTTTTGAGTTTAACTGAAATATGGTAAATTTTGCTCCAAATTCTCATTTTAACACTCTGTGAATCTTTTTTTCAAGTATATTTCTTGTCAGATTCGCTTCCTAATCCATTCCTCTAGCTTCTGTTTATAAGTGAGTTCATCTCATTTATAGTTGTTAATTGCATATTTCCTTCCATGTCTCTAAGCCCATTCAGATATATGGTGTTTGCAAGGGTTCTGATACCCCACCCTCTTCCCCTAATCCTGTCTGGTCACTGACATAATAATTAAGAACTTGAGTTTACCTATGTAACACAATGATACATCAAAGTTAGATTTGGTGGAATCATAAGGTGGAAAGAAACTGGAATCAGAGAATCCAGGTTCAAATCTAAATCTATAATGTTGTTACTTTGGGGAAGCCCCCTTACTCTCTCTATGCTGTATGTTTTTTATTTGTTAAATGAAGAGTTTAGAAAAGATGACCTTTAAGGACTCTTCCAGCTGTACATTTATAATTCTTTGATTGTTGATAAAATAACATATATTCAGGACTTTATATAATGTAGATAGTTTGGTTTCATGGTTTTTAGATTATGTAAGCCTAAAAGTAAATTAAGACTGAATCATTCCTTCACCTATCAGAGAGAGAAGTATCCTGACAGAGGTCAGGATATAAAGTATAAAGTTTTGCTCCAATCAGAATGTCAGTATAGATAACTGTCCTTATTACATAGTATCTGATTATTGATCCTTCTGCCAGTGTCTGCTAATGTCAATTAAATTGTTCAAGATATTATAGAAATTTAATAAAATAGAATTTTCTATCTATAAATTAGTATTTAGACAGGTGGGTATGTACATTTCTAATTTGGAGAGAAGTTATGATGATGCTGATTATCATAACATTTAGTCTGAACAAAACAATATGTAAGTTTTAGAGGAAATAGATTTTGTGCCTCTATGGAACATTATTCTCAGTAATAACTACTAATGGCACCACAACTTTGTTGATAGATCTTTTAAGTGATTTTATGAAATCTATTTTTTAATGAACACTACAATTATTATATGATCAAGAAAATAGCCTTAGAGAAAAGTAAATAAAATGCATCTCCCATCTTTACAAATGTGGGGGACAATGGGTGTGGAATATTGCATTTACTAATAAACTTAACTGATGTATTGGTTGGTTTTGGTGAGCTACTTTTTTTCTTCCATTTAAAAACTTCTGTTACAACAGAAGGCTTCTCATATAAAAGGAAGGGAGGGATATCTTTGGAAAATAATGTACTATATAAATGGAAGATATTAATAGGAATTTTTAAAAAATACCATTATTGTGTAAAGAAAACAATTGAGGCACCTCTCAGTGATTTTCTTCCATCTCCTTGAAAAGGCATGACTTTTAAAGTGAACGTGAAGATGTTGTTTTCCTTTCCTAATGTCTTTTCCAACACAAGAAATCTTTCTATTCTTTTCTTCTTCAAATATAGGTAGTTCTTTTGCAAAATGATCCTGGCCCTCTTTCACAAAGGAGCTTCCAATAACTGCCGTCACATGATGACAATTATGCTTGATTAAGCAGATCCAGTAAGCACTTGATCGACTTTTTCCCATAAGTGCTGACATTCTGCAGCCAAAGGGAGAACTATTGCCATTATTTTAAGGATGTTGGCCATCTCCCATTGAACCTTTCAATAATGTAAAATTTTTGTTTCACAAGAATAAGATTTAGCTTGGTTTTGATTTAATGGATGTCTGTTCAACACTTCATTGTATGATTTGACTTTTGGCAACAAAGGCCAGCCTTATGAGTAGACAGTCACCTTTGTGATACAATTTAAAGAGAATACAGGTGGATATCCTTGCCCTCCAAATCAACCCTTCTGCCTGTCACTCTAAGTAATAACTCCAGTTTTTTTGAATCTTGAAGGCTTTGCTGGGTTGATCTTCATATATGTATACACACACACATATATGTACACACATATACATATATATATACACACATATATATGTAATGATGCAAATCCCCATGAGAATGGATAAGCTTTAGATTATGTTATCATTAAAAACAGTATTTTGAAGGAATGTCTTAGACAATATCTTCTAAATAGTATGCCTTTAATAAAATTCTTGGTAATGCTTAGCTGAATGTAATTCATGATAGGCTCCTGGAGATGAGGGGAAGGGTTACTGATGAGAAAAGTCAGAAAGACAATATTTTCCTTTTTAACTATTTTATCCTATTTACAAATAACTGATTTTTAGTGCTCTGATAGTCTGATTTTCTTAAATACATTGTTAAAACTTAGTAAAACCCTAGTAAGTAAGTATAGTTCCTTTTCTTCCCATCTCCTCTTGCCTCCTCCACTTCTAAAACCAAGAAAGACTTCTACTTTCCCTCACTATACTACTTCTTCAGTTGGGTAGTTTTAGTGTCTTTCTACTCTGCCTTATTCTCACCTCAGACACTTGACACTCACTAGCTGTATGGCCTTGGGCAAGTCACTTAACCCCAATTGCCTCATCCTGGGTCACCTCTAGTCATCTTGACGAATATATGATTACTGGATTTAGATGGCTCTGGAGGAGAAGTGAGGCTGATGACCTGCACATCCCTCCCTCCCTCAAAAACAAAGTCAAGTACAAGTTATGTCATTATTTCTCTGATGGCGTGGTCTTCAGCAACAAAGGATGAACACAGACTCTACCTTATATTTCTGATAAATCGAATCTGAGTCATAGCTGGTAACTAGGATGGAGAAAAATTTTTTTAAAAAACTTTCAATATGACAATTTTTGATCAGAAATAGATAGGAAAAGGTCAATGCAATATGTTTTAGGTAAATATATGCTTAACCATTAACATTTTAGTCCAATGCCAAGGGAGATGATTCTGGTTCCTCAAAGGCTTTGACAGTGGAGTGTAAGCTTTGAGAGATCCTGTACAGTACACTGATGGACTTGTTGTCTATCATGTGAAGATAGTAATTGTTATTCAATCTTTTCAGGTGTATTCAACTCTTCCTGACCTTATTTGGGGTTTTCTTGGCAAAGTAAAGAGTGACTTACTTTTGGGGAAACCAAACAGGAAATGCATAAATAAATTATTAGATATGCATGTAATAAAATATTATTGTGCCATAAAAATGAGGAAAGAGACAGATTTCAAGAAACCCACCAAGATTTGTATATTACAATGTGAAATGAACAGAACCAGGAGAACAATTTATACAACAATGAAAACAAAAATACTTTGAAAGACTAAGGACCTTTTCACAAAGCAAGACCAACTATAACTCCAGAGGATGTATGATGAAACATGCTGCTCACCTTCTGACAGAGGAGTAATGAAACCAAGGTACAGAAAGAGATCTAAATTTTGGGCATGGAAAAAGTTAATGTTTTATCCATGGCTAAAATTGCTACTTCTGTGGTGAAGTGTAATTTCAGTAATAGTGATTCAGAAACAGTAATTTCAGGGTATAAACTAAGGTTAATTATCCTTTTAAAGTAGCTGTCACCACAGAAAATTATATTGTATCTCTAGGTATATTTAGCATAAAGTGAAGTGAGAGTAACATGTTTTCATTGGTATTCACTGTGCCTCAATTCACAAATTTATTGTTAGCTACTCATGTGAAGAGTTCACTGATAGTATAAACAGGATAAACATTTGTTTCAGACAAACGGAAGATACAGTTGAACAGGTTTTAATTAAATGAGCCCTACTGTAAATGCAGTTGCTACTGAAAATGTGAGAAACTCTACTGTAAATTATAATCCTGTTATCTGGAATCTGTTGTTACTGAATTGTCTCCTGTAAATTTGAACATCCTCTTGGCAAAGATGATCACAATTTTTTTCCCTCAGCTATGCAGGAGTAAGAAATCTCTCCCCTATAATACATTAAATTATACTCCTACCTACAAATGACAATTTTAAACAAAGCTCTTCTCAAACTCAACTGTATAGACTATTATCAGAGCAGCACATCTTCAAAAAACTAAACATTAATCCTTTGGGGTCTGAGAACATGGGGAAAAAAACTGATTAAATACATACCATAGTAGAAATCCAATAATTATTTTTCGCTAGTGGAATGGAAGGTATTTCTAGGAACTAAGGTTTTCAGATTTTGCTTAGAGGCTCTTTAAAATGTGGTTGAATCTTTAGTAGTAATGATAGTATTTATCCAGTCACTCAAGTTGGTAAACTAAGAGTCGTCATTAACTCTTCCCTCTCCACCATCCCCTATATTCAGTCAGTTGCCACATTTTGATGATTCCACCTCCATGACATCTCACCACCTGTTCTCTTGTCCTCTTACAGGGCTACCATCCTAATTCTACCTTACATAACCTTTTACCTGATTTGTTTTCATAGCCTTTGGTTGTCCTATTTCCATTCTCTTCCATCTTAATTATAGCTATCAAAATATTCTTCCTAACAGACAGATCTGATATTGATTCAAAAGCTTTCAGTGACTCTTGATTTCTTCTAAGATGACGCTGTCTCCTTAACCTAGAAACCTGCGTACATCTGACTCAAACTTATCTTTCCAGGTTAATTACCCTCCTTTAGATTGAAACTAATTAGTCTACTAGTTGTTCTCTGAACAGTACATTTTTTCTCCTACCTCCATGTATTTTCACAAGCTATCATACATCTATGCAATATATTTCTTCTCAGCTTCTCAAAATCCTTATCTACCTTCAAGGCTCAGTTCAGGGGTCACTTTCTCTAAAAAACTTTCCATTATTCCTTCAAGCCTTCCATTATTTCTCCCTCCTCAATTTATAATGTAATAATTTATCTGTGTTCATACAGTATTTCCCAATAAAATGCAAGCTTATTGTGGACAGGAACTGTGTGTGTGTGTGTGTGTGTGTGTAGAACGAGAGAGAGATAGAGAGAATGAGAGAGAAAGAGGAGCACAATACCTTTCTTGTAGTAGATACTTCATAAAATAACTTTGCATTTAGTTGAATGCCCCAGGCAAAAATTGTAGAATAGGACCTGTAAGAGTAATCTAATTTTCTTTCACTTTTCTCCCAACAAGATTGCTAAACTAGTATATCAGAGAAATGTAGATCAGGAGTTTCCTACCATGGGGTACAAGAATCTTGTCAACAGAGTTTAGGAAATAACTACATTATCCTATTAAAATATTCTAAGAGTGGCATTAGTGAAAAAAAAATTGTGGATTAGAGAGAAAATGGTGAGATGGAGTGAAAGGTTAGGAAGGGTACCCTGATGTGTCTGAAATGAAATGAAAAGTTAAAAAGATAAAGTTGAAGGAATAAGTCCTACTGAACAAAACCAAATGAATGAAGTTTAAATACAACACCCTTTTCCTACTAATCAGAAAAAAAAATCAGCAGAAATGATACAATGACATCAGCTAGTTGATTTTTCTAATTAATTACTAATCAATTTAATTACAAAATTTTAAGTGTGCCCTTGGTGAAGCATTTCCCATTGTTAATATGCTCATGAGATTTTAATTCTTTTTACAAAATATTTATGCCTATGAATCAGGTTTCTCAGTCTCATTCCTAACCTTATCCAAAAAAAGTAATAAACCAGAGGCTGAACATAAAAGAAAGGTACATCTTTCAAAAATTATTTTCAAAATACAGCTATTTTTAGTACAAAAGATTATTAATTTATGTGACATTTGAATAAATATTTAACAATTTTATCATACTAAAATGCTGTTATATGCCAAATAAAGTTTTCCTTAAAAATTAATTTCTAAATATTCTATTATAAATTGCAAGTTCCTAGCAAAAATCTAGAATTTATTTCTTTTCATACTGAATATAGGGTACAGCTAGGTTTATCATAAGCTAAAGGATATGGGAACCAAAAATTTTAGTTAATTATTACTACATAGAGTACATAATTATTTAGCTCACATAATTGTATCCAGGAATATGATAAAATGCCTCATACTGTTTTTGTGGGGAAACAAAATGGAATGATGTGGATTAAAAGGTAATTAGATGAACTGGTAACTGGTTGAATGGCTGTATATAAAGCTGTTATGGTAATTTAAATGGAAAGATCTTTCCCATTCATTAATAGATCCATGTGACCTGCTTAAGTCACATGTAAGCCTAAGTCACATAAATTTGAGTGACATGCAGCCTATGGTGGGAATAGATTGCTGAACTGATGGAGCAGAAAGGGTGGAACAGCAAGAAGCAAATCTAGAGCAGATATGAGAAAAAAATTAGTCAGAGCTAGAAAGGATGTAGGGAAGCAGGCTACTGGCTAGCATGAGTGAAAGAACTTGTTTGTGGTTTTGTTTAAAGGAGCTGATTTGTGGGAAGCCTAACAGAGCAAAGGCTTGGGGATGGTGTTGTCCTCTTCATTGTTATTGTGTATAAATTTTTGTTACCATGATGGATCTGGTTTTCTGGTGTCTAAATAAATGTTTTGGTTCTGTCTTCCATGTGGGCAGTCTGTTGTATTTCATGATTCAGAATTGCTCCAGGATATTCATGGCTGCTGTAGGTGCTGTGAATATTACACTGCCACTACAAAAAGTGTAATCATTAATGATTTGAAGACAACTTATTTGATGACAACTTGGAGGACTCTAGTATAGTGATCCAGAGATATGTTCTGGTTCCCAGGATGCTTGCCATTTTTAATAATGACTTGGATAAAGACACAGATGGTATTTATACTTATCAAATTTGTAGATGATACACATCTGGGAAGGAGAATAAACAGCATACTCTTAGCTAATAGATGGAAAATGAAGGTGGATCCAAAAAGACATTGACAGACTAGAATGTTAGGCTGAATCTAATTAGAAATTTAATGGTGAGGAATGTAAAATATTGCATTTCAGTAAAAAATAAATGAACTTCTCAAGAACAAGATGGAGGAAGCATGATTAGACAGCTTTTAAGGAAGGTGGGGAGGCGGTCAAAAAGATATGAATGGGCAGTTATCAAAGGAGAAGATTAATTATTAGAAGGACTCTGGTAATTTTATGCATTTTTTACATTTTTGTTTTTTTCATATTTTTCCCAATTATGTATAAAAACATTTCAACACTCATTGTTAAGTTTTGAGTTCCAAATTATATCTCAGCTCACCTCCCCATTCCCTGAGACAGCAAGCAATCTGACATAGATTATACATGTGTGATGATGTAAAAAAATTTCTGTATTAGTCATTTTGTGAAAAACAACTCAAAAACAGAAAGTGAAAAAGAGTATGCTTTGATCTGCATTCAGATGCCATCAGTTCTTTCTCTGGATGCAGACAGCATTTTTAATCATGAATCCCGTGGATTTGTCTTGAATCATTGTATTGCTGAGAATAACTGTCCTTTGGAGTTGTTCATTGCTGTGTACTGTGTATTACTGTTACTATGTGCAATGTTTTCCTGGGCCTGCTCACTTTACTCTATTTCATATAATGTAGTAGTTTTCCTGAAAATATCCTGCTTGTCATTTCTTATAACACAATAGCATTCCATTGCAATCATATACTACAACTTAATTGGCCATTCCCCAATTGATGGGCATCCCCTCAATTTCTATTTCTTCTTTATTTCACTTAATAGCATTTTTTTCCAATTACATATGATGGTTTTCAACATTCATATTTATAAGATTTTGAATTCCAAATTTTTCTCTTCTCTCTTCCCTACCCCTTCCCCAAGATAGCAAGCAATCTGATATAGGTTATACATGTACAATAATGTTGAACAAATTTCCATATTAGTCATGTTATAAAAGAAAAATCAGAACAGAAAGGAAAAACTATGACAAAGAGAAAACAACAAAAAAGTGACATTGCTATTTTTCAGTTTATATTCAAATTCCATAGTTCTTTCTCTGAATGTGATAAGCATTTTCCATCATGAGTCTTTTGGAATTGTCATGAATCATTCTATTGCTGAGGAGAATTGTCTATCAAAGATGATCATCACACAATGTTGCTATTACTGTATACAGTGTTTTTCTGGTTCTGCTTACTTCACTCAGCATCAGGTCATGTAAGCCTTCCAGTCTTCTCTGATAACCACCTGCTCATCATTTCTAATAGCACAATAGTATTTCATTACGTTCATATACCACAATTTGTTCAGCCATTCCCCATTTGATGGGCATACCTACAATTTCCAGTTCTTTGCCACCACAAAAGAGCTGTTATAAATATTTTGTACATCTGGATCCTTTTCCCTTTTTTATGATTTCCTTGGGATATAGAATTAGCAGTATATTTCTGGATCAAAGGATATACAGTTTTATAGCCTTTTGGACAAAGATCCAAACTGCTCTCCAGAATGGTTGGATAAGTTCACAACTACACCAATAATGCATAATGCATTAGTGTTTCAATTTTCCCATGTCTCCAACATTTATCATTTTCCTTTTTTGTCATATTAGCCAGTCTGTTAAGTGTGTGATGGTATCTCAGAGTTGTTTTTATTTGCATCTCTCTAATCAATCATAATCTAGCGCATTTTTGCATATCATTACAGATAGCTTTAATTTCTTTCTCTGAAAACTGCATGTTCATATTCTTTGACCATTTATCAGTTGGGGAATGACCTGTATTCTTATAAATTTGACTCAGTTGTCTATATATTTGAGAAATGAGGCCTTTATCACAAACACTAGCTCTAAAAATTGTTTCCCAGTTTTTTGCTTTCCTTTTAATCTTGCTTGCACTGGTTTTGTTTGTGCAATTAAAAAAATTATTGTAATCAAATGATACATTTTGAATTTCATAATGTTTTATATCTCTTGTTTGGTCATAAATTCTTCCCTTCTCCATGGATCTGACAAGATGTAAACTATTCTTTGCTCTCCTAATTTTCTTATGGCATCACTTTTTATGTCTAAATCATCTATCCATTTTGATCTTATCTTGATGTAGAGTGGGAGATGTTGGTCTACACCTGTTTTCTTCCATAATGTTTTCCAATTTTCCCAGCAGTTTTTGTCAAATAGTGATTTCTTATCCCAGAAGCTGGAATCTTTAGGTTAATCAAACAGCAGATTACCATAGCAATTTACTACTGTCTTGTATACCTACCCTATTGAACTGATCCACCACTCTTTTCCTTAGCAAGTACCAAGTAATTTTTATGATTACTGCTTTATCATACAGTTTTAGATCTGGCACATCAAGGCCAGTATTCCTTGCATTTCTTTTAATTAATTCTCTTCATGTTCTTCAGATTAATTTTATTATTTTTTTCTAGCTCTGTAAAATAATTTCTGGTAGTTTGATGTGAAACTGGATAAGTAAATTAATTAAGATAGAATTGTCATTTTTATTATGAAATAATAATTATACAATCACAGCCTACCCATGATTAATCAATAGTTTTCCAGTTGTTTAAATATGGCTTTATTTGTGTGAAAAGTGTTTTGTAATTGTGTTCATGTAGTTCCTGGGTTTGTCTTGGCAGGTAGACTTCCAAATATTTTATGTTATCTACAGTTATTTTAAATTCTCTTTCTATCTCTTGCTGCTGGGCTTTGTTGATAGAATGTAGAAATGCTGATAATTATGTGAGCTTATTTTATATTCTGCAACTTTACTAAAATTGTTAATTGTTTCAAGTAGTTTTTTAGTTGATTCTCTAGGATTCAAAATATGTAATCATATCATCTGCCAAAAGTGATAGTTTTGTTCCCTCATTGTCTGTTCTAATTCCTTCAGTTTCTTCTTCTCTTATTACTAAACTTAACATTTCTAATACAAGGTTGAATAACAGCAGTGATAATGTCCATCCTTTTTTAACCCATGATTTCATTGGGAAAGCTTCTTATTTATACCTATTATACATAATGCTTGCTGATGATTTTAGATGAATAATACTTATCATTTCAGGAAAACTTCATCTATTCCTATGCTCTCTAGTGTTTTTAATAGGAATGAGTGTTGTATTTTGTCAAAAGTTTTTTCTGTATTTATTGAGATAATCATATGATTTCTATTAATTTTGTTTTTGATATTGTCAATTAAACTTACAGTTTTTTTAATATTGAAACATCTTGCTTTCTTAGTATAAATACCACCTAGTGTTAGTGTATTATCCTCATGAAAATTGCTGTAATCATTTTGCTAATATTTTATTTAAATTATTTGCATCCATATTCATCAGGGAAATTGGTCTATAATTTTGTTTGGACTCTTTCTGATTTAGGTATCAGCATCATATTTGGATCATAAAAGGAATTTGATAGGATTCCTTTTTCATCTGTTTTTCCAAATAGTTTATATAGTATTTGAATGAATTGTTCTTTAAATGTTTGGTAGAATTCACTTGTAAATTTACCCAGCCCTGGAGATTTTTTATTAGGGAGATAGTTTGTTCAATATTTTTTCTAAAATGGGGTTATTGAAGTATTCTATTTCCTCTTCTGTTAGTCTATGCATTTTATATTTTTGTAAATATTCCTGCATTTCACTTAGATTGTCAGCTTTATTGTCTAATCATTGCATTAATTTCCTCTTCACGGATGGCGAATTCACTCTTTTCATTTTTGATACTGGTAATTAGATTTTCTTCTTTTTTAAAAAATCAAATTAACCAAAGGTTTATCTATTTTATCAATTTTTCATGAAACAATCTCTTAGTTTTCTTTATTAGTTCAATATTTTTCTTACTTTAAATTTTACTAATCTCTCATTTGATTTTCAGAATTTCTAATTTGGTATTTAATTGGAGATTTTTAATTTACCCTTTTGTAAACATTTTAGTTGCATTCCCAATTCATCGATCTCTTCTTTTTCTATTTTATTCATGCAAACAATTATAGATATAAAATTTTCCCTACAAACTGCTTTGACTGCATCCCGCACTTTTTGTTATGTTGTTGCAATACTGTCATTCTCTTTGATGAAATTATTGATTATTTCTATGATTTGATCCACTCATTCTTGAAGATTAGATTATTTAGTTTCCATTTAATTTTTCATCTGTGTCTTCATGGCCCTTTATTACATGTAATTTTTATTATATCATATCTGAAAAGAAAAGCATGCATTTAATATTTCTGCCTTTCTGCATTTGATCTTGAGGTTTTGATGCCTCAGTACATGATCATTTTTTTGTGGAGATGACATGTACCACCAAAAAAAGAGATATATTCCTTTCTATCCCCATTTCTCCAGATGTCTATCATAGCTATCTTTTGTAAAATTCTATTCACCTAACTCCTTTTTTTTCAGCTGAAGTATAATATATTCTGCTCCAGCCTTTTACCTTTACTGTGTGTCTCTCTGTTTTGAATGTGTTTCTTGAAAACAACATCTTGTAGGATTCTGATTTTTAATATATTCTGCTATCCACTTCCATTTTATGTGAGAGTTCGTCCCATTCACATTCACAGTTATGATTACTGACTGTGTATTTCTCTCCAACCTATTTTTCCCCCTATTTATACTTTTCTCTTTCCTTTCACCCTGTCCCCCTCACCATTTTTTTTGCTTCTGACCAATGCTTCCTCAATCTGCCCTCCCTTCAATCAGCCCCTCTCACTTTTCTTTCCCTCTTTCCCTCCTATTTCTGTTCTGCCTTCTATCAAGCCCCATCCCTTTCCCTTTTCCTTTCTGTTTCTCCTCCTACTTCCTATAGGGAAAAATAAATTTCTATAGCCAATTGAATGTCTATGTTATTTTATCTTTGAGCCAAATCCAAAGAGAACAAGTTTCAAACAATACCCCCTCTTCTTTTTCTCTACTGTATTAGGTCTTTCATGACTCTTCATTTGACATAATTTACCCTTTTCTGCCTCCCTCATTCCTCTTCCCCCAGTATAATATGTTCTTCTTTTATCCCTTATTTTTTTTCTGTAAGCACATCCCTTACTCATATTTTCTGTACATATATACATCTCCTAAGTTCCCTAATAGTTATACAGTTCTCAAGAATTACAAAGGCTACTTGCAGTATTTTCTCCATGACATGATAATTCTGGAATTTGACTGTAGCGTCTTTGGAGTTTTCCTTTAGGAATCTCTTTCAGGAGGTGATTGGTGAATTCTTTTAATGATTCTTTTGTCTTCTAGTTCTAGGACCTGAGGGCTATTTTTCTTGATAATTTCTTGAAAGATGCTCTCCAGAGATTTTTTGACCATGCTTTTCACATAGTCTAATCATTCTTAAATTATCTTTCCTGGATCTCTTTTCCAGGTCAGTTGTTTTTTCAACAAGGTATTTTACATTTTCTTCTGAGTTTTCATTCTTTTGATTTTGATTGACCGAATCTTGATGACTTGTAGAGTCATTAACTTCTACTTGCTGAGTCATAATTTTTCAGTAATTATTTTCTTTAGTTAGCTTTTTTACCTCCACTTTGATTTGGCCAATTCTAATTTTTAAGGAGTTGTGTTGTTCAATTGATTTCCCCCACATTTGGCTAATTGTGTTCTCTCTTGCTTTTTTAGGGCGGAAAGCAAGGCAGTTGGAGTTAAGTGATTTGCCCAAGGTCACACAGGTAGTGTGTCAAATGCCTGAGGTCAGATTTGAACTCATGTGCTGCTAACTGCAGGGCTGGTGCGCAACTCATTATGCCACCTAGCTGTCCCCAACCAATTGTACTTTTTTAAGGAACTGGTTTCTTTAGTCAATTTTTGTCCTCTCTTTTCCAAGCTGTTTACTCTCTCTTGCATTATTCTCATTTATTTTCCAATTTAGCTTCTATATCTCTTATTTAATTTTTTAAATCCTTTTTTGAGCCCTTCCAGGAAGGCTTTTGGGGCTTGAGACCCATTCATATTTCCTTTTTGAGGCTTCGCGTGTAGGCATTTTAGCATTGTTATCCTTTTCTGAGTTTGTGTTTTGATCTTTTCTGTTGCCATAATAACTTTCTATGACAAGGACTTCTTTCTTGTTTTTGTTCATTTTTAAGTCTTTTCATGACTTTTACAGTTGAGCTCTGTTCCTGGGCTGTGGGACCCACTGCCCCAACCTTCTTGCATTGGGGTTGAGGGGCCTTGTTACTGACTTTATGCTCTGGGGCCTCTGGGGCTCTCAACTTGCTCACTGTGCTGAGGTGACTTGGCCTAGTCACACTAGCTGTTCTGGGATTCCAGACCTGGCAGTTTGCCTTCTCCACTGAGTTTGAAGGCCTCATAGTTGACTGCTGTGCCACTCAATCTTAACTGTTGATTTGTACTGTGGCTAAGAGCTTCCCACTGGCCTATATTCCATATGTACTCTGCTGCCTTTCCATTTTACCCAAGTGAAACAGACCTTTCCTGAAGTCCTTCTAACTTGCCTTAAGCTAGAAAATTTTCTCACTCTCTATTTTTTTGTTGTTTCTTTTGCTCCAGAATATGTTTAGGGGCTTGTTTTTTGCATTGTTTCTGAGGGAAACTGGGGAGAGCTCAGGCAATTTTCTGATTTCTCTTCATCATCTTTTCTCCACCTCTAGAATTCATTTCCTGAGACCATTTTGGAAAGCAATTTGAAGTATTATCCCAGTAATCATTAGCCTGGTGATGCCATTACTAGTCATATACACCAAAAAGTAAAAGACAAAAGAGAAGGACTCATACATACAAACATATTTATTCAACATTTCTTGTTGAAGCAGCAAATAACTGCCAAGGAACTGAACAGTTATTCTTTGGGAATACTGAAAAAAATTATTGTATGTCAATATAATGTGATGCAAATTGATTAAAATAATTGAACACTTTATGAAAGACTTTATGAATGTCTAATATGCACCAATTTATAAAGTTATTCTTACGTTTCTCATTATCTTCCAGGTAGTTCCTATAATATTTGCCAACAGGAGTGAATTTGGAAAAGCCTGGAAATACTTTATGAAATAACACTGTGTGAAACCAGCGAGGCAGGGAGAATACTTTATATAATGACTATAATAATATACAGGAAAATAACTTCAAAAGACTTAAGAATCTGATCAATGAAATGACCAATTATGAGTGCAATAGGTTGGCAATGAATCACGCTTTCCATTGATTAGCAAAGAGATGAATTAGGTATGTGTTGTCAGACATAGACAGTATGTAATTTGCTTTGCTTGACTCAATTCATTTATTCAATTTTACAAAGGGTGGCTTTTACTTACAGGAGAGGAAGTTTTAAGGAGCAATTGGAAAGTAGTGATAGTGGTGTAAAAAAAGAGCAAAGGGAAAAAGCATCAGTGAGATATTAAAAATAGACAGGAGAGAATATAAGGAAATTCAGAATGAGACAGAAAGGCAGGGCAGATTTGTTGCTAGTATATTAAGATGACATATACTTTAAAACTCACTATGTAATAAGAGTTCATAATTTCATATATAATCATCTTTTTCTATTGTTTGTATATTGAAATATTGATATTTGTTACATTCATAAAAAAGACAAAATTAAATGATGTGTATGTATGTATGTATCTATCTATTTATTTACTTTAGTGGATTGTAAATGTAAATATTTAGTGGTCTAATTTGTCAGCCAAAAAATCTCTTTTTTATCCCACAGAGAAAAGCAACCTGTCCTCAGAAGTTGTGTCTAAGCTCTCACATCCCCGAGTGTGATTAAAAGGGGAGACTGGTAACAGGGAGCCCTCACTCTGAAAAATGCTTTCCTGATTGACATAACGGAAGTCTTTAACAATGCTACTTACTGCCTTTCCATTTCCCAATCTACAGAGATCCACCAAGAAGCTCTATTTCTGAATGACTTAGAGAAAAGCTTGCACTCTAGGTCATAGAAATAAAACTAATATGGAGAAGCAGAAATGAACATTCTTGGAGGAATTTATTATTTCAGTTCATTGGGAGAGTTGTCTCTGCTGAAAGAAAGTCATTTGGATCACAAAGACAGGTAGCTTATGGAGCAGTTGTAACCATTAAGAGAATTCTATTAAGTTTGTGTTTAACTTGAAGACAGAAAGTTAGAATTCTTTTTTAGGCCCAATGCTTTTGTTGATTTTAAGTGACCTAGGGTGGCAGGATTAGAGTTTAATTTTTTAAAATACGCAAATACTTAGAAGGTACATAAATGTCCTCCAGCACAGTCAGTGCTCCGAGTGCTAATGTACTGTAGCACATTCATCAGTCATTCTAATAGTCTTTTAACTTCTGTCAGAAAGCTTACTGAATACTAACATCTTAAATGTTTAATATTCTAAAACATATTTTCATCAGTCTTGGAAATTATCTGGGCATACATTTTTATAACAACTCTTCTGGAGAGTTAAGAGTCTAAGGTTTATGCAGCAGGGACCACTGTTAGTACTTTCTGACATATTTGAGAGATTTGAGTGCAAAGATTTAGGATCAGAAACAAAGAATTTTAGAACTGGAAAAACAAAAACAAAACAGACGTAGAAGTCACAGGAGTCATCCGTATGTCTAAAGGATGGTGAATAGCTAGAAAAAATGTCAGTCAATATCTTTATTTTTCCGAATAGATGGGGAAGTGAGCAGTTGAAGTGTTTATTCCTGTTGGCCTGGATGTCAGGGCAATGTAAGTAGCATGAGTACTAGGTGGCAGGGGTACAGGACTGGGAGTCAGTAGAGGAAGAATAATGAAGCTCTTTTTTTTTAGATCAGGTAGGGTGGAGCTATGAGCATGAATCTATAATAATTGAAGTTACCTAATTTTCAGGGTTTCTTTTCCTTAGTGTACTCAATATTGGAGCAAAGTAAGTAAAAGATAGGAATGATGCATGGCTAGATGTGGACAGGTCACGTGAAATTAAAAGCTAGAAAGATGAAGAGTTCCAGGGGGGGCAGTATTAATGAGTCTAATGTCACATGAAATGATAAGCTCTGGAGTCTGTCCTAGTTGGAAAGGGGGCCAATCTTGAAACCACGGAGAAAGAATCTATGAGACAGACCTCTTGACACCAGAGATTGTGGTAGACACGGGAGTACAGGTTATGAAACAAAAAGTCCTTATCTCTAATGACAAGATTCTTTCTAAAGGTCAGATTTTTCTGACAATTACTAATTAAATTTTTGAGTATCCCTGATGTCATGCTTATATCTATATTTCTCTTTAATGTGTATTCCTTTTCTACCATTTTTTTTAACCTAATAAATCTTCATTTCCCCATTCCAGATCCAAACATATTTCCCAGTAGCATTCTTGATGCTGGGCATAGACAATTAGTTTGACTTTCTGGGGTTGCCAGATTCTTTCTCTTAAAGAAACACTGCCTGTCATCACTTGCTTTCTCCATTTTGGAATCAATTAACAGAACATTGTGCCTTTAAAGGTTTATATTTTATATTATCAAAAACAGTATTGAAGTCTTTACTTTTCATATTGTTTTCTAATTAAGAATCAATAGTTGCAAAAACTTATTAGTACATAAGTCCATAATGTCCACAGACTATGAAAGCTTTTATATCTCCTTTTTATGAGTTCTCTTTCTCTCTCTCTCTTTTTAAAAGTAATATGGATATAGAGGGGGAAAGAATCTGTCTATTCTCTTTTCAGCTGATTGTATCATATTTTTGAGCTGGGCATCATTATGGAGCTACAGAGAAGATAATCATTTACATTACATATGGACATAAAAGAGGGAAGGAGTTGATGAATTGCAAACAAGTATAATTTATATGGACACAGTGTGCCAGAAGTGCTTTCCACTCTGTTTTACATTGCAAATGGAATGACTCCTACCCACTCACTTGGCCTGATGCCTAAGAACTGAAGGGAGAAGCTATCCTATTAGCTTTATGAATCAGGCTTCCACCTGTTCCCCTCACAGAAACTGGGCTTTACACTCTGGTACACGAGGGGTCTCCGAGAGAAAAAGAGAGCAGTGACTGCACTAAAACAGATACTAAATTCAGACTGCAACCACAAAAAGCCTCTCAATATATAAATTTCAACATAGAGCTATACTGACATCTTAAATAATGTAGTCCAAATGCATGGTTGTACAATGAGGGTAGAAAAAAGGGAGGACATTCTATACAACTAATAACAATTGGTTTGTTTTCCCTATAGGCCTTCAGATTCCTTTGGTGTCTAAATCTTTTAAAGATGTAAGGATCTACATATAACATTTCTGCACGTGAAGGCCTCTCAGTCCCTTCTGGTTTGGATAGACTTAGACTTGAATGAAATATTTGGTCAGTTTAATTCACATTGTTGCAGGAATTGCTGACCCAAGGAATGGTAAAAGCCTCACTGAGTTCTTTGGTCATGACCATTTTTACCATAATCAGAAACACATAGCCATTCACTTCAAAAATCCAGTTTCATTTGGGGATATATGGCTTCATTCTCATGATTTCTGGGTAATTGAGGTAGTTTTTGCTTTGAGAAATCATTTGTTTCTGGGGAGCTTGTCAAACTCAATTACTGTAAACTGAAATTGAGATAGATAGTATTTATTCTACATCCTGAGTACACACACATTGTTAACAGTTTTTGTTTGGGTACCACCACCAGCAAAGGAGCAAGTAGAACTATTCAGAAATGCAGTACAGGCTTTTATTAGGCCCTATCCGATAAATAGTTGATCGAAAGGAAGTTTGTCCGAATTTCTCATTTCACAAGTCAGTACTACAGGTCAAAACTTTGAGATCTCATCTCATTTTGGTTGTGTTCATAATTTTAAAAAAAGGCCATTTGATCTTTCACAGGATGTTGAACAGGCTTGAACATTACATTAGTGGATCTAACAGTTTAGTTTCTCACGATCCATGGCCATGCCACTGTCTAGTTTCCAGGTGTTTGTTAATAACTCCCAAAACAGTCTCAAGGATTCGAGATAGTAGTTCTCAGAATTGTTGTCACAAATAGTCCTACTGAGACTGAGCCGTGACATAAGGAGTGACATGATGTAATATTTACTACTTGTGCAGAATGATGATATTGCTAAAGTTAAACTGTGAGCTTAATGTTGGCAAGATGCCTTCTTTGTTGCTCTATAAAATCAAGTGGGTATTGGTCAGGGAGTGGGGAAAACCACAAGAAACCCATAGGGAAATCTGTGTGTGCCTCGACCAGCCTCCATCAAGGCTTGAGGGGATTCAGGGGAGTATACGAGTGTACCTGTCTTGATTGATCCCACTGAGATTTAGGGGTAGTTGTTCCTGCTTCTTGCTGGCCCTTGCAAGAAGGGTGATTAGGGAATGCTATAGGAGCTGGTTCTCCCAGCAAACATTAAAGAAGACTAGACTAGAATAGAAGTTAATTATTAATTCCTCCGAAGGTGTTGTCCTTCCTGTCTGACCAGATCAAGTGTGAACCTGTTAGAGACTAGAAATCAAAAACTTCAGCGCCTTCTGTGTGCTATCTGTGAAACAATCCTATCTATAGCTTGCTTAGTGTATATATTCTTGACTATTGTCTCCACTTTACATTATATGCTTCTTGAGGGCGGAGACTATTCTACCTCTTCTTATATCCTCACAGTTTTGCATGGTACACTTAAGAAATATTTACTGAATTGAAGTTATAGAAAATTTTGGCTATATCCTGAGTACACTTACTTGTGTGGTAATAAAAAAATCATTTAACCTCTCTGGGTCTTTGTTAACTCATATGTAAAATGGGGTGAGGGAGATAGGACTAGAAGTACACATACATACATACATATATGCACACATAATTAGCATATAAGTATATTAAAATGCATACATGTACACATAAATTATGTGTGTTTGTTTATATAGGGCACTTCAAAAATCTTAGTACAGTTTTAAGTCTTAACAGCTTAATAGATTAAAACTGCATTAAGACTTTACATACTTCCTGTTTTCAACTGGGTAGACCCTGCCTCTAATCTGTACATGGCCAGAACTGAACAGAACAGTCTAGAGATAAGAGAGTCAGGAATCAAACAAAAGTTTAATTTAAAGTGAGGGAAATGACTTGCAATCAAGGAGGGATCTACACACATTTTCTGGGACCCTGCCTCTAGCTAGGGACCCGAGGAAGTCTGAAGAGATCTCAATATTTATGCCTTGAGGGGTAATAGCAAAGATGTGACAACTTTGATTCATAGTAGGGCTTCATGACTGAACCCGGCTGTTTCATCTGGTGTTTGTCCAGCTTAGAGAACACTTGATACTCTTCAAAGCAAAAAAAAAAATTAATTATGCCAAAGGGTGAGCGCAAAGGATTTTTGTTATGCCAAGCTCAGAGCACAGCTTGCTTGCTGGGCCTCAGCTCTGGAAAACAGGATTTCTCCTAGTATCTTGACACTGTTCATAAAAAGAATCAGAGGAATTTTAGGTACTTTTTAAGTTATTTCTTCTTTTCCTGTCTAACTTTTCTGTCTACATGAGCTATAAAAACACACAAATACATGTATTTGCATATAATATATATATATATATATACATATAAATGTACACACAGATATACATGAACGTACTTATTTATAAGAGATGCCCTAAAAATCTCAGTGCAGTTTTAAGTATTAGTAGTTTAATAGATTAAAACTTCACTGAGACTTTAGGTATATCCTGTATATGCATAGACAATCGGAGGAATTGTAGGTACTTTTTGAGTTATTTCTCATTTTCCTGTCAAACTTTTTTGGTCAATGTAATCTATAAAAAAAATCCAGAGAGACTTTTGAGACAGAGTATGGGATGGTACGACAAATACATGAACACTAATTCTCTGGCCCCTCACCCTTTCTGATCTCCAGTTTGGCCTTTTTATTCACTGTTCATCTCATGTTCATCTCATTCATTTTCTAACTTTCCTTCCTTCCATACAGGTGGAAAAATGAGAGGGAGAAGTTGGTTCTGCCTTTACAGCAAGTACTACAAACAGAACTTGGGAGAGGAAGCCCATTTTGCTTTGAAAAAGATAGCCATTGCTTCTTTCCTTTAAGAATAGAGAGGAGAGACAAGGAAACCCCTGTATCCCTTCAAGAGAGAGACAATATACAAATCATATATACAATCATACCCTACACTACTAAAAGAGGTCATTAAAGCAGTTATTAGCCCATATACAAAAAAAAGTCTCAGAGTGAATGCTGGGAGTTTTGGCATTGGAGCTGCTGAGGTTTCATTCCACTTCTCCCCTTGCCTTAAATTCTAGGTATTTCTGGTATTTTTCTGACCTGAAGCATTGCTGCTGATGACACAGAAGCAATTCAGCTACAGATTAGTGCAGTTGGCCTTTAGCTGAGAATTTTAGCTTTGCTTACTATTAGTTTTAAGTGAGGACTTCATACTTGGGAATCAATTTTTGAAAGATTATGCTTTAAAAAATCCATTTTTTCTCCTGTTTTTGGGATTGATTCCTCTTGTGTGTGTGTGTGTGTGTGTGTGAGTGTGTGTATACACGTGTGCATGTGCATAGATGAATCTTTAGATCTATATATACATAAACATTTTATATAGATGCTTTTGAGTTGTAAACTGTTTCCTAGCCCAATTTTTGTTGATGTTGGCTGGAAGAAATTTTGTCTTACTTCATTTTCTTGTACCTTTATTTTCCACATTTAAATGACTATGTTTATTTACTAACTTTTTAGTAAGTGCTTTAATTTTTCTATTTTACTTTATCAATCATTGGATTCCTCTTTTCCTTTGCTTTGTTCATTTCATTTTATTTAGTGTGGTTTTAAAATCTACATTGAGTAGGTTATTATTCCAGTACCTTTTGATTGCCTTTTCATTTTTGCTTTCGTATTTTTACATAAAATAATTTTACTCTTTCTCATTATTAACTGCAATTTTTACAGATTTGTTCACAGAAATGTATGATTAAGCAAAGAAATCTCATTTTCAATTTTGTTTTGGTCTTGCTCTTATTGTCACAGACAGTTCTTTCTGCTATAATCCCTCTATTGCTATATAGTTTATTGAGTATTATTCATGCTAAGGGTTTGCCTTGATTCTTATATTGGGGAAGTCATGAGCATGAGTGAGTTTTTGATTTACTACATGCTTTTTCATAGTTACTTGTTGCTTATTGATGTATGAAAAGTTGTAAATGCTCTGGAAATTTTATTTCTGTTGCATTGACAAAAATGTGCATATTTATCTTTTGTTTATTCACCATATATTAATTGCACATAGAATTGCTTTACAATGTTACTATGGTTTGACTTTTCAAGTTTTGTAATTACAGTGGAATTACTGGTTTGCTCAATATTTTAGGCATGAAATAACTTTTTGATAAGATAGATGCTGCATTGATTGAAAAATATTGAAGTGTTATGGTAGTCAATTAATATATGGTGAATAAACAAAAGATAACTTTTTGATAAGATAGATGCTGCATTGATTGAAAAATATTGAAGTGTTATGGTAGTCAAATTACATAGAGATCTCCTACTATTAGAACAAGATTTTAAAAAATCTTTTAAAATAATTTGGAGATTGTAAAGTAATATTTAGTAAAGTCAACTGGGATGCATGGAGATTTCTTGATATCATGAGTAGGTGTTAGCATTAAAAAATATTTAGAAATTGAAAAGAAATGTTTAGTAAAGTCAAGCCAGTGGAGACCTGATTATATTTATCTACTCTGCTCTTTAATATAAAAGGGCAAAGCAGTTTAACTTTACATATAAATGTCTGATTACAGAGACTAACGTCTTTAAAGCTAGTAAAGATCAAATAGCAACAAATATAGAAATTCAGATCTATATCAGCAGCTCAGTGACCCTGAGACATAGCTACCACCACCACAGTCAGGGGAGACAAAAACAAATTCTAATTGCAATGGAGACAATAATACTTCTGCAAAGAAGGGCTCATTTCAGGAAATATTGATTTCAACTGGTCCAGAAATAACTTTCCCTATGGGGAGAAAGTAAACTAGCCGCACAGCAGGTGCAGATTCAAAGACGAAGTCTACAGGGAATCTGGTGAGAGATGTAGCAGTGGCCAAAGTGGTCATCCTTAGAAAGATAAAATATCGGGAAATGTAAGACATAGGGTCATGATACAAGATCATCATCAGGAATCATGTTAAACAGAATTATCCTTTGCAACAACTACGCCCTAGAAAGACACACAACTGATGTCTCCTTTTTAAAATCCTAATTAAATTTATTTTCAGTTTTCAACATTCACTTCCACAAAATTTTGAATTTCAAATTTTCTTCCCATCTCCCTCTCCCTTCACCCCAGGAAAGATTGTATTGAAGTTATCCTTTCCTCCAATCTAACTTCCCTTCTATCAGATTGTCTTGGGCTGGAAATTTTTGTCAGTCTGTCATTCTTTTGGCTTCTGCTGCTCCAGGACTTGTCCAGAGTCATTTTTACAGGTTTTTGAGGGGGAGAGCTCAAGTGGGTCCCTGCTTCAGCTCCTCCATCTTGACTCTACTTTCCAGAGAAAAGTCCCAAACTGGACACACTGATTTCCAATGCTGAATATCAATAAGAGATAACAGCCAGGAGGGAAGCTTACTCTCAGCTCATATAATAGTAACAGTGACTTCATTTTTGATTTCTTATCGATCTGTTCCCTCTAAAGTTCACAGGATTTCACATAGAGGTAAAGGTGAAGATTGAGGAAGTGATTGTATTTTTGACCTTTACAATCGATCTCCAGTGCCCATTATATTTTAGGAGAGATATTGAAGAAAAGTATATTTACAGCACTTGAAAGGGCTTAGTCTTGGAAAATAGAGGGACAAAGATTGACTAGTTATTGAAATTTCTCAAACAAGTTATTGCTCTCTTGAAAAAGATAAAAGGGACAATTTTGATTACCTGAAGCTGAAAAACTTCTGCATATATAAAACAAATGCACCTGGTGTAAGAAGGGAAGTAGTCAAATGAGGGAGATCAAATTTCTCTAGTAAAGGTTTGGTATCCAAGATATATTCACAGTTAATAAATATACCTTAGACTAGTAGCCATTACTACACAGATAAATGGTCAGAGGATAGGAATGAAAAATTCTCAAAAGAAGTGAAAAGTATTCACAACCACATGGAAAAAATACCCTTAATTGCTAATAATAAGAGGAAATGAAAATCAAAGCAACTCTGATATTCCATTCCCCACCACTGAAATAGTTAAAAATGATAAAAAAAATTCACAATAGTCAATATTGGAGGGGTTATGAAAAGATGTGCACAATAATATATTATTGATAGAGCTGTGAAAAAGTATAACCATTTTGGAAAGTAATCTGAAATTATACAAATAAACAGACTAAAATTTCTATACTCTTAGAACCAGAAATACCATTGCTGGTCTTAACTCAAAGAGGGCATCAATAAGAGGAAGTTCCTCATATACTCCAAACTATTTATAACAATTCTTTTTTAGTAGCCAAGAATTGTAAACAGAGTACATGTCCAGCAACTCGGGAATGGTTAAATAAATCATAGTGCATGAATTTAATGAAATATCATGGTTCTGTAAGAAATAGTACATGTCATGAATATAGAGAAGCATGGAAAATCTATATGAAATGATGTAGCATGAAGTCAGCACAGTCGAGAAAACAATATACATAGTAACTACGACAATTTAGGTGGAAAAATAAAACATAGATACACCAACAACTCAAAAGTAAGTATAACAAAATTATAAGATGTAGCTGGACTCAAATGAAGAGATATGAGAAGTCACCCCTAATCTGCTCCCTAGTAGAGTTGTAACATCCATGATTGTTACTCATTGCCCATGTTTTGGGACTTTTTCAATGTATTAATCAGTATTACTAACTTTTTTTACTCTCTAAAAATATTGCTTGTCATGTGGAATAACTCTGGGAGAGAGAGAGATAATTGGATCTATAATAATATAAGAAACAGAAAATATTAATAAAACTTACTTTAAAAAAGTTGTTTCTATCATCTGTGCTAGATTTAGAGCTTTCACTGGAATCTTAACACTGATCAGAAGCAATTCCAACCTGTTGAAGATATTGGAATAGACTTTCTAAACTCAGAAGACCCTGAAAATTTGGACTTTGATGACTCCTCTCTACTAGAAGAATGGAAATAGTTCTTGAGACAGAAGTTCATAAAAACTCTCATTAAAAAGTTCATAAAACTCGTAAAGGAGACCTGGAGACTCCTTTCATGAATGAGGTGTGGGATATGGCTGAGGAGAAATTTTTCAGAATCCATATTATAGGGTTCTAAACTTTGTGTGACTGATTTAGGAAGATTTTGATGAAAGACATATCTGAAGAAACTATCAGAAAGAATTTCTGGCCATTATCACCATCACAGAATTTAGCAGGTCACATGTACTACCTATAGTGGTAATGGTAGAAGAAAAAAATGGAAAGATAGGAAGAGGAGGAGACTCTCAGAGTGAACAAAGACCAACAGCGCACCAGTAGATGATGTCAAGGAATCAACATGCCCTAGGACAGCTAGACTGCAAAGTCACCAGCCTCACTTTCTTCTCTTGAGCCATCTGGTTCCAGTGGCAAGATATAGGACACAACAATTGCAGATGGCCCTGATTGCAGTGTCTTGGTCTTTTTAAGCTAAAGTCTTGAACAGTTCTCAGTCTCTCAGACTGAGGCAGCACCCATTCAGTGATTAAGGCTAGGTAAGAAATGAGGGAGAGAATTGCCTTTTTATCTAGTAACAAAAAAAATCAATCTGAGACAAGACCCTCAGAAACAACTGCTATTTATGTTCACTTTGTGCCAACCAGAGCCTAAACAATGAGCAAGTGGGATTTGGCCTGTGACCTATTTTTGGCCAATCAATGAGATCCAAAGTGATTTGGGGGAAAAAAAGGAGAGAGGAAAGGAGAGGAGAAAAGACAAAAGGGGAGGGGAGAAGAGGTGAGGTGAGGGGAGAGGAAAGGAAGGGAGGGGAGAAGAATGTGTTGCCCAATTGACAAGTTCTAGTTGGTTCGATAGTGGGGCAGTTTCTCTCTCTACTCAGAGAAGTTGCTTGTCATTTGTTCTGGAAGAGGACCATGACATCAGGGAGGTGATACCATGACATGTAAGTGAATTAGATTTAAGTGAGGGAGGACTGTGCAAAGTCACCAGCCTCATTTTTTCCTCCAGAACCGTTTGAGTCTAGTGGCAAGATATAGATCAGAATTAGTGGAGATAGCCCTCTGTTATTAATTAGTATGTATTGAAGTTACATTTTTGAACCAACTATTATTTACTGTATGTGTGAACTAATGTTCACTATATATATAAACCTCCAGATGGTGATTATTCTTAATTTATAAATGAAATACCCTTATTTTTGAAACAAGAGAGGCAGAATAATAATTTAGCCCTAAGCTGTGATTAGTAAAATTTTATTACTTGAGGCAAATCTCATGGGATTGCAATTTGATATATTGTTCTGAGTTTTGATTTCAGGTATGATTGCCCGAATTGTCATAAAGTCAGTAAATGCTGCCCAAAGGTTGTACAATCAGAACTGCAACAAGTGAATGTCTAGCATCAAGGAAAAGGTGAGAGGCAACTTTGCTTAGGCAAAGGAAAGATCCTCTTGACTCAGTTTCCTGATTGTGCTATTTCCTTTCTGAACGGGAAAACTTCCCACCTGATTAATTGTGAGTCTTACTTATACTCTATGAATACTATGGAATGTTACTATCTCACTGACTGTCAGATACAATTTGTGCCTGAGATCAAACTGAGTTAAAAGATTCCACCCCACCCCCCCACCTTGTTATGGCTCATGTCATGTCAATCTTTGCCCTTCAGGAATCAGTTTTGGAATTGTCATAACTGTGTCCCTCCTTTGCCCTTTCATTTCTATTATCAAGGTGGGTACAAGTTTTTGTAATAGTGTGCCTATTAAGTAATAGTTTCCTGCTAAAATATCTGAGCTATTATAATAGGCTGCAAGTATGAAAGATCTTCCTGTCTTCAATCTGAATTTGAGGAGTTACTAGTTTTGCCACCCCCTTGTTAATGGTTATATATTCGTGTTTCTAAGATTAATTTCTTGAAGTATCTTCCTTCAGAATGATGTAGGGATAATATATTCCTAAGGGAGAAGTTAGAAAAGGAATATCAGAAAAGTTTGCAAAGATCATAAAAGTGTTCTAAGGGACTTTCTAGTTTCCTGAGAAAGTTTTCAAATTAAGTGGAGAAGTAAATTTTGAAAAAGCAACAGAATCTGAATGCTTTCTCTAAAAACTGGACATGTGCATACCTGCACATGTGTACATGTGTGTGTGCATGCGTGTGATTGGCTTATAAGATTTATAGGTCTTGTATATATGTTTTAGCAAGTTCTCAAAATTGGATTAAGAATTTTATATATAAAACATTGAATTGAAATTATTTACCTGTTGTTAAATCTCTGTCTGATAATTTTAAGAGACAGAAAGGTTCATTTTCCAAATCAGGCCCTCAGAGACTGTATTAAATTGTACTGAGATTTGTTACTGGCAGGTTTAAGCAAAATACACTGACTGAAATCTATTAGAAATACTTCTTCAGAGGCTAAAAAACTATATCAAGAAACTATCCAGGCCTGTTCAGAAATATCCAGTAATATTTTCTTACTCCAAATGGAGATTAACTCTCTAGCTAAAAGAGTTCTCCAAATATGCTTAGTATTAGATATTCTCACTGCTTCCCAATGTAGAGCCTGTGCCATTAGTAATCAATCCTATTATATTGATATCAGTGGAAATTGTCACCAATCCAATGTATTATGTCTGACACTCAACAAATAACTAATGAAACACATGTAACACCAAGTAGTAATAACTGGTGGGACTCTTTTTCTTGGTTTTCTTTGATGTTCTCTTGGCTTGGGAAGTGAGGGGTGGGGTATATTTAAATTTTAATTAAATATTCTGTCCTTGCCCTAGGCTGCATAATCATCCTCTGACTGGGTATTGACTATTTTAGTTCCTAGTGATTATGGATATTGATCAAATGTTGTACTAGATTGTTTTCTAAAGATACATTTTACTTAGCTTTTCCACTTCTGTGATTCTTGCTTTGGTCTATAGAATACAAAATGAATCCTTTCATATTAGAGATTTTAAGCTTAGGCCTGATGGTTTTGAGCCATTGTGATGGCCTTGCCTTAAGGAAGGCTATATTTAAATCATAGCTGGTCCATTGAGACCCCACAGTTACAGTTCCTCAAAGGATCAAAGTGAGAATCATAAAATTGAAAACTTATAATTCCCTCTATTTTGTTAAAGTTTAATCAAATTAGTACATATTGTTAATTTGCCCTCAGTGTGAATTTAAATTCCATAGTCATGTAGTTTCCATTGCCATTCAGTTACCCTATACTATTATCCTACCATCTCTTTTTCAAAGAAATGTGCTTGAGAGAAATATCAAGTCTATTCTATGAAATGCTGATGTCAAGTTGTTCCATGAAGCTTAAGCTGGTATTTTCCAAGCTTGTGCAAATAGCAGAATTCTTCCAATTATAGCATGATAACATCCATATTGCTATAGATCTTGTCCCTCAGTCAATGGCTTTGTGACCCAATCACACCCAGGATGCTACAGATAGTCTGACTCTGACCTTGTGACTTGTGACTCTGAAGGAACTTTGTGACATTCTTTACCTTTCTAGTGTTCTTCTTTTATGACTATAAAAGCACTGCCATGACTGTCAGTAATGTCCTTGATTACTGAGGGATCTTAGACCCCATTTATTGGAAACCCGTACCCTTGTAATAAATTAATCATGTTTGCAACTCGGTTGCTCCAGTTTATCATTATTTCAGTCATGACAACCAGCCCTGAATTCCTCGTACGAATTCCACTTAGTCATAGTGTATAATCTTTGTGATATATTACTATAATCTCCTGTAACTTATTTGACATTTTTGCATTTATATGCATTAGAGAAATTGGTCTATAATTTTCTTTCTCTGGTTTTGTTCTTTCAGTTTTAGGTATCAGAATCATATTTATGTCATAAAAGGAATTTGTTAGGATTCCCTCTCCTTAAATTGTTTATATGATATTGTAATCAATTATTCATTAAGTGTTGGTAGAATTCACTTGTGAATCCATCTAGTCCTGGTAATTTTAGGGAACTCATTGTTGACTTGTTCAATTTAATTTTCTAAGATAGGGTTATTTAAGTATTCTGCTTCCTCTTCTGTTCATATGGGTAATTTATATTTTTGGCAAATATTCATCCTTTTCACTTAAATTGTTAGATTTATTGGCATATAACTGGGTAAAATAGTTCCAAATAATTATTTTAATTTCTTCTTCATTGGTGTTGAATTCACCCTTGTCATTTTCAATTCTGGCAATTTGGTTTTCTTCTTTATTTTTGAAAACAAATTGACAGTTCATTTTATTTTTTAAAATAGCTCCTAGTTTTATTCATTAGTTCAATAGTTTTATTATGATCAATTTTATTAATCTTTTCTTCTGATTTTCAGGATTTCCAATATGGAATTTAATTGGGGATTTTAATTTGTTCTTTATCTAGGTTTTTTTAAGTTGTACACCCAATTTACTGATACACTCTTTTTCTGTTTTACTGATGTAAGCATTTGGAGATGTTAATTGTCCTTTAAGTACTCCTTTGTCTGCATCCCATAAATTTGTTATTCTATTCTTTAAAAATATATAATTTATTTATTTTTCAATTTTCAACATTTACTTCCACAAGAATTTGAATTCAACGTTTTTTCCCTATCTCTCCCCATCCCCCACCCCAGGACAGTATGTACCCCTTCTGCACCTTCCTCCAGTCTGTCCTTTTTTATTACCCCCTTCTTCCATTCCCCTCTCCTCTATTTTCCTTTTCAGTAAATGATAGGTGAATTCTTTCCATTTTTATTTTACCCTCTCTTCTAGAATATCAAGGTTATTTTCCTTGAAAGATGATGTCTAGACTCTTTTTTTTGATCATGGTTTTCAAATAGACTAATATTTTTAAAATTATCTCTCCTGAATCTATTTTCATGTCAGTTCTTTTTCCAATGAGATATTTCATATTGTCTTCTACTTTTTCATTCTCTTGATTTTGTTTTATAATTTCTTTGTTTCTCATACAGTCATTAGCTTTCATCTGCTCCATTCTAATTTTTAAAGAACATTTTCTTTGGTGAACTTTTGGACCTCCTTTTCCATATAGCCAATTCCGCTTTCTAAGGCATTCTTCTCCTCATTGGCTTTTTGGACCTCTTTTGCCATTTGAGTTAGTCTATTTTTGAAGGTTTTCTTTTCTTCAGCCCATTTTCGGTCTACTTTAGCAAGCTGTTGACTCCTTTTTCATGATTTTTCTTGCATCACTCTCATTTCTGTTCCCCAATTTTCCTTCACGTCTCTTTCTTGATTTTCAAAATACTTTTTGAGCTCTTCCATGGCCTAAGACCATTGCAGATTTTTTGGATGATTTGAACGTAGGAACCCTTACCTTGTTATCTTTCTCCAGTTGTATGTTTTGGTTTTCCTCCGACTGTATGCTTTATTATTCCTCATCTGAAAAGATGGAAAAATACCTTTTAACCAGGAAAGTAACCTTCTATACTCCTATTTTTCCCCCTTTCTGGCCATTTTCCCTGTCAATTACTTGACTTCTCCAAGAAATCTCCAGGGACCTCTAAGTTTTCAGTTGCTCCAAAGTGACATAGTCAAGGGAGATCCTCTCCTGATATGTGCTAGTGAGCCCTGGAACTATGAGTAATATTCCCTCTCCACAACCACCACCAAATCTATCACACCAGCACTCCTTCTCACCCCAAGACTGCCACTCAGGATTGAGACCCAGATCAGCTGCTCAGTTCCCCCACTTGTTTCTAGACCCAGAGGTTGAAAAGCGACCACTGCTGTGGCAACTAAAAGAGCTTTCTTTCTGACCTTTGAAAATGTCTTTGTTGTTTGTGGGTTGAGAAATCTGAAAACTGCAGGAGCTGGCCATGATTCTGCACCCTGCTGCTTGCTCCTGTCTCATCAGTGCTAGTGTGGTCCATGCTGGGCTCTGCTCCACTCTGAACCTGGTGCAACAGACCCTTCCTGTTGGCCTTGCAGGCTGTTTTTTGCTGGAAATCTATTTCACACTGTCATTTTGTGTCATTTCTGCTGCTCCAGAATTTGTTTATTGTCATTTTCTACAGGACTTTGTGGGGAGAGCTTGAACGTGTCCATGCTTCTACTCCACCAGCTTGGCTCCACAGCCCCTGCCCCCAGGGGGTGTTCTTTAAAGAACTTATTGATGGTTTCTATGGTTTGTTCTTTGACTCATTCTTTAGAATTATGTTATTTAGTTTCCAGTCTAGGCTTCCACAATCCTTTATGAAACATAATTTTATTATGTTGTGGTTTAAAAAGGGTGCATTTAATATTTTTGCTCTTCTGCATTTGGTTGTGAGATTTTTAATGGCCCAATACATTCAATTTTTGTGAATATGCTATGTACAGCTGAGAAAAAGGTATGCTCCTTTCTATTCCAAATCAAATTTATCCATATGTCTATCATATTTAACTTTTCTAAAATTCCATTCATCTCCTTGACTTTTTTATTTTATGGATAGATTTAACTAGGTTTAAGAGGGGAAAATTGAGGGACCCCACTAGTAGTTTCACTGTCTATTTTCTTCTGTAACTTCTCCTGTGAAAATATGGGTTCCATGTCATTTGGTACATATACGTTTAATATTGATATTGTTTCATTGTCTATCGTTTCTTTTAGCAAGATGTAATTTTCCTATTTCTCTCTCTCTCTCTTTTTTTTTACTTCAGCTGAAGCACAATAGATTGTGTTGCACTCCCTTATTTTAATTCTGTGTTTTTCTTTCAAAGGTGTTTCTCATAAACAACACGTGGTTGGCTTCTGGTTTTGAATCCATTTGATTATCTGCTTTGATTTTATGGGTGAGTTCATCCCATTTCCATTCATAGTTATGATTCCTAACTCTGTGTTTCCCTCCATTCTCTATTCTTCTATCTGTTCTCTCTCACTTTTTATCCTGTTCCTCCTCCAAAGCCTGTTTTGCTTCTGACTCCTGGCTTCATTTATCCACCCTCCCTTTCTTCACCCCATCTCCCATCCCTTTCCCTTCCTACATCCCTTTGCATGAGATAGATTTTCATTACCAATTCACTAGATACTCTTGGGTCTTTTAATTCTTAGATTGCATGGTTACAACTCCTTTAGTTCTATCAGAGCTGAGTCATGGTATGAAGAGATAAAGTGGATGGTGAGCTGATGAACTAAATCCAACTCTTGCTTTTAATTTCACCCACTCTTAACAAGTATCCTAAAGTTGAATCTTTTCTCTAGTTAATATAAAGAAATTGTATTTGGGTACTTATCTAGAAGAAAGAAATGCAGAAAGTGATTTCAAACCAGAATTTATATCTGTTCTGGCAGAGAAAAAGCAGATGCTAATGGCAAATTGTATGAAACAACTGTTTTGGTGGTGAGGTGGTGGTACCATGAAGAATCATATGTAACACAGTTTGGGTACAGTTAAGCAAAAAAGCCAAGAGACATCCTGATATGAAAATAAAATTGCCATTTCCTTTTGTTATAACTAGCTGGAAAAGCATATTTTTATAGAAAGGGCATTGGCTAGGAACTAGAGGCACCAGAGTAGAGGTAGTCTGCCATAAGGTATCATGAAAGCACTATTTGCCTTGGGAGCAAGGGCCATCAGGAGTGAGGGAAATTCTGCTTAAAAGTAGAAGGGTACCAGATTGGTTTCACTATTTCCCCTAGTATAACATTTTGGCTATCTAGGAAACAGAAAGCTATTATGTCCTTTGTTTCATCCATAGCCACAAATGTCACACTTGTAGGAGAACCCTAATTCCTTTACTGAACCAAATAAGAAGGTAAGTGCATTGTTTAGCTACTTCCAACTCCTTTTTTGCCCAGCCCTCTATAATCTGATAGCTGCTGCTCACATCAGTCTTGTGAAACCATTCTCTAAAGTTACCACTGTCTTCCTAATTGCTTAACCCAATGGTGCTTTTCTGTCCTCATTCTTCCTTGCTGTTATGCAAAATCTGACCCCTTTGACCACTGTCCTAATTTTACTCTTTGGTTACTGGGTTTTCATTCTCCCATCCCTTGCCCTACCCAGACTCCCACCTCCTGTACCTCACTTTCTTGACTTTATATAGTTCCAGGACTTTGGACCCCTATGTCAATGATTCACAAATGTGTCTATGGTTCTGACCTCTCCCAAGCTCTAGGCCTGCATTTCTATCTGTATCTGCTTATTGTACAGCTTCATGTGGATATAAACTAAGTCAAATTCAACAACTCATTCCCCCTTTTTCCATAAAATCCTCCATTCTTCCTAACTTTTATTTAATATCATCATTATTTTCCAGCTTTCCCAGGACTGGAATCTTGAGGATCATTTTGACTCCCCAAACTTTTCAGATCAGTTACAAAATCTTATGGATTTTACCTCGACCATCTCTTGAATGTATCAATACTGCCATCAGCTAAATTCATACCTGTTGAATTTCAATCCAGGTTTTTAAACTGATCTCTACACTTGTCTCTCTCTGTCCTAATTGATAAATATTAGTCAACTTCCTAATAGGCATGCTATTCTGTTTGTATCTCTCCCTTGCTGAAACATTTTATAATTTCTCATTTTTCTGGACTGGAACCCAGATTCCTTAGCCAGGCATTTAAGACTTATTAGCTTTATTCATATAATCCTCCTTAAGAAACCCTAAGAAGAGATAATTCACTGGTCCTTGAATTTTTCCCACCTCTCTCTGTGTTTTTGCAGGTTCCTACAGCTAGAATGGTACCTGGCTATATGTGACTTTGAATTCTTCCTTCTGTTTCCTCATTTGTAGAAAAAAAATCAATCAATAAAAGGGATTGGATTGAGTGAGCTCCAAATTCCTTCCTGGTTCTAAAATGTTGAGCTGTATTCTATTGCACATTTATAGCCAACATCGTCCTACCATACCAAATGCCCTTTGACAGTAGGAACTTATCTTTTCTCTCTGACAACACCTAACAGTTCCTTTGCATACAGTGGCACTTAATGTATTTTTAATTGAACTGAATTAAGACAGCCTAAGTAAAAGAGAACATTGCTCCCTGTCTTACCTGCTGAAGATCCTGAGTACAATTTACTAATAAACAACTAGTGAAATATACATTTTTATCATCTAAGAGGCCTGTATGTCTTTTGTCATCATCACACTCACATAGATATTCTTACAGTCTAAACTGTTGTTCCTCATCCAGTCAAGTGTTCAGTACAGAAAGGCAGAAACATTTCTGTCTTTTTATTCCCACATAGTACTAAATTTGCAATACACACTGGTCTAGATCAAAGGGCCTCAGAAGTCAAAGCGTGGGGGGTGATGGCGGGGCAGCTCAGGGAATGTATGAGTAGTCTTTTCAAAATATTAGCAGCAGAATTTGTGTAAAGTGGACTCCATCCCTAGACAAGTCTACTAGAGGTAGAATAAAGGATGTTAGGATGTTGGCAGTGCGTAGAAGTCACAATGGAATGATCCAGCTTTCCATGATGGGGAAAAGACCAATAGAATAAGACAATTAAGTCCCATTAGGAAGGGCCTGAAAGGATAGGTAGATATTCTGAAGAGATGGAATACCAGTATTTCTCACTTCTCTACCACAACCTCAGGGCAGAAAGCTAAATAGCTCACTCAAGGAGGCAAAACTGGCCACTTTCTGGAATACGAAGTGGGCCACAGGGAAAGGGCCACCAGGCAGCCTGTGGATCATAAAGTCTTCTCAGAAGGTGACTGCATGATTTCCACAAGAGTACAGACAAGTTGCTCCAATGTCTTGGCAGTCATATGCCCAGCCACAATTACCTCTTGGTGACTGGTTGTCTCTTGGCTTTCATAATCCAATACTGATTTGTTCATAAGGAGGGAGAATCCAAAGACTTGAATGCCACAATGCCTGGCTACTGTCACCTCTGGTACTATACTCATGCCAACAGCATCAGCTCCTAGTTTCTGCAGAAACCGATACTCTGTAATGGTTTTAAAGTTGAGCCCTCCCACAATAACATAGGTTCCTTCCTGCAGTCGTCGTTCCTGTTCCATTTTCTTCCGTAGGCAATGGGTGTTCTGTCTCAGAATTCTGTCGTGGGCATCAGACATGGAAGGGAACCTTTCTCTGAATCTCTCATCACTGGGGTTTCTGAGTGGATTTTGGCCACTGAATCCTGCCAAATTGATATGATCTTGGATCAGCATAACATCCCCACCTTCATATTTAGGGTTCAAGCCACCAGCAACATCAGTAACAAGATGTGCACATTCATAAGTTGGAAAACCCTCCCAGGGAATGCTACCTTCCAGAGTGGGTGGTCTTCATTTGGGTGGAATTGACCCTGTATCATCATATAGCCCTTGTCATTTAAATATCCAAATATCAGTCACCCTACATGTCCTGGTACTGTGCTTTGAGAGAAGTTGGGTGTCTTACTGTAGTCAAAGCCCTAGAATTGAGTCAGTCTATCAACCCATCTAACCCAGAACCACAGATCACTAAATATCATGGAATAAAAGTCACTCACCAGTTTTCTTATAATTGTCATACTTGAGTTGATTCTCCATGGCTCCCTCGTGGTCCTCCTCCTCCTCTGTCTGGGTCTACTCTGCACCACTGAGCTCCAAAGGCCCCAGTCAGCAAGGACTTGCACATAATTCACTGGCTCTTGGCTTTAAGCCCCAGTCAGTAAGGTCTCCAGCCTGTGGCTGTTGCAAATACAAGAAGTAGCCTGTCTCCTCAGAGACCAAATTTGATTCAATCACTAGGCCAAGTATCCATAGTAGCTTTTTATAAAAATCTACCATAATAGCTTTTTTTGATTATATTCTTTTTTATTATTGTTGTGGCTGATGATGGCTCATTCTACTACCTTATATTTTGATTTGGAACTTTATGTTAATGTGTAATCCTAGTGCATATGTATTGCGGGACGAGGGGAAGAGAGGGTCCTGATCAGTAGTTTCAGGCTTTTTCACACTGCTATCTTCAGAATTAGTTCTGGGGGATTTCAAGCTTTGGTTCTTCCAATGTGGTGTGATATGGAGAGAGGTGTGCTTACTGCATTCTGATCCTTACCCAGGAAGTGCCCCTGATCCCTTGGAATTGTAATCTACACAAGTCCTCAGGACCTCTCCTCCCTTTGGGCCAGAAGGGATACTGTCTTACTCTGTCTTGCCCTTAAAATGTGACCTGAAAGTGAGTATAGGCAATGGAGTGGCCAAATACCTTCTGGTCCTGAGCCCAGTGTTGGCACAGCTATATCTTGCAATCTCTTTCTGATCAGTTGCCAGGTCTCTTAACATCTCTGACTTGAGACCTCCCCAAAACTGCTTCTGTTTTTGTCATCACTCCCTAGTCACACCGCTGGTATTTTGCCCACATGAGTTTTGGGAAAGCCTGCTCTTCCATGTTACAGTTTCTGACTTCTTTTGTCTTGTACTGGAAAAATATCTCATTATCACCTTTTGTTAGCTCTACTACTCCAGAATTCAAGTTGGAGTGTTATTTTAAAGTTGTTTAAAGGGGAATGTTGAGAGAGCTCAGCTCAATGCTTCTTTCCTTCACCATCTGGGCTCTCTATGTATTTTAAAATAAAATAAATTTATGCATAATAAATTTTCACTTTTATGCACAATCCTATTTTTCTGTTCTATTTTGTGCATGCAGACTCTCATTTTATTTGTTTTTTTAAATTAAATTCACCATAAAATATGAAAGTGTAATCTCTTCCAGGACAAGAATTAGTTTAGTTTTTGTTTTCATGCTTTAGTGCCTTGTACACAGTAGACATATAGTAAATGCTGGTTGAATTTAATCCTGATTGTCTGGTTGATACTAGGGTGGGATAAAAGTAGGAGAACTAGGAAGAGTAACAGAGGTGAAGGTAAACAGTGGTGAGTGTAGCGATTCCCTCCCCCGGCCCCCCCTTATCCATTAAATATGGTCAGATCAGTTTCTCTATGAGAAGAGTATGAGATAAAAGATGCTCTGTGTCCTGTGTACACCTCCCCACAATGATCTTCATGATAGGTTAGACCTATTTGCTCTCAGATAGGTTACCAAGGAGTATTTGTGAAACATTTTCCAGAATCTCTGAGGACTACTTTTCTGTACATCACTTTCAATATAGAAGCAGCATATGGACCTTTTTAAAGGCCTTACTTGTTTCTACTTAACATAATATTGTAGTCAGTCTTGTAGAGCCTTCTTTAAAAGGATAAACACAGTAGGTTAATTACAAAAGTAGAATCTAGCATGCATGATATAAAAATCAATAAATTGATTTCACATCCATATTACTATAAAAAAATCTCTCCACATGTCTCAAATTTTAAACCTTTTATAAAGAACACAGCCTAGAAAATATAATTACCACACAGTTCTATTTATTATCAACATTAAGACAATTTAGAAACAAAACCTACACAATCATCTACATTTTTTTTTGGTATTTTAGGACCAAATCAGTGGCATTTACATTATAAGTAATTTTATTAAAGGTTATGCTTGTAAAACCTTTCTTAGCTCTTTTTAAAAACAATGGTAAATATTTACTCATGAAGATCATTTAAAAGAATTTTAAAAATATAAACCATACCCTGTGAAATGCTTTAACACTTGCTTAAAACAGAGGTAGGGAAAGGAGAAATATTAACAAGAGACTTACGGTTAAGTTTATGGGCAGTTATCTGTGGCATAACTAGTCATCACTATAACTGCACACACAAATTTTTCACTGATAGATGTGGAGGTTGTACTACTATTTCTTAAGGGTCCTATACTAAGATGATGAATTTGTAAAATTCATGATGATGAATTTTAAGATGATGAATTTGTAAAATTAAAGATAAGTTTCATGTAAAAAAGACAACATGAAGAGAAAAAAATGATGGACTATTAACATCCAACATTTAAAATAATAAATACATACACTATTTACAACAATTGGGAATGCATGAAGGACAATAACGTTTTTGATTCAGAAAGTTTCTGCAAACATTTTTTTTCTTATTTGATCTCTCAACTATAATTTACAAATCATGGAACAATGACTTTTTATCAAAATTTGGAAAGATCAAGATAATCAAATCTGTGTGCCATCAAGAATTATTAAATATAAAAATGTTAAAGTCCACTATTGCATTTCCACCTCGACTAAGTGACTATTACTCATCTTTGGATCTGCTTCTAATGTTGAAAGACAGAAGCTCAATCATTTGTCTCTGTGATAGTAATTTTCTCTACCATGTTAGACAGATTTTCAGTCTCCAAATCTTCTTTACTGTTATCTGAACTTTCTGATGAGATGTAACAACCAGAATCTCTTGGACAGTCTTTGAACGGTGACTTGTTAGACGCGATGTCTGCCTTTAAAGATGGGGATGCTGGTTCAGTTTCTTCTTCTAAAGCTGTCAATAGAAGAGAAGACAAGAATTAGACAAAAGTTGGGCCTCTGGTGAATCCCAAGGTTGGAAGGACCATTATTTTGAGTTATTCTTCCTTTGTCACCATTAAAAAGGGAAATTGCAACAAGCAAATAATGCATTTAATTAACACAAAAAAGATGTTTGAGATTCAACTGTCAAGACAAGATTCTACAGAAAGTACAGATTTTTGCCCTGATTCACACATTTATGATTCTGACTATAGTACAAAATATATGGGGATGATTTTGATGTATGCTTTTCATTATGGTAAAACATTAAAGCACTATGCAAAGAAATGTTGCCAAAGAGCTTTAGATGTGTTATCTCACTCAAGCTTATCAATCTTGTAAAATAGTCACTCCGAACATTATAGTTATTTTTATCTTACAGATGAGGAAATTGAGATGCAGAAAGATTAAATGACTTGAAAACAACCAGATACATAAGAGATTAAATTTGAATTCAGATCTTCTTGGCTCCAAATCCAGCCAGAGAAAGGAGAACACATACACTGTGACAGATTGCTTACCCAAATGTCTCACTGTATCACCAGAGAAAGGTGTAGTTTGAAATGTATAACCTAGATCAATAGTGAGCCTTGAGAATAAGTTCATTGTTAATTTTTCAATTCAAAAGTATTTATAGTACAATAACTTATAGAATATCATGAATTTATTAAATAATATAGAATTATAGCGTTGAATATGAATCTCACAGTTGAACAATCAGAGTTGAACAATCCTAGGAAAGTTCGTTTTCTTTGCTTTTATATTACAATGGAGTGAATCAAAACAAATTTACACAATAGGAAAGGGTAAATTAAATATGGCATTATCATGTTATATTTTACAGGTCAATTTTGATTTCACTTTCACAAAGTCTTTTCCTTGCATTAATGTCCTGTACTTGATAGATATGCATGTCGCCATCAATTTTAGGACATGTGCTTTGGGAGATTTTTCCATGAAAAGTGACAGCTTCACTTTAGGCTTTGCATTACTCTATCCAAAATTTTCTCCATCTGTTTTTCATTCTGGTTGCCTCTGCTGGACACCATTCTTTACTAACAATAAGAACTCACATTTATATAGCAAGATCATACATTATCAATTTAATCAAATTTTACCAATTTAATTCAAAGACCTCTAGTTATATGAGCATATTTTTAAAATTTCTATTTTAATATTGTATTTAATAAGCAGCTTAATTCTTAAAAAGATCTACTAAGATTTTAAAAATCTACCAACATTTTTTCTAATGTTTTCTAAAGTTCTGCAATTCATTAATTAAGCAAACATTTATTGAATATGTGTTTTATATAAAAAGTTATGCTAAGCACTCAAAATTTAGAAGACTTTTAAACTTGTCAAGGAAATGGTTCCCAAATGAAAACATTTTGAGCGTAATTACAATGAAATATATGAAAACGATAACAATACTATAAAAATTCAAACTTTTTATTGCTCTGACACTACATGTGATTTAAATGTATTAGGCCTGTCACCTTAGTCTCTGAAATGTTAACTCTGGTTATCAACCTGCATTCTTTAAGACTTAAAGTTAAATTTTTAAAAATTGTATAGCCTTTAAAAAAAGATAAGCTAGAGTTTATCATATTATATATATAGCAAATATATATATGTGTGTGTATACACACATCTATAAAATATATGTATATATAAATATGCACACACATATATATTTCTCATTGGAGAAAGCAAGCCAATTGAGACTGTAGTAAAAGAAATCCCATCCTTTCCAAATCATCAGAGTTCCCATAGAACCCTTAATGGAAAATCACAGGTGCCCTCTGATGATCCAGCCTGGCACTATTGAAGTGTGTACATATACTTTCACATATAAATATATGTGTATATTTTTGTATGCATGTATAAGTACTTCGATATATGTATATATGCATACATACATGCATACACATACACATACATACTTCTCAAAACCCTACTAACAGTGCAGGTAAGGTCCCCAGAGGGCACAGTCAGAGTCAGAAAAGTTGCTCTCTCTCTAGTTCCTTCCTTTCCCTATTCATTGTCCTAACAGTTTGCCAAAGTGATTTTTTCTAAAACCTAAGTCTAACCACGTCATAACCTTACTCCAGTGGTTCTTTCACCTCTAGAATCCAATATAAACTTTTTAAAAAGATCTTCACAATCTCTCCAGTCTTCTTTCATGCTACTCAACTCCTCATATTCTAAGGTCCAGCCATATTTTTCCTCATACCTCTGGATTTTTGTGACTTTGTGTTAGCTGCCTCCCATTCGCAGAAGGCACTCTCCCCATCCCCTTACCCCTTTATCTCTGCCTCTTAGAATCTCTGGTTTAGGAGATTGACTAAACTCAAATGCTTGCCTTTTAAGAGAGCCTTCTTGGTCCCCCAGAAGCTGGTGCCTTCCTGTTTAAGGCTATTTGTATCTTGGGTAACCTGGGCTCCTCTGGGTATGCTCAGTTCTCCTAATGCACCATTGAGGGGCGTTTTGACCATGCCCAGTTCGTCTGACATTGCATCCCCTGCCGTGTGGGATACAAGGTAGCCTCCTCTGCTTGACTGCCTGCATCACTAAAATCAGAGAGGCTAAACCATTCTCTCTCCACTAGGTTAAGCCACTCTTATTGGCTGTGTGCAAATGGTGATGATCCCAGATTCCATCATGAATTGGATAGGTGAGAGTGAATGCCTCGGATGCAGGCAGCCAGTCAAAGAAGGTTACCCACTCATGTAATAGAAAACATAGCATATGTCTATTTATGCACATGTTGCCTCCTCCCTTAGAATTTAAACTCCTTAAAGTCAAGGTCAATTTTTGTGTTTTCTTTGTATTCCTAATGCCTGGCATAATATCTGCCAAGTGTTGTTGTTATTTAGCCTTGAAGGACTTTTCATGATTTTCATGACTCCATTTGATGTTTTCATGGCAGAGATACTGGAGTAATTCACCATTTCCTTCTCCAGCTCATTTTACAGATGTGGAAACTGAGGCAAACAGGGTTAAGAGACTCGCCTAGGGTCACAGAGTTAGTGTTTAAGGCTGGATTTTCAAACTGAGGCAGTTGAATCTTCCTGATTCCAAGCCTAGCACTGAGCCAACTAATGCTAAATAAATGTTGATTGAATGACTAGCTTAAACCTAGTGTGGCTCTTTTTCTGCTACACTACAATACCAGAAAACATATAATGTACCAAGAACTTTTATGAGATGCTTTTAGTGCTTGCTATCAAAGCAAGTGAATTATTCACCAGTTTAAGTGAAAAAAAAAACTGGTATTAGTAAGCAGCATAAAATAAAACAGAAACTGTCTGTTCTGTACTTAACTTTAAGCATCATTCAATACCCAAATTCTCTCTTACCCTTAACTAGCCTCCTTGATGAAACATGAGATAGCCAATGAATAAAGTTTGTTAGTTTCATTTAACACAAATGCACAATTCTGAATTTCACAGTTAGTCCTTTCTCAGGAGAAACTGACAGAAGTCTTCTCTTTCAGCTAAATCCTGCAATCAGCTCTAATATCATCTAATCAACTAATATACAATCATCTGTATTATCTGTCAAGCAATGATACCCCCCTAAAGTGTTCATCCTGTTTACATCCTCGAGGTTAAAGTGAGGGATAGTATTACTTATTTTGATAGGGATGGCAGAATAAAGATTTATTGTTCTGAGTCTCAAATTTCTATTTATTCTACCATACACATACATACACACACACATGCATACACACAACTCTCATCATCTTCTACCCCGAAATCCCATCCTCCTTGCCAGTCATCTTTAGCTACATTAATGATGAATGAAATATTTTTCTACCCTTTCCTAAAGCTTCAATTATTATTAAGGCTAAAAGAAATCTTTTCAACTCTTTGTTTTAAATGAACCAAAGATGTTCTTATAACCAACCTACATTAAAAGGATATTCACTAAATAGCAGTATTACTCAACTGTCAGATGAAATAGATGAACAAAATCTTGAGCCATACTTCTCCAAATTCTTTATTTTCAACTTTTGACTTAAGCTTTAAAAATGGTTTCTCTATTTTATGTAGTCATATATTCAAGGTCCTTATCACTAACATCACAATGAAAGTGTATTTTTAATAATTAGAATAGTAGTAGAAGATATGTGTAAAATAATAGATAAAAATAAGTTACTGTTGCATAGAGCAGAATCATAAGTCCCCATCTTATCAGCAAATGGAAACCATTCTTTATTTTTTTAAGCAAAGCGCAATTTTGTATAAGACAGATGGTATTTAGTAAGAATGGTCGAATATATAACATACATCTTTTAGACATGTATATTTTAATAACTTTAGATTATCTGATTAGACAGACTATCAAAGAAATGTTAGTTCTTTGGCTTATGTTTTGACCCTAGACAGTAGTTACATCACCTTTTTTTTGCATTTTATTTCTTCAAACTTGACTGTATGTGTATTTTTATATTCATATTAAAATTCATGTATGTGGTATGTATTTAATAATAAGTGTTAGGCTTCTCTTTACTGACATTTTAGAGCAATTATGTAGGGCTTTATGAAACCAACTAAATTGGAATTTTCTATTTTCAAATGTAGAAAGTCACTCTATTTTGAAAGATGTATTGTTGTTTATAAGAAACAGAATCTTTCTTCTAGAGTCAAAACAGAAACTAGGAGTGGAATAAAGGTAGTAATGGAAAAGTAATGGAAAGAAAAATGGTTATATAGAATGTATTGCTTTGCACAGGACAGCTATCATTATAGAATTTCAAAAGGTCCATGTAGTGAAAGCTATTAATTCAATTTAATATGTATTTATTAAGCACTTACTGTGTGCAAAACACAGTTAGATTTTGAGGGAGATACAAAGTTGAGATAAATAGAACGTGCCATTAAAGAATTTTAGGAGAATTAAGAGAACCACATAGAAAGCTATAAAACACATTACATGAGATATGTGTTATAGAAGTCCAGCATAAAGCATTATGTAAATTTTTGTTGTTGTTGTTATAAACTATTAGTAGACAAGACCAGTGAAGTTGTTTACTTCTTGGACACACGCATAGTGCAGCCCCTGCAGGCTCTAATCTTGGTGTGCTGGCCTCGAACCTGGAGACCCCAGAGGTGCCCAAGTCCATGATGTGCCCTAATCTTCTTCAGTTACTCCAGATCTTCATGCAACTTATTGTCCAGATCATTGGCTAGAACCGGGATATATTTTCCATCCTTTACATCCTTCTGCCTTTAAGGAACCAGTCTGGAATCTGGGAATTCTGCATGATGATGCTCACAAGCTCCACTTCATCTTCAGGGAGCTCACCCTCTAGGTGAGGTCAATATCTGCTTTCCTCTATACTACATGGGCATATCTTCAACCCATACCCTTGATGGTTGTGATGGCAAAAGCTATTTTCCACTGTCCATCAGTGTTGATGTTGAGTACTCTCAAAATGTGCTGGAACTTCTCGGGGATTGCAAGAAACATGGCTGCAATGGTGGGCTGAAAGCCTTCTGTGGATGGCCATTATGTAAATTTTAAGGTATAAGTTCATTACCAATTATAAAGGAGAGTTTTTTGAGTTGGACTTCAAAGGATTGATAGAAATTTAGCAAGTTAAGAAGAAAAAGAAAAAAAGTCCAGGGAAATTGAACAAAAGTATGGAGGTGGTATAAGCACAGGACATGTTTGTGAGTCAGTGGTAAACAAGTTTTAAAGGAAGATCCCCTTATGTACTCATTTCTATGCCACTATGAATCAAGTTACAGCAAAATTTCATTTCTGATATGTATATTCTCTAAATGTGATAAACAGATCAACATTTTAAAAATTTCCCAAAATCGAAGGAAACTTTTTTCCTCAAACCATATGACTTTATTCATGGAACAAAATAAGCATTTCTATAAAATTGTATAATAAAAAAAGATAATTGCACATGAAACTGCAAATCTATTATATACAACTTACTATTGTCTTAAATATATAATAAAGTTATCATAATTTTCTCTTCTCTCCTTCCCCACTTTGCCATAACAGCTATCATTAGACACAATTAGGTGTTACATGTATATGTTTTATATTGCAAATATATTATATATGTGTATAAAATTATTTTATCCATGCTTCTATTTATCAGTTCTTTCTCTGAATATACGTAATATCTTTCTTCACATGACCATTGCTTTAATTTGCGTATTTATAACACTCAAAATGACTAAGCCATTCAAAGTCATTCTTAAAACAGTATTGCTATTACTATATACAATGTTCTCTTAGATCTGTTCACAAGTCTTTTCATGCCTTTCTAAGATCATTGAGCTCATCATTTCATATGGCACAGTTGCATTCCATCACAATCATACACCACAACTTGTACAGCAGTTCTCCAATTGATGGAGTCCTTGCAATTTCCAGTCCTTTGCCACCATGAAGAGAGATGCTATAAACATCTCATTCACATTTAAACTTAAAATTACCATTTGTGAATTTCCCTTCATCTTATTTTTTCTCATTATTTTCTTTGTCAGTCTTTCTTTTTACCCTATCCTTGTTACCTTATCTTCTCTCCCTATCTCCGTTTCCCCTCCAAGAATTTCCCCATCCTCTCCCCCCAACCCTCCCAAATACCAATCCACAGACCCCTCTAAAAGTTTCTTCCCATTTCTGTCCCCAAGTTTTCTAACCTCTCTACATGCTTAGAGGACTTCTATATCCTTCCAGATGAACACATAGTTTCCTTTTTAACCCAGATTAAAGTTCCAACATTACCAGTCCTCCATCCCCACTTTGTATTAGTCCTTCCTTTCATGCCTCATTTTAATAATATTATTGCTTCCTTTTACCTTTTCCTACTCAGTTTTGTTTTTTGGAATCACCCAATAATACACAACTCAGTCCCAATTTTTCTTTCAAATTACCGTAGTAATGATGAGAGTTTTAAGAATACTAATAAAGTTTTCATATATAATAAACAGTTCATATAATAAACAGTGTGACCTTAATGAGTACCTTATAGTTATTCTTTAATATTTCTTCTGTATCTTTCATATTTAATTTTCCATTGAAGTTTTGTCTTTTTGTTGCAAATACATGAAAATCTTTCAGTTTGTCAAATATCCATTTTTTTAAATTCAAGATTATACTCAACTTTGTTGAGTAAGTTATTTTTTGGAGGCAAGTCCAGTTCTTTTGCTCTGGAAACTATTTTCAGCGTTTCATTTCATTCTTTTGATATTTTTTGTGTTAGGCTACAAGGACACATTGGAAACAGTAATATAACTATTTTCAAAGATCCCCATAGCTAGCATGAAGAAGGAATTCAGAGGTCTAATTGAATAAAATTGTTTTCTATTGAATTCTATTATTTATGTAATTCAAATCCCTCTACATAAGGAAACTAGAGAGTTGAAATGACTTCACCCTGCAAAGGCAGGGAGAAAAGGAATGAAGTATATAATGACTTTCTGTGGTGCCATTTAAATACTGAACCATGACAATAGTGACTTAATATTTTGGGGCATATGGAAGGATAATGGTCATCAACAAGTTTTTGGGTATAATGAATTAGTGATATGTAAACACAATCACCAAAAAATATATAGTTGTATATTTTTTCTCTTAAATAATCTTTGTATATTTAGATTTTAGGGGAAAGATTAAGGTATAAGATTTTTGTGAAGATAGATATGACTCTATGTGTGATGATTTCCTCTGTTACCTTGAAACAGTTATCTTTTTCAGCTAAATAGATCTATGATAACTTACTTTCATCATCAAGTAGATTTTCAGCTGCTGATAGCAGTCTCATCCTGTCTTCTGGGTTTTCAATGTTCAGTTCAATCAAGTGACTTTCCTTTAGATCTTTTAAATCTTCCAGGGTCTCATAACCATTTAGTAAAAGTGTTGAAGTATATTCCTAGACAAAAAAATAATAATATAACCATGTATGCTTTTGTATATGTATGTACATATCTCAGTTATAAAGTGTCACACTTCTTAACATTGATAGAACATTCAGAATATGATTAGAGACTGTATAAAAATAATTTCTTGGGCATTGGTAAGAGACATAAAGCTGACATCCAAAGGAGTGATTTTCTTCTCTGACTTATTCCAGAACTTCAAAGTGTTTTGCCAGTCTCTACTCCTAGAGGGGTAGTGGAAGAATATCAACTCCAAGAGAAAGTGAGAAGCAAAATAATGGTCCACTGGATGTTAGAGGAAAAAGAGGGAATGGGCTATATGACTGCTTCCAAAGTCTTCTTAGGGGCCTGCTTACACTACTGTTCTACAGCAGGCTTTCCAGGAAATTGAATTTTCAATTAAATTTAATGAACATTTATTAAGTACCCACTGTATGCGAGGAACTGTACTAAATTTTAGAATTCCTGGTTATATCCCTGTTTTTTGTTTCATGCAGCTTCATTTTCTAAGCCAGATCAAGACCCAAAGGTGTCAGTAAGGAAAAAGTGCATTTTTCTTTCGTTCATTTAATTGAATATTCCATTTATAGATTGTAATTCATAAGAGATATGAGGTGAACACAATTCATTTTATGACTTGTATAGGTTGCCAAGGGATAGACTCAATTATCTCATTTTGGATGTAGCTCTTCTGGGCCAATAATTATATGAAGTCAATAAGAGGACTTTCAGGTTGAAGAACTAGTATTTCTTGTTCCAAATGAGATTTTATAACTGCCCCCTACATATCTAAGACAGGGAGTGTTTTTTTGGTCAAAAGTGAAATGATAGACTTATCAGAAACAATCATATGTTGCAAATAGCATAGAGATTTGGGGTGAGATTGGCTTTTTAGTGACTTTCAACTTAGATTTGAAAGGGATCATAGAATTTAAAAATCCTCTGTCAGATTAACACAACTTTATTTTAAGAGACATTAATGGCCTGTGAAAATCTAGAAGTGAGAATGATGATTACAAGCTCTGGTACACAGAATTGTTTATTTAAAAATTCAAGAGAGTAGAAAAAGATTGAAAAAGTGATATATAAAATAAATATTTTAAAGTTTTTATACTTCATTGTTAAACTTATTTGTAACTATTTATATCTGTAATTTTAATTCAAACAGTAAACACTTATAAAACCTAATATTAGAAAGTTTCATTTAATTAATCACTCTATGCTTGATCTACGTGAAGGGATAATTATAGTATAAGATTAATCATGGAAGACTTTTACATCTGTGCATCAATCTGAGTTTGTCTATTTGAAAAATTTTTCTTGGTTTAGGGAACTGTCTAAAATTTACTCTCCGTTTCATTTATATTTGAATTTTAATAGGCAAGAAAAAAATTATTCAATTTGGATTTGGTGAATTATAGATAGCACAGAGTCTGACATATGATAGGCACTTAATAAATGCTTGTGGGATGCCTGCTTTATTGACTAATTAGATGAAAATTGGGTTTTGAAACTTTTTTATTATGAATCATTTCATGATTAGAATAAGCTTATATCCATCCCTTCTAGGTAAGAAATGAAATAAGAGCAGTAAAGAATCTAGTTTTAATCTGATAAATATGCCTTGTTTATACAGGAAGATAGATCTGCTTCCATATAGCTGAAGACTAGATATTGGGTGTGGTAATTACAAAGGTTGGAGAGCCATAGTTTCTGTGTAATTTAATTGTTTCATTACTAAGACCAGCAGGTTATTAATAAAAGGATGGTCACTTGGCTGTCTCTCTTAGACCAAAGACCCCTAATGGCAGTGACTTCGCAGTTTATACGCCCTGCAAAAATGTATATATGCCCAAGGGGTGCCAATCAACTCTGAATGGTTAATAAAATGGGAGGTGGGCTGGTTTTGTGTTACTTGACTTAGATCATCCAAATATTAGTCAAAGAAACATCAGTTTCCATATTGCCTTTCTTAATTGGGAGAACCAACATTTTCCCAGAACTTTCTGAGCAAATACAATTAGCAAGAATCTATCCATCAGCTGAAACTTAGAATTCTTTTACTGTCTGATTAGATCTTGGCCTAGGTAAATCTTTGAGGGATATTTCCCACACTTCTGTCTGAGGAATTAGAAAAGGGGAAAAACATTGCTTCTAATACAATACTTACTTATTAAATACAAGAGAAAAATATCATTTCTCGCATGAGAAGCTAACTAAAATAGTGACCCTAATCAGATTTATACTTCCTTACACCAGGATGATTTTTCTAATAATTTATCCAATAATAATTTTCACTGTCAAAGAGGTCTCATAGAGGGTCATTTTATTTAAAAATCCTTTTAACATGGCACTTTCCTGAACAACAGGAACAGAAACTGTAGTAATTATTTTATTTCCTTTAAAATAAACTTAAATGCATATGTAAACAATGGGGAAATAACCCATAAAGAGGGAGAGTGAAAGAGGAAAGAGGATAAGTGGTAGTGCAAGCATCAGTATTGACTGAGAAGAAGAGGGAGGTTTTGACAATTCATGTGAATCAATCATTACATACTCCAAAAATATTGTCTTTCTGTCTCTGTCTGTTTCTCTATCTCTCTGTCTCTCTCCCCCTTTCTCTCCATTCAGATTTTTGGAGTCTGCCTTCTGGGAGAACTATTCTCATTGGTGGGTTAGTAACTCACATCTGAGGCTATACTTCCAATCAAACACCATTCACCAGAAAATCAGGTTTGAAGGGGACCTTTGGCCATCTGTTCTCATTTATTCTCCTTTCCTTTCTCAAGATGGCTTTCCACCTATTACTCTTGCTCTGCAAATAGTAATCCAATCAATATTACTATTGATACTGGAGAGGGCATGAGTTAAATCCCTTATTAGAATATAGATTCCTTGAGTTCAGTGCCTGTTTCACTTTTGAATTTGTATTGTCAGTACCTAGCACAACATGGGTGCATAGGAGGTGCATTCTCCTCAGAGAAATGCTTAAGATAAAGGCCATCAGACTAGCGTTCTTACACATCACTAAGTAATTGTACAGTTATGTGTATTTCACTCAACCTCTTTGAAGTGTCAGTTTTTACCATTTGTAGAATTGCTTGTCCTACCTTCCTTCCAGGATTATTATGAAGTAAGAACTTTATAAAACACAGAGCACTATCTATATGTAAGCAATGATTATTCTTACATTGAACTATATCTGGATGTCATATTGAATTATATTTTATTTAATCAGCAAGCATTTATTAGGCACCCAATATTTGTCACCTGTTATGTTAACGGGTGGGGATATAATGATAATATGTAATACTGTACATTAACTTCCTTTAATTTCCTACTTTTATTTACTTATAATTTCATAATAAGTAAAAAGAAGTAAGAGGAGTAAACTTGCTGAAATCAGAAAAACACAATGTGTGAAAATGTAAAAATAAATGTTACTTCATGGTTTCAGAAAGGAAAAAAGTAGTTAAATTATATTTAGAAAAGTAGTAGAATTAAAATGGGGTAAAAATATAGTTTTCAAGAGAAAATTTTATCACCTGAAACTGAAAGGTCAATAAAGGCCATTTCAGGCAGTTAGAACAGAAAGAATACCGGAGGAGAAAAGATAAGCCTGAGTCAGAATCTGGGAAGTTATTATTAACAGACTCTGTGGGCTAAAGTAAGTCACTTCCTTAGAGTCTTCATTTGGAAGATAAAGTCATTAGACTGGATGACTTTTAAGGCCTCACCCAGGTTTAATATTCTAAAAGCTGCCTTTTTTCATATAGTTACTCTAATTTTAATAACATTTTACTCAGATAATGAAATAGTAAAGTTTATTCAATTCAGTACTAGTTTCTGTCTTTTTAGGGAATAAATTGTATAAATTCAGTAGATAGGAAAAGTTGAAGATTGAGGACAAGAGGTGAATACATAAGAAGGGAACAAGAAAATTCACTAATTTCTAGGGAAAACAATTTGGAAAGGCATAGCTCAAGTTATGACTACCGTTGTTGAATATTAAGCACGTCTGAGAGTTGTAAGTTTATGTATATCTAACATATAGAAGGCACAAAGATAACTATATTTAGTATAAAATATGGTTAAATGGAGATATTAGGCAGCAATAATTCTGAAATTAACAAGGTAGCTTAGAGAAAGCAATGAATAACAAAAGTGATAACGATTGTTTCCACGTAGTGTTAAGAGGTCTAGGGAGGATTCCCTACATATTGGATGGACCTTCTGTGGAGAATTTAGGGAAAGACAGAGAGGAACTGCAAAGCATAAGAAGCGGATGAATTGAAGCCTACACCAACGGAAAAAATACCCATATTACTGAGATCATAGACCCATAAAAGAAAATGTCTACCTTGTAATGTATACAGATTGAAACCAAGTATGTGTATGTATGTATGTATGTATGTATACATATATCTGCGTGTGTGTATATATGCATACACATATACATATATATACACACATTTGTATGTGTGTATAGGAAGTATTTTGTAAATCTTAACCTGATCTAGAAATATCAGTTATTCTTAATAATATTTACCTTTATGTATTCTCTCAGTCTTTTATCCTAAGTATTTATGATGTTTAGCAGTTCCTGTAGAGCCAGTCAGTCTTCTATCAATATTTATCCCAGAAATATCACAGCAAGGGTCACTTATGGAGAATAAATGTTTACTTTGCCATCTGATGGATTTCTCAAAGGGTGTATGTATGTGTGTGTGTGTGTGTGTGTGTGTGTGTGTGTGTGTATTCTGCAAACTGAATCAGTATTTACAGTTTGAATTCATAATGCTTATACAAGTAAGGGTCTGAATTGGTATGAATAGAATTTTCTATATTTCTGTAGTATAGAATATACTCACTTGGAAACCAAAAATGAAAAAGATGTTTTTTATAGATTATAGACAGTATAGGCTGACAGTAACAAATTGGTACCTAAATCACGATTTAGGTTAAATTCGGCAGTTGCTCATAGATATGGAATCCTATATTATCCATAAACAAAGATAATAAAATGAAGATATGTTCACTGACCTGAAGAAGAATCCTCTCTAGGAATTCTTGCACAGTTTGTGGTTTGGCCCTCTTACTCTTTTGGTGTGCTTTTATCTTCTTCGGTGTGACTTCTTCTTCCAAGATTATATCCACGTATATGAATTTGAAATTGCCTACTTTTTTATTCAGCATTCCTGTCCACATACCCATAGGTGTTTTACAGATAATGTCTATAATATCACCTTTCTAGAAGTAAAAAAAAATCTTCACATCAGTTTAAACAAATCTGATGTCATGGATCAGAATTTATTTCCTTATAGAGTTGAAGCTGAGAGAGCAACGATGAACTCTAATGGGAGTGAAGGAGGAGAATCTAAGGGGAAGTTTTTGGGAGGTGAAGTTAGTCAGGGCTTTATCATCCAATTAACAAAGCATCCATAAATTATGATATCTATGATATTTAATAAACGTACCATATCATTGTTTTTCCCATAGACCTATGAAACATTGTACTATCAGAATGTTGACGGTACTAACAATGATCTATCTTGAATGTATGTATGTATATAGGGGCATGCATATGTGTGTATCTGTATATGTATGTATCTGTGTAGCAAATAGAGGCACAGTAATTACATATATTAAGAGGTAGAGAGAATATCAATGGCTTTTTCTTTCATAAAGTAAAAAAATGAAATTAAATTTTTTAAATTTTTTTCATTTCAAAATCATATTCCAATATAAACATGTCTTGTGATGCAGAAGGACATAGGGCCCATTGATAACTTATAATGTGAGTCAATGGTAGCGATGTGGAAAACTAAAATGCTTTTAGCCCATATTTCCCCGATTTTGGACTAGTCACTGAATCGCTGACCCTCAATTTTCTTATCTGTAAAATAAGGGTAATACTTCTAGTCACTATCTCACAGTGCCATTGGGAGGCTCAAATGAGATGTGCTTTGTAAACCATAAAGGCATTGCATATGTTAATTTTTATTTTCACTGATCATTTTCTGATGTCTGATGTTTATCTTCTTGCATACATAGCAGCACATCCAATGTTTTATACGAGGTTTCTCAAACTGTGGTACAGGGTTTCCCCTCAAAGGAACATTTCACTTTCTTCTCTCCAATTTGCTCCCAACCATGCATGTTTTCGCGGGTGAGAGGGGCCTATGTTGTTATGATAATATTTCAAGCTCACCTAGCTCAGTCTTTACTGATTGGAAAAGAAAAATTCAGACCATTTAAACACTTTGAATTTTGCATGTAATAAATAAAATATATAAATAACATGATTATTAAGTTTCAGTCATATTACTCAATGCTTAATTTAATGCATATGGCATTAGATGCATTTCAATGAAGATCAAGTTATAGTGGTAAATATTAAATGATGAAATTTATCCAACTGTCCTAATCTGAATATGAGAGGGAAAAAGAAAACAAACTTATAAAACTCTCACCTAGGAATCTGATTGACTCATAGTTACAATTGATTAATAGGTGTGGCATGTTCCACTGAAATAGAGCTTTAAAAATTATAAAGGGAAAAGTTTACTATGTAAATACAGAGAGAACTTTAGCTTATTCTGCTCTCCTATAGAATTTACTAAGTTTTCTACTTGAGACATTTTTAAGGAGAAGAATAGGGGTCAGACTTATAACTTCATTGTCCTGGGTGAAGAAACTCCCTTTACCAATGTAGGTCAGAAAGTCTTCTGCAACTTAGTCATAAATAGTTGCCTAGAGCACTGAGAGGTTGAAAAATTTAATACAGTCTGTAGGTGTCAGAGGTGGGTCTGGAATTCAGATATTTTTGACTTTGAAGTAGGTGGGCTTTAGGTATAGTGAGTTGTGCTAAAACATTTCTTTTAAAAACATGAATTTGTTTCAAAGTGATGGATTTGAACATAATGAGAACTTTGCATTTGCTTCTGCACAATTTAATCTGTGAGAAATAAACATGTAGAAAGCCGCACCTAGATAAATCGATATGAGGAGGAATACACAAAAATGCACACATATGTACTCCAAACATCTACCCAGATGACTCAGTTCACTGTGTTATCTTACAAGGTTGTTTTTCACCATTCTTTTACATTTGTGAAATTTTCTGTATAAAAAACCCATTCACGCAGCATCGCAATATATCTACAACAATATATCAAAAACAACAAGTAGAGCATGTAAAAAGAAAGCTGTACCCCTTTCTGACTCCCACTTCCACAGGCAAACTTTAGACATTTTTCAAGGTCAAGTGCCATATTGATTTTTTATTTTCAGATGCAGTTGGAACTGTGGGCAGAGAAGGGTTAGTCTGCATCCATGCACTCCACCACCCTACCTTCTTCTACCTTTGCCTCTTCTCTGTCCCAATTGTGGCCCACTGAGGCTGTCCTCTGCCTTCAGCCGGGGCTTGCAAAGTTGAAGCAGTCATGGGAATGGGGGTGCAAGCCAAAAAATCATCCCAAGGTTGTGGATGACATCATTATCTGTTGTGGTATTTATGTATTTCTTAACAATTTAACATGTATAAAACTATGCTACCATTTTTATTAGCTTCCTATCTTTTTTTATGTTTCACGGATCAAATTTTGGAGTACCGTGACCCTAACTCCATTTTTCTCAAAAGCCCTGCAGTTTTTCTGGTGTGATTTAGCAATGCATGATGATATTTAGGGGGATATAACTTGTTACTGATCTCAAGAGTGTCCAGCATTTCTACTTAACTCACCTCCCTCTCCCCACAGCTCACCTCACCCAGTACACCGCAAATGACAAGAGTGATTTGTCTTTGTGTTACTGAGGGCTATGCCCATGGGTGGGGAGGATCATCTCTATGAGAACCCATAAAGATTCTTTAATAATTCTTCTGTTACAGGCTTATACTTATATAGAATGAGGCAAAATGAAATGATGAAGTACACTACGACATGCAAGAGAAGTGTGCAGATCTAATTGTGTGAAAAACATTTAGTCTAACACCATTGGAAGGAACACTTCAGCATGATGAATGGAAAACAAAATTTTTTCTTAGATGGGACCCCTATCTCCTTCATAGCAATCAACTTAAAACAGGAGGAACTAAGACAAGTCTAGTTTTGCTTAGTGACATTTAGTCTTCTAGAGCTGTTTGGACTTTCAATTTTTGTTTGAAATTTTCATCTTCCTTCGTTCATTCATTCACTCATCAAAAATTGCAGCTAGCATGTGAAAGGTTCTATGCTAGATATTTCCTTACTTTTTTTTCTAACCTCTTTAAAAGTTTAGAATTAGCAATAAGAAATAGATATTCCCAAGTAGTTAGAAGGGCCTTCAATGACCAGAAAGTAATTCCCCTTTACCTCAAGACCACAAACATCATTGTATTATGAACAGCAGTTATTAATAAATAATACTAAAAACTTTTTAATAATAAGAGCTCTCAAAAAAAACCTGTTCCTGGGCTTGGGTAAGACTGCTCCCCACAGTACATTGTGTTCAATGTCTTGCTCTGACCAGCTGGTGCTACTGTATCCAAAGAACCTGGCATTACTGGGCCAGACCAGATTGTGCAGACATAAGCTTTATTATAACATTCATAACAAGAAGATTTTAACATTTCCATTACCTTAATTTTGAGTGAGTCAGTGTCATAGGGACTCGGTGTGAAATCTGTGTGTACCCTGGCTCGGCCACAGAATGGCCCCGTGTACGGGACTTCATCATCCAGTCTAAGGCTGTCTCTATTACTTGTGCCATCTGAACAGCTTGTGATTCCACCTGATAAAATCAGAGATAATATTTCATATGCAGTATTATAAATATCCTTAACCATCATCTGGGGACAAATTATAAAAAAAGTCATCCACACACCTCTTGTATCAGTTTTCCCTGACCTATCAACATATCTGCTAATTACAGATCAAATGTTAACAGTTTCTATTTCTTCCACTCATCCTTTACCTTTTCCTTTTTCTTGGAACAACTATACCAAAGATTTAATCTCTTATGGGTGAAGGATCATTATTCAGAGATTTCCTTGATTAATCTAATGATTTTACACATTGGTTAGCCTTTATTTTGGATTTTATTCGACTTTATCTAATGAGGATGAAAAATACTTAGTTTGGGCTGCCATGAATCAACTATGGATGGACTGGTTGTTGTCTCTGTATTGACACAGTCACATAGAGACAAAAATTCACTCTCTAGTCTTCAACCTGTGCTCATTTTTTCTTCTTCCAGCAAAGAGCCATACTGAGATCAAGAGTTCCTTTTACAGGGTGGATACAAAAGTTTAATTTTGACTCACAACAGTGAGTTCTTCCCCAACTGACCCACAATGGCCCAAGGCAATCACTTCACAATCCCATGCAAAGGCTTATTACCCTTTAAGTAAGTAAGTTATGTCTACTGATCATAAACTCCTACATTTTTGTCCATGTTTATACATCAGTATGTGTTGAATAAAAATAAAGGGAATAAATACAAAATAATTAAATATAAGAAAGTTAGGGATCAAAGTCAGTAGAAGGTGGGGGTGGGATCTAGAAAGACTTTGTGTATACAATTAGTCAACAAACATTTGTTAAACACTTTCTATGTATCAGCCACTGTCCTAAGTACTGAGGATACAAGGGCAAAAACATTGTTCTTGTTCCCAAAAATTAACGTTATTGTTGGATGAAACAACAAGGTTGTGTAGAGTAAATGGGAGATGAGAAAAAGGAAAAACCTCTTCCATAAGATGGGATTTAAGTTCAATCTTAATAAATCCAAGGAAGCTAGGATGCTGATGTGGCCAGCATACATTCTAGGCAAGGGGACGACCAAGGAAAGGCAAGTCTATATATGGAGTATCCTGTTGAATGAACAGTAAGGTAAATATTTCTGAATCTTAGAGGGGAGCAAAGTACTTCAAAACTGGAAGGGTAAGAGAGGGCCAGATGGTGAAGGGCTTTTAAAAGTCACAGAGAGATTTTTATATTTGATCCTTTCATCTTTGTTCTTTGTTTTCTTTTTTTTTTTTTCATTTGTACTTGCCATTTTATTAATGCCTAACCTACAAATCTTTAGGCAGATGAAACCTGTGACAGATGGGCTTCAGAAAACAGACTTCATATAAAGGTTTTTTAAAAGTTTATCACAGACAAATTAAAAAAGGTCTTGAAAATCAACTTGTATTTTCTTTTTCAAGTTTCTTATAAAACAGTAAGCTTTCAAAAAACTCTCTCCATGCACATAAAGTCCACCATGCTTTTGGTCCAGAATACAATTGTTGACAGAAAGACGGAGGCAGCTGAGTCTATGAACGTGTGTACTTGCCCCAAATATGCAACATAAACACTGAAGCAATGAACAGAAGACTCATTACCAACACGGGAACAGGACCAACTTTGAGGCCAGGGGCATCTTCAGTGTAGAACCTCCACATCCCCTCTGTGCCTGCTGAAGTAGTATGGCCCACACTCCTTCCACAGCTGGCATTTTTCCTTAGTCGGACTGTGGATCCTGCGGCCCTGGCAGCCACAGCTTTGCTGGGGGACCGGCCCGAGGGGTCCATGTTGGTACCACTGGGAGTAGGGCCCGGCATCACTGCAGTAGAAGTGGTAGCAGATCTTCCAGCCGCTGCGCCACTTATCCTAACCAGAAGAGTCAGTCTTTGCTTGGTTTCTCGGTGGGGGGAAGGGGCGGAGGGACCTGTCCTTTGTTTTCAAAGAAGACCATCACATAAGAGAAATGCTGACATGACTTGCACTTGACTTTATTTTGAGTGAGTGAGGGCTGTGCAAGGTCACCAAACTCACTTTGTCCTCCTGAGCCATCTGGATTCAGTGACCAGATATTCATCAGGATGACTGGAGACAGCCCAGGATGCAATGGGAGACCTTGGCCTTTTAAGGCTAAGGTTTTTACAGGTACTCACTTAGAAGGAGATAATGCCCATTCAGTGAATAGGCCTCTTTAAGATCCTGTAGTTTATTAAGTATTAATCAAACCTGTATTTTAGCAAAAATCACTTTGGTAGTTAAGTACATAATATCCTGGAGGGAACAGTCTTGAGGAAAGAAGGCCAATCAGAAGGTAATAGTCCAAATGTGAGGTGATGAAGGTCTGTACTAGGCTGACAATTGTGTAAGTGGAAAGAAAGGGATATATAGGAAAGATATTGTAAAAGTAAAAATGACAGGACATGGTCCTAGACAGACTATGCCTGAATGGAGTCTTTAAAGGAAGAAAGGGATACTATGAGAAAGAAGTGATGAGGGAAGTATATTTCAGAAGGGAGGCAGCCAATTAAAAGATGCGGAGTTGGAGTGCTGTAGGTGAATAATGAAAAAACTACAGTTTAAGATAATTGTTTCCATTTGCTACTGTATTTTTTGTGTAGAAATTAAACTTACATAACAAAGTTTTTTGAATATTAATTTTCAAAACAAAATGGTACTCATAATAATATAAACTTTTGAGGCAACAAATATCCTTGATAATCTTATCAAGTGTACTTTTTAACAGTAGCTATTTGATGTGAAATCAGCACATTTTAATTTTTTGCTATTTTTATTACCAAATATCTGTGATTTTCATAGTTCATTAGATAAATAAAATTATCTGCACATAAATAAAGCCATTAAAATTAACTTCTAAAGATTATCATGTTCAGTTCTTTTTATTTGTTTGTTTGAACTTACTGGATGTACTCTGACCACTGTAGATACTGTCCATGGAGTCACTGCCTTTGAGAGGAAATTTCTCAGTGTAGGTTGCAACTCCTGGGTCACTGTTTCTATATGAGTAGGTGTCTTCTTCATCCTCTTCATCCTTTGTTTTCAAATGTTACAGTGTAAGTAGAGAGGAAAGTATTTCTATTGGATACTATCTCTCTCTCTCTCTGTGTCTCTCACTCACACACATACATACACATGCATACAACCAGTATGCATCAAATAAGTTATATTTTAACATCAATACATTTGAGAATATTATATTAACAGAATAGAATATGACCGTCATTAATTCCTTAATTAATTTCTTTTTCTAAAAGAAAAATTTAGAGTGCATTTGTGGGAAAAACTTTTAGATGAAACCAATGAGAAATTTGACTTAAATCACAATGGTGCACAGTTACAATTTAGCGCTGACATATTTTCAAATATATTTTAGAAAGGTATAATGGATCAACAGCCATATATCTGATGAAACCGCATTTTTGCTATTTAATCTATTTACTAACATAATCTATCATTTGGGATTTCAAGAAAAGTTTAATCTTTTCCTAATTGTTTAATCTCAGAGTTATTTACAATTAAAAAACACCATTTACCTAAGACTCTTTAAAATTCTTATCTCAGACTTACTGATTAGAATCTTTGACTTTTGTGCATACCCTCTGACCCAGAAATATTGCTACTAGGACTGCATCCCCAAGACATCATAAAAATGGGAAAGGTCCCACATGCACAAAAGTATTTATAGCACCTCTCTTTGTGGTGACCGAGAACTGGAAATCAAGGGGATGCCCATCAATTGGGGAATGGCTGAACAAGTTGTGGTATATGAATGTAATGGAGTACTATTGCACCATAAGAAATGATGAACAAAAAAACTTCAGGGAGGCCTGGAAAGACTTATATGATCTGATGCTGAGCAAAAAGGAGCAGAACCAGGAGAACTTTGTGCACAGTAATGACCACAGTGTACGAGAGTTTCTTTCTGGTAGACTTGGAACTTCGTAATCACGCAAGAACTTAAAAAAAAAATCTCCAATGGTTTTCTAAGGCAAAATGCCTTCCACAGTCAAAGAAAGAACTATGGAATTCATTCACAGAATGTAGCACATCATGTTTGTGTGTGTGTGTGTGTGTGTGTGTGTGTGTGTGTATTATGTTTTGATTTGTTATATGATTTCTTCCATTTATTTTAGTTTGTCTACATAGCATGACTATAGTGAAAACATACTCAGTAGGGAAGTATATGTATATCCTATATAGAATTGTATGCCATCTTGGGGAGGGAGTGGATTAGTGGGGGGGTAGGTGTAGGGGGTAAAAATCTAAGTTTTATGGTAGTGATTGTAGAAAATTAAAAAAAAATCTGTGACTTTTTCCAGGAAAAATAAAATCTTGCCTAATTAAAATTAGGAGAGGTGAATTGTTTCAAAGCATATATCCTTTTTCTTGAAATTATCTCAAGTATTTTCGAGGTTTACGTAGCTTGCAGAAACCATGTTAATTTTGTGATGTTAATCCAGATACAATTTTATCTCATAAAATACACACTTCCATTTTCTGTATAGACTATTTGAACATATTCCTTGAGTAGTGGCTGGGAGAAGGATGTTCCTTAGTGTGTCTTTACCCAATTTTCCTTTTACATGGATTGATTACAGCTATACAGTCATCTGACTGAGATACTATTAAGTACCTAGTCAGCAAAATAGCTCCCATCTTAATGTACATAAAAATTTATTCTCAGAGAGCCTGATAGATGTATCACAGAGACTACAAAATGTCCCAAAAGCCTTGGTGCAGTTTTAAACTATTAAAACTTAAAGCCATTAAGCTATTAAAGCTTAAATAAAACCAAGACTTTTGGCATGTCCTGTAATAATATTGAGAGTGCTAATTCCTCTACTGGCCCATCCTCTTTTTGTAAATCCACTTGTGTTCTAGACCCAGAGCTTTTGTGGTGGGAGGTTAGGCAAGACAATCTTCCAGGGAAGTGGGTGGACAAAGAGCAAACTCTGAGCAGTGGATTTGAAATCTGTCTCTGAAATTTACTAGCATTTTAGTCAAAAGCAAGATATATCACCTTTGTGAGCCTCAGTTTTTATAATCAATAAAATGAACTAATAATACTTACACTACAAACCTACTATGAGCAAAGTTCTTTGTAAATCTGGATGCATTGCATAATTATGGACTATTATTATTTTGGGGGTTTGTTTTTTGAGGGAGGAAGGCAAGGCAATTGGGATTAAGTGACTTACCCAAGGTGACACAACTAGTATGTGTCAAATGCCTAAGGTCAAATTTGAACTCAGGTCCTCCTGACTCCAGGGCAGGTGCTCTATTCACCGTACCACCTCTCTGTCCCAATGGGTTATAGTTATTAAATGAATTTATAATCTATCTTGAATAGAATCTACCTGGGATGAACACTTTCACTAGTAATTGAAAAACCAGTTTTTTTCTCTCTCCTTTACCATGAGATTTTAGGCAAACTTTCTTGGCTTTTCTCAGCCTCAGTTACCTAGATAAGGATAATCCTAGTTTTCCTGTCCCTCTGGAGACTGGAATGAGAAAACAGATGTAGAAGCACTTTATGAAGTACAAAGTACTGTACATGGTGTTATTAGTATTTTATTATCAACCATCATAAAAAAAATCCATCAATAGTCAAGTTGTTGTTTTATAGGCTATACTTACCTTGTCCTCAGATAGGGCTTTGATGTACTTCTTACTAATTTTTTTCTTCATGGTCCAGGAAATAGCCCTCATTTTTTTGCCTAGACTTCCGCCATTATGTGAAGTTTTAGTTGGTTCTTGATCTCTGCCTTCCTTGTTGCCTTCCTCTTCACATTTCTAAATAGAATTATATCAAATCCCATAATTATAAAGCAAAGAATCTTAATCTTAAAGTAATATCTAGAAATTGTAGACAGTGCATATTTTTATGGATAGTCTCCAAAATTTCAAGCAATAAGCTTATATTCCAATATGCATACTTTTAAGTGACCCAACCATAGTTGTCTGTACAAAATCTAGAGAACTGGAGCTTCAGATATTAACTTGATGACTTGAGTATCACTTGAAATGACCTTATAGTCAGAAATTGAAGTTAGCTAATTTTTGGACTGGATGTTTCAACTTTTTATGTTTTTTTAAGTGGATAAATTAAATTCTAGGAAGTTTACAAAGTAATCACATGTATGTGTGTGAGGAGTGAGAGATACTTCTAGAATGAAACTGGAACGCTGATACGCATTGTGGAAGGTAGAAAAAATCTATGGCTCTTTCCCACATGGCTGAAGATAGTCTTGACATTCATTGATTAAAAAGTGAGATTCAGCTAAAAATCTATCACAAATCATTGCCATTTCCCCATTACACTAACAGAGGGTGACTCAACAAAATGGGTAATGGCAGATGTGATTCCATGAAAATGAATCTTGGAGGTGGAAGGGATGTTAGACATTGGAGTTTATCATCCTTCTTAGTTAATTTTACCCTGACAGATCACTATTTGTCCTTATTTGAATAGCTACTGTGGCAGGGATTTTCTCTTTAGAGAGACATCTAGATAATGACAAGAAGAAGTTTTGAAGATATAATTAGCAGCATTATTGAGAGACTAAATTTTTCCTTATGATTTACACTAAACTGGTTGTACTGGACATTTTAGAGGAGTCAACAAACTTCTTGTATTCTTAATGGTTATCTGAAGTTATGCTAATGGGAAATATTCATAGACTCTTCCAAAAGTCCTGGGTGAATAATTAGCAGCCAACATTTACATAGAACTTCAAGATTTGGAAAATATTTTTACAAATACTATTTTATTTTGTACTTATAACGATCCTGAGGGGTAGGTGCTGTTATTATTCCATCATATAGATCAGGAAATTGAGGCAGAGAAAGGTTAAATGACTTGCCCAGAGTCATAAATCTAGTAAATGTTAGGAGTCAGATTTAAATTCATGTCCTCCTGACTCCAGGTTCAGTTGTGCCTCTTAGACATTTTTATACTTGAGAATTCAATTTTTTCTTCAATTTTATGTTTCTTCATAAGAAAATTATTTAATATCTAGTAAAATATCAGAAAACAGTTATATTAAAACACCTAATCTTTAGAGGCATTTTCTGACGTGTTACATTGGTCTATATTTTATATAAAATTCTAGACTTGTGAAACTTCAGACTTGCCACACTTAATTTTAGTTACTAGTAAAGCTGTTCTTACTCATAAAGTTTTTTTTTATCACCCTCCTCCTCTGAATTCCAGTGCCCCTTATTGTGTGTACCACTTATTTGGCACTTAAACACCAAATTGTAAATTATCTTTTAAATTACATGTTTAATTACAGTTTAATTACAGTTCTATCTATTGTGAGTTCTTTTGAGGGAAGGGACTATGTCTTAGAGCTGGAAATAGTATTGCATGATAGGGCTTTGTTTCAGATTAGGAAATTAAAATACATTGATGGCAGTTGTATTCCTCTAACGAAAGAGGGTAGTAACAGAGACTGATAGCATAGCAGAACTATTAGAGAGTTGGAGCTTTGTGTAAGATGGTGAAAATCACCCAGAGAATTGCTGAGATGATTGATTCTAGTTCCTTCATCCTTTGGGTCAAGGAGGGGAGAGAGTAGAGATCTAGTAGTACCTTAGCTCCAGTATCATCTAGGGAAGAGGAGAGGTTCCAATTGGTATATGTGTTTAAAAGAGAGTGGATGTGTTTACCATCTCCCACAAATGTTGCACCATGTCCAAGGCTGGGGCAGGCACCATCTTATTCTCCCCCTGGAGAAGTCTATTGATTTATCTTCCTTGGGAAGGGTGAATTGGAGGTCAGAGTGTGTCAAGGATAAAGAAGTACTCCTTCCTATTCATTCACTTCCTTTGAGTCATCTTATCCTTATTCAGGAAGGTCTTCATTTGGAAACCAAATGAAGTTTGGTCATATCTCAGAAGACCAAATTTCAGACAAACTGGCTAAAAGAGCTCTAGACTAAGAATCAGGAGTCCTGGGTTCTAGTCTCTTCTCTAAAAGTAACTCTGATTCTCTGTGAAATAAATGTAACTTGCAAAACAAGTTAGTCTCTAAGGTACTTTCCAATTTTAATTGCTTGAATATTTTTTCATGATTTTTGAAAGTTTCATGAGGGTTTGCATCAAGCACTCTTCCAGCCCCTTGAGCCAAAGGGTCTGTCTCTTTGCTAAAATGGTACCTTCTAAGTGAGAAGAATCAATTGAACTTAATATGCAGTTATCAAGAATGATTATCTGAGGTAGGAACTTAGAAGTCCGTGTACTTCTTCTCCTGGATTAGTCTAGTCAAGAGCAGCCTGTGGTTCCAATTACCTTCACCAGTGGGAACTAGTATTTAGGTGTCTCATCATGAGGCAGTGTCCATTCCTTCTCTTCCCAGCCCTCCTACTCCTCCATATGAGTTTATTTTTCATGCTGCTTGCTCTGGGTATAATGTTCTTTGCCCAGGTCCAAAAATTTCCTGATAATCTTTTGCAGTATTTATATCCTATTATCTGGCAAAGTGCCTTGCACTGTGCATACTCAATCAATACATATTTAAGTAATTAAAATTATTGTATTTTGAAAAAGCTATCAGGTTATATTTTAGGTTTTTAAAATTTTTGATATTATGTCGTGTAACAATCACAATAAATTTTAAAAGTTATTTTTTGGTAAGTATATTCACCATGTATAAACATGTATGATTAGAAAAGTTAAGTGAGTTGTTCATGAATTGAAAAGGAAAGATAATAACAGCCTGATTGCTATATTGGTTTCCACAAAATATTCCTAGAAGCAAGGAATGTTTAGTATGTTTGATAGCTCCTCTGAGGAAGGTTTACAAAATGGCCCAAGCAAAATGAAACAAACAAACATACAAAGAGACAGTGCAAAGGAGTTGTAACATACACTTGTGATACATAATAATGAGATCATGAGTTAACTGAAATACAGAATTATACTTGCCTCATTTGAATCTTCTGGTTTGGATATGGAATTGTTCCGAAAACGGTCAAAATTCCCAAAGCTGCTGCTGCGCTATAAATGAGAAAGGAAAACAGAAATAAACTTATCAGCTGGAAATTTATTAATTTGAAAAAGACATAAAAGGTAGATTTTAATCGGAAGTTTATCCTTTGCAAACACTAGGATGCTTTTTTCCCTTCTGAAAAATATGTTTTTGAATTATAAATATTACTACTACTTAATAAATATAATAAACAAAATTTATTTATGAGTTTAGTGTTAAAATCTTTAGTTTTCTTATTAAGAATCAGGTAATTTATTCTAAATCTAATTCTAAAATTATTCTAAATAGGTGGAGTCAACTCTTTGTTAGAGAATTAATTTACAAATAAATCCAGTATGTATTAAATCCCCTGTCTCCTCCATAATTGTTAAAGAGGCCAGGAATTCAGAATTCATCAAGAGATTTTGTCAATTCTGCTCATATTTATCAGAGAGGATTTTTTAATATGAAAGCATTTTGGTAATCTGAGTATAGATTTTTAAAGATTGCTTAACTTGCTGAGAATCCATGCTTTATAATTACCTTAATCCCTTATATAATTTTGACATTAATGACCAACTCTACCATTATAGGAACCAAAGTATGGTAGCTATCCACATGCGTTCAAGTAATTTGTGAGAATAGCTTAAGATTGCCGTTACCTCATACATACCTCAGTGTAAATCAGAGTAAAATGTGATAGTTTTCTAAAGTCAAAGAACAATTTAACTTTCCTTTAAAGACTTCACCCACATGCATTTGTCTTATCCCACAATAAATGTTGTTTTTTGTTTTTTGCATTTTCTACTATAGGGATTATATATATATATATATATATATATATATATATATATATATATATATATATATATATATACTTGTTGCTTCCAACTCATTGTCATAAGATCTTGGAATTAGGATATAGATAATAGATTTAGATCTGGAAGGAAACTTGGAGACCATTATTTATACACACATACACACACATACACACACACACACACACATACAAAATAAGTCACCAATAAAGTATGTGTAAATAAGACTGACTAGAGTTTTAGGGGAATAAGCCCAATTAGGAGACATGCCGTGTAGGATGAACCAGTAGAATAGATGAGAATTTAAATAGAGATTAATCTTGTCTTCTAACTATTTACTTGCCTAATGCTCCTCTCTGAAGAAAAAAAAAGAGTACCTAGGAAGTAACTATATTTAGGAAGGTCAAATGTTACAGGTTGTCAAGTCAAGAAGAGTTAGAACTGAGAAAAGACCACCAGATTTGGCAATTAAGAGACCAACAACTTTGGAGAAGGAATTTTCCTTGAATGATGAGGTTGGGAGAAACCAGACCAAAAAATCTGGAGGAATGAGAGGCAAAGAAGGTAAGACAATGAGTACAGATAGTTTTTTTCTCGGAAGTTGGCTGATAAAGTGAGGAGAGATATAAAATGATAGCTTGAAAACATGGAGAAGACTTGGACAGATTTGAAGGCTGTGGGAGAGAAACTAGTAGATGGAGAACTTGGAGATTCTAGAGAGGAGGATATCTGCTAGAGATCAGAAGAAGGACCACCTTTTTTCAGAGATTGAGGAAGAAGGAAAGAATTGAGGAGTGTTCAAAACGTTTTGAGACAAAGAAAAGGGAAAAAGAGGGAGATCACAGTAAATGGTTTAATTTTCTCAGTAAAATAATAGGTACAGTACTCAGCTGAGCGGTGGAAGGTAGAAGTGTGGAGGCTTGTGGAGATATGATTTGGAATAGTTAGTGAATGATACAGAAAATCAGTCCATTTTAAGTCGTTGTCAAATTAAGTTGTTACTAATGAATTGTATGTTCCTCATGGTTGTATGTTTTTTTTCTACTCTGTTCACTAGTAATTTAGAAATAGAATAGTATAGGGTTGAGGTTTAACAAGAAATGGGTAGTGATAGTACATGGGAACCCAGGGATCTAGCAGTAAATGCGACTCAGAGGGGAATTGGTTTACTATGGTGTCGAGATTGGACAGGAAGGAGAGTGAAGTCAGAGCAAGAATGAGAAAGCAGTGCAGGTGGAAAAACTGGAGGTCTTCATGAGGGTGAAAAATAAGTTTTGGAGAGGTGAGGTATAAGGGAGAGATTGAATTATGGAAAGAAATATCAGACATTTTGATTAAGAACCTGGAAGACTTGCTGGTAGTGTTGAGGTAAGTGACCTGTCTGTCATTGTCATGTAACTGAGGAGGAGTGCAGTAATTCATGGGACTTAAAGAGACTAAACAAGTGGAGGGTTAAGGAGTTTAAGGAAATATCAATATGGATGTTGAAGTTGCCTAGTATAGTGGCAGAAGTTGGGGAGGAGAAGAAGATTGGTGATCCAGGTGCTGAATTACATAAGAAAGTTGGGAAAAGGACCTGAAGACCTGTATACAACAGTCACCCTAATTTGAATAAAATGAAAATTTTAATGAAGCTAACTTCAGAGGAGAATGGGCTACTTTTTGATGATGATAAATGGAAGATCTGGAAGTAGCAATGAAAAGCAAGGAATATTCTGATTCCCTGTCTAGGACCAGTATTAAAGGGTTTGTCAATGAGGACTTAGTCAGTGGTTGAGAGGGTGCAATGTCCTCTCTTCTTTGAGCAGGTCTCAGTGAAGGTTAGCAGAATGAAACCATGGTAGAGAAAAAAGGTCCAAATGAAGAGAAATTTGTTCCCTATGGAATGGGAATCTTCTTCATTAGTTTAACTGTCCTAAAATTTTTTTGTTTTATTTTCAAACATTGAAATTTAAAAGAAAAGATTTTTGAGAGCCCAATAGACAGAGTAATGAAATATATAGCCCCAAAGATCATAGTTATTTTAGACAGAGTTAACTAGGTGGCACAGTGGATGGAGTTCCAAACCCTGGAGTCAAGAAGACCTCAGTTCAAATGCAGCCTCAGACACTTACTAGCTGTCTGACCTTGGGCAAGTCACTTAGCCAACCATGTTTGCCTCAGTTCCTTCAGCTGTATGAGCTGGACAAGGAAACAGCAAACCACTCCGTATTTTTGCCAAGAAAACCCCAAATGGGATCGTGGAGAGTCAGATATGACTGGAATGACTTAACATCACCTTTCACTGACTTGATATCCCTCCTGAATTTGACCTTTGGCTTGAAGTGAGAGAAAAAGAAAGGAGATAAAATGTAGAAAACACTAGAAGATACTAAATATTCTCATGAGATACTTGTTAATCTAAATATGACTTTCTATAACATTTAATCTAAGTTTGCTTGTAGGAATGATGGCATTTCAAAGCTTTCTTTGTACTGTCAACTCTCTGAAAACATGTTGGGGGCAGATCTTGTTTCTTTGTGTTCACAAACCATGTGAGAGTAGGGAAATCAGTTATTCCTTTTCTGGATACTTGAAAAATCCTTCCATCTGGTTGGATCAGATGCCAAGAGCAGTTTTGTAATATACTGCCTCACATCTATTAAATATTAATAGGGGTTACAGAATTTTTTCTGCTACCTTACATAATGCACAGGAGGGCACTAAACAGGCTACTTCAGCATTTCTCATACTAACATCTTCCATTAAATAATCAATAGTTACCACCCTTTAAAATGCATTCAACTACATTATATCTATAAAGAAAAGCAGATTTAGGAGCCAAGGGCTATGAAAGAAAAGGGCTATTACTTTTGGTTTTGTCAATCATATTACAAATTGTTGGACACCTAATTTGCTAATCTAGGATTATAATATGAAAAACATTTTTACTTTAAGAAAGCCAATTAAAGCAAATCTCAGTTGTTGAAAGATATTACATTTATTTTTAAATAATAATTTATAGCCAAAAAGTCACAATCTGTCCATTCCTTTCATAATGTAAAATATTATTTGCATATCTTTTGACTTAAGTCTATGTACGAACTAAGAACAATGAATACATTTTTAGAATTATGTGCCTGTTGAACTTCATATTTATTCAAAGCAAATTATAGTTGAGCAAAGTCTATTTCTGGGATTATAGTGCATAATAAAGGAAAGTGTATTTTGGCATCACAAATCTTGCATTTAACATACTTATTAGATTTAGCAAATACGTGGTAAAAATTCTGCTCCAAACAAAACTCTTCTTAAGCAAACTTTTAGCTTTTCTAAAGAAAATTTACCAAAGAGAAATTCATGTATTTTTTTAACAGATCTCCCACTTGGGATGTCATGGTATATTCAACCTCTAACTCAAATAATACAAATATATTTAATCCAATTCAACCAAAAATCATTAGGTGCCTCTTTTGTGTAATGCATTGTGCTAGGTTCCAGAGCTACAGTTATGAAATAAGACATGGCCCCTGACCTCAATTACCCTTGCAACATGCTCTAGCCTTAAAAAAAAAACCCTGAAACTACCAAAAATCCTTCAACAGGCTCTGTCATCCTCTTTGGTAAACTATATATAGGGGGAAGTAGACTAGAAAGTTAGAGTGACATCATATTATGGAGGATCTTGAGTGCCAAGAGAAAGAAATTAAATTTCACTTGATTGCCTGTAAGGAGTTTTAATATTTAGTGAAGCTGACAAGATGGAAGAGGCCTTAATGAATTGGAGAGTGATATGATCAAATATGTGCATTAGGAAAACATTTTTGACAACTGAGTGGAAGATGAGTGGGGAAATAGTTATGGTGGAGAGACCAATGAATAGACTTATAATTGTCTTGGATGAGAAATGACGAGGGCCTATACAAGGATGATGTCAGGGTCAAAGGAGAGACAAAGACATATGTGAGAGGGTTTATGAAGATAAAGTCAACAGGTCTTGGCAACAAATTGGATGTAGAAGGTGAGAGAGAGTAAGGAGTGACTATCATGTAGAAAATAGAAAATTTAAGGGGAAGATAATAAGGTCAGTTTCATAAGTGTTAAGTGTTAAGTCTCTACAGGACATCCGTTTCAAAATGTACAAGATATGAGATATGAAGTGAGATATGAGATGGGTGTATGGAAAAGAAGTTAAGATGTCTAAAATGGATCATATTATATTTTAAAAGGTATTTATCATGTGAACAAGCATGAACAAACAATAAATATTTTATCTGAGCTCTTATTTTATTTTCTGTTAGGTAATGTTCTTTGATTAATCTGCTTTAAACATCTACAAAATCCTTTTAGGTGAAACACAAGTTTTTAAAAAGTGAGGTTTTAGAATGGAAACTCTGATACAATTTTAACTAGGGCAAGAATCACTACTGTATCATACTGTTCCACTACGCACATCATAATAAGAATGAAATCAGAACTTCCTTGAGAGATTTTGATAGCTTATGCATTCCTTAGCCCAGCATGATTTAAGGGGCCAGGTAATTAATGCATAACTTCTTAGTTGTGGGTTGTATTGAATTTGTTGCTATGGTAAAAGTTGCTACAGGGAAAAACAAAATGTCACAGACTGTCTTTTCTCCAGAAATAGCCATTCTGCTTACCTTCCTCCATCCATACCACAAAATGGTGTAATCATTTAACACTGAGGCAATCCTAACACATTTTTTAATAGTTTGCTGAATTTGTTCACACTGTTTAAAAGATATCTGTTCTTAAATTAGAAATGTAAAATATTTTTTGAACAAAAGTTGTCATGCATATTAAGGTTTAAGATTTTAATATTATCCAGTGGTGTACGAGTACTATTCTGAAACAAAAAATTTAACTTAGAAAGCTTATATTAATCCATGTTTTCTATGTAGCATTTAAAAGAGATGATAATTTGATTTAAGACAGCTAAGACTTTATTTTGTCAGTACATTTCAAAACATTGGAGACATGTCTGATTCATCTGTGCATTTTTTTTCTTTGAAACAATGCATGGAACAATCACCCCAATATAGAAATATTGAAGATGATATTTGCAAGCTAAAAATGGCTGTGTTTAGAAAAAATATAATTCAAAATATTAAGTTCTTTTTAGTAAAGCCCAAACTATGATTCTATTTCCTTTTTTAAATTTGTTTTTCCTTTGAAATCTTTGCCTTTAGTTGTCAACATTGGTGAAAACACCATTTGTGTTCTTAAGGTCTTTAGTTTCTTTAAGATGACTTCAATAACCTTATTGGCTTCTTGCAGTTTTCTCTCTTTTCAGATTCATTTTGTATACCACCTCCAGAAGGCTAATGTTTGCATTTTAATTAATTAATTATATATGTGCAAAATATGTATGTATATACATATGTATATATGTTTATATACATAAATATATTTATATGTGTTTATATACATAAATATATATATTTATATATCAATGTATATTTTTATAACAATTTGCATATCAAATATATATTTATATATCATTTTCATTATGTTACTCTCCTGTTAAAAAATTACATGCAGAAAGAAGTTTAAATTTCTCAGTTTACCATTCAGAGATTTTTGTCATAACTCCTTTTTCTATACCTTTATATATTTCATTACTTTTCAACATTAACCTTTTACTCCAACTAGGACAATATCCCCTCTGTCCCCTAATTAGGTCAAGCTTCTCCTACATTCTAATATAGCCTTCACGCTGTTATCCCTATCAGGGATGCCCTTTTTTCCTCTCTTGTCCAATTTTCTGAATCTTACCCAATCTTCAATGCTCAGCTCAAGTGCTTTTTTTTTTACAAGGTCATCTTCCCACCTCCAAAGTAAACTGCAGAAGTTTCTGACACCTTTGAAGACTCACTTGATGGTCACCAGTCTCAGCCTTCCTATGGTACATATGAGGGTATTTCACTTAGAAAGCAAAACTGCAAAAATATCCTCAATGCCTTTTCTGGGTTCTGACCTCACCCTTCTGCCTATTTTTTCCTCTGTCTTGATATTTTTGACCTGCTAGTTCTTTAAATCCAACATGCACCGTAACAGAACTTACGCCTTTCTCAAAAACTTCCCATTCTATTTTAGTAGTTTCTGTGGTACGTATACTCTTTCTACAATTCATATTTGATGTCTCTGCAAGTAGTGGTTTAGCCTCATGGACTTACATAGTATGTTTTAGACTCTCAAGACTGAGTTGGAAGAGTTAAGAGTTATGCCAAATTCAAGTCATGAATGAAATTTGTTGCCCCCTCCCCTTTTTGCCATTTGCTGAGTTGTTGTTTGTTTCATGATCTTTGATGTTCCTTAGATAAACATCCAAGGAGTGTTAACTGTACAAATTATTACCCTCTATGCAGAGGAATAGAGTCCTAAAGTATGAGGAATTTATACAACACAAACGTTTCAAAGACCCCAGCAAACACTATAAATCAGGGCCAATAATGAGCCGCGAAGTGAGTCAAATCTTCATCCTATTGCCTTTTCTCTCTCACTTTTGTACCATTTTTAATGTTTAAACTTCCCAAAGTGTAAACTTGAGATGAAATAAAACACCTTTTGTCCCCACCAATCATTGCTGTGGGACTTGTGGGAAGTGAAGAAATTGACACCATCAGAGATAGAATGAGTCTTGTCTCTGAAGAGAGGGCTGGGGAATCACTTCTGTGCTGTTTTGTCCTTTGAAATAAGACCTGATCTACTGAACCAAAATAAAATACATTCTACTTTGAAATGCTTAAAAGAAAACAAATAATGTTCATATTTTCAGCCTTTAATAACTTGTCAGAGTCTCAAATAGTAGATAAAAGTATCCTTCAATAATATTGCTTGCTCATGTACATTCTGAGTATGGACTGTCTGCTCTTTGTTCCAGTGATGTGGCCTCCGACTTACCCCACAATCACCCAATTAGAGAGTGGTTACTACTAAATAATGGAGAAGGGGGATAAGAGGACTTGAACACTTCTTTTGAACTCTCACCTCAAATATTACTGTAACTTATTGCGTGAATCTTTCCTTTGCTCCTGTCACATCCTATCCTGTATCTGGGGGCATGTTATATCCCTTCTCCTCATTAAGTTTCCACAGAGCAGGTACTATGTGACTGATCTCTGACTAGTTCCTGGTGCTTCTCAGGCACAAAAATATGTATTGAGTTTAATAGTATCTTATATTAATACTCATGCTGACACTTACATACTACTTTGAATTGTTGCTTTACTTCATTAGGATGCACCTTGTTTTTAGAGAGTCAGTCAACAAGCCTAAATTTATAGTCATATAAAAATATTCTAAATTATTACTGAGTAGAGAAATGCAGATGAAAACAACCTTTAGATATCATTTTACACCTACCAGATTGGCTAAACTGATAGAAGAAGAAAGTGACAAATGTTGGAGAGGATGGGGAAAAATTGGGATTCTAATTCATTGGTGAAATTGTAAACTGATCCAAACATTTTGGAGGATAATCTGGAATTATGACTAAAGAGTTATTAAATCACCTATACCCTTCTGACCCAGCAATACCATTACTTCATCTATTTCCAAAGATGATTAGGGAAAAAAGGAAAAGAACCTGTGTGTTCTAAAATGTTTATCATAGCCCTCTTTGTGGTGGCAAAGACCTGGACATTGCAAGGATGCGCATCAATTGAGGAATAACTGAACAAGTTGTGATATATGATTGTGCTATATGTGTATATCATGTGTTATAAAAATGATGTACTTAATGATTTTAGAAAAAAGATGAATAGACGCACAAAATGATGAAAAGCAAAAGGAGCAAAACCGAGAGAGTATTGTATACAGCAGCAGCAATATTGTTTTAAGAATGACTTTGAACAAATATGTTATTCTATTACAAATACTAAATTAATTGCAAAGGACATATAAAGAAAAATACTTTCTCCATTCAGAGGAAAAAACCCTGATAAGTAGAAATATGTATAGAATACTTTTATATGATACACATACATACATATGTATATATACACATACAAACATTTATATATTCACATATATGTGTGTATACCTATTTGTGTCTAATGGTAGCCCTCTCTAGGGTGGGGGGAAGGAAGAAAAAAATTTACATGACAATTTTGTTGTGTATTTGAAAGGAATAGGAAGTTGTGCATAGTAGATTTGCAGTTTTCTGTAAAATTGTTTTATTTTAATTATACTATGTTATGAAAATGCTTGTTTTATTTCATAAATTAAAAATAATAATTAAAAACATTAGGCTGGAGGCACAGGCCAGACCCTGTGACAGGTGCTACAAATGCAAATATAAGAAACAGCCTCCCATTTATAAGGACCTTCGTTTCTACTGGACAGATACAATGTGTTCACAGAGAAGTAAATATAGGATATATACAAAATAAATGCAGAGTGATCTGGATAGGAGGGGCAAGTCAGAGATGGTCTAAAAGTTGCTAGAAGGTAGAGGCCATGGGTTGGTTTGTTTTTGTTTTTTTTCTGTCAGTGTAATGTACACCCAGTAGTAAGCAGGTACTTGTTGAATGATGAATCCATATTTTTGTTATATGCATATTCCTCTAATCCATTAAATAGTAATATTCAGCCAGATTCAGTGGTGTGCATACCTGTAATCCAGCTACCAGAGGGTTAAGATGTTGGATTGCTCTGAATTTCAATAAAACTAAAATTAATTGGGTGCTTTTGCTAAGTCTATCATTAATATAATGAGTCCTCTGGAGCAGAGGGCCACCAAACCGCCTGGGGAGGAGTGACCCAGGTTGGAAATAGAGAAGGTCAAAGCTTCTCTGTCCATTAGAAATAAGTGGTCCATGAATGACTTCTACACTTCCAGCCCAGATAGGAGACCCAGTGTCAAAATTAATAATTATTATTACGAAACAATATTCCAAATAATAATTTAACTGTATCCACATAATTCCCAAGCACGTAAATTGTATCTTGATATTTTATTCAAGAAAAAATAAGCTGTCTGAAAGTAGGGACAGTTTTGAGGAGTGTTTTTTTGCCTGTCTATGCTGAAAACCTAACAGTGCTTTGCTCATAAAAGGAATTTAAGGAACATTGAATTGAATATTAAATGTCTATCCCCATCTGATTCATTTTCTTAACCTAATGTATTTTTATAAATGCTACAGTGTTCTTTCCGTTGTACTACCCTTCATGCCATTATATTAAAATGTATATCATCACATTCCTAATTACAAAATTGATTTTTTTTCCACTTTTACAAGTACCTACTGTCTTTCCTCATGCCAATAATTAATTTAAAATTATTTTGGGGAGGCTCAGTAGAATTAACTGTAAACAACCATGCATGTACACATCCATATCCTGAAAGGAGAAAGATTGATGCCCAATAAGATTATGATGAAAATAATGTAGAACTATTCTTAACAACATGAATAAAACAGTATCTGGTAATATTTCAAAATATAGTGCCTTGTGTTTTTCCCCTCCCTGGAAACAAAGAAAAACCTTGAAAGAAAATTGATGGAAATAGATAATGTAGAAATCAGTTCTTTTAAAAAAAAACTGATTACAATTTCAAGAACGAAAGGGGCAAGGTTACTGAAATATTAGCTGTACCGTGCATTTATTTAGCACTTTATGTCTACCTTTAAATTCAATAAACACTTATTAAATGCCAACTATGCATGAGGCACTCTGCTAAGCTAGAGAACTATGCATACATTTTCAAATTTGACTCCTAACAATCCTAGTAGGTAGCATATAGAATTTAGAGCTTTGGCTTATAGACTTAGAGCTGGAAGAAACACTAAAAGTTATTTAATTTGATCCCCTCACCTTAAAGTTGAGAAATTTGCTGCCCAAGAGTTAAGCTGATTTGCCTGGGGTCACACAAATATTATAGTAAGTGTGACTCAGGATTCAAATGTAAGTCATTTGACTCCAAATACCTCTCTCTTTCCAGTGCACATTTCACAGATGAGGAAACCAACACTCAAAGAGTAAAAAACTTGTACAGATTCATGGCAGACCTGTTACTAGAATTCCAATTTCAATCTTCTAACACCAGATAGAATGACAGACACTACACTATTTCCCACATATTGACTCATCATGCTATCTAGGGATTTAAACTTGGACCTCGTGGGGAATTGTAGACACTCAATTCATCAAATGCTATGCTCAAGATCCTGAAGAAGTTTTTATCTTTATAACTATTTTCAGTTAAACCATTAAGGAAATAATTACAAATACCTTAAAGAAAACTGTGATAGTCCATTACTAACCATTGCTAGGAAAGATAGTAAATAAAGTGGGAAGAAAATGGTATCTTCCCCCAAATGAGTTCCATTAAAAAAATTTCCTAAGAATTAATAAGGCAAAAACATTTTCAGTCATTTCTATTAGAATTAAAATGTCCTCCAAGCTTGCTTAGACTCTGAAAACTCAAAAACCAGTCCAAAGTTCTCCTGAAAGCACGTTTTAGTCATACAGTGATACCCTTGAACACAAATAGTGACAAACAATAAGCTAATTCTTTTTTTAAAAAGTTTTTTTTAAAGTAGTTTTTATTACTTTTAAATGAGTCTGTTTGATGCATGATTTTGGTATCCCTGATTAATAGTCACTGAAAGCTCAGGCTGTGGAGTTGTAATGTTTCTGGAAGCTTCCTTCCAGCAAAGCTCAGCTATTAATTCAATGGCACATGTCAGCTCAGCAAAGCAAGGTCACTCTTCTGCTTCAAGGGGAACCTTTTTAGAAATAATAAAACTGACAGAAAGTCCCTTTTTGCATGCTTTATGTCACCAGAGGTTGAGTACTGCAGTTAATATCATAGAGCTTATAAACATTCCCATCTCAGGCAGCACCCAGTGCTACTAGACTTAGGGATTTAACCTTTTTTTTTCTTCCCACTAAGATTAGACATGTTTATGGGGGAAATATACAATCTGTAATCCTAAACAAGAAAAGAATGAGTAAGAATAATAAAAATAAATCTTTTTTTAGGTTATTTGGAGGAGAAATTTAGGACCTACAACTTTTTTTTTTATTATGAATAGTGCAAGTTTTCTTTGCACACATTATTTTATTTGGATTCAAATCCATAGATGTTTCAATTTATTGGGACTTGGTTGGAGCATGAGAATCTTCTTGCTTCAGTGGAACAGTTCATTCCTCCCAATCAGATGATAGTAGATTATACTACCTTATTTTTAGAAATACTTGTTAAAATATAAAAATGAAAAATGTTTAATTGGTAAACTATTTCAATATTTGCTATGTAAATGAAGTTTTTACTACACTGGCATAGTAAAAACCATCCAAGTTTTTCTTACTGCTGTATTCTTTTCAATGTCCTCACATAAACCCTCAAAAGACAATAAAATCAGCACATTGTAGGCTTTCTTCCAGGCCACTTAATTCTCTAAATACCAAGATAACACTTAGTATATTTATGTACCATCCTTTCTTTATCTATTATATATCTCTTGTTTGCATATATTTGTTTACATTTTCTTCTATCCTGTTAGACTGTGATCTACTCAAAAGCATGGAATTTTTATACACACACACAAACACCTTGTATATGTCTATATCTATGCATTAAATTGGAGATATCCTTGAGAAAGTGTAAAGAAAACTAGTCCAGGTGTATTGAAGCAAATAGTCTTATTCCTTGAAATCTGTTGTCCTATCCACCACTACAACACTTTAAGTTCACTACTTATAGGAAAAGTACAGAGATTTGATGCTGGCTTTTTGCTAGAGATACAAGCATCTCTTACTATTCCCTTAATTGTTCTAAGAGTTTGAGAATAGTCTTGCGGACCATATTATTAAAGTGAAAAGAAACACAAGGTAAGATAAAGGTGTTAACGACCTCTAATTTCTAATAGGGTATTTCTAATAGGGTACTATATTTGGCCAATTTTAAAATTATATTGAACATTGTATCTGTCATTGGCTGAAGTCACTGTGCAGAAGTCAACAGGGATTCTTAAACAGAGGTAGGTATTTTTTGTCATGAGGGACTTCTCTTGATTTGGAATCTAAAATTGAGAGAGGAATACTCTCTTTTTTTGAGTCATCAATAACTAAGGGAGTTTTGTTCAATTAAACTGTTTTCCTGCCCATGTGGTAAACTTGCTCACACTATCAAGATACATCAACATATAAATGACAATATTTTGCAACGTCTTAGGTTTCTTTTCGGAACTGGCTACGCAATTGATATTATCAGCTTTTTAATGAGACAAACCAAAATTGCAAAGCTGTTTTTTTTTTTTGTCCTGCAGAACATGTAAGTTAAAGTCAAGAGTTAAATCAATATGCATATATTTTAAGTACAATGGGAAAGCTATTTGGTTTAATGGAAAATGCTGCACCTGGAGTCAGGAAGACCTGAGCTCAAATTTACCCTCAAACACTTACTAGTTGTATGACTCTAGCAAGTCACTTAATTCTATTTACCTCAGTTTCTTCATCTATAAAATGAGCCAGAGAAGGAAATGGCAAACCACTGAAGGATCTTTGCTAAGTAAAACCCCAAAGAAGGTCATGGAAAGTTGGGTATGACTAAAAAAATCATTTGAAAGCTGAAGTGAATGCTCTAAATTCCCAGTTCCTCCATCTATTTAATTCTTATGACCTACTCCTCTACTCCACCTATTTACACACAGAGCTGCTCACTTCCTAGATCTTACCATCTGCTTGCTTCCTTACCCCATCCTTCTCAATCCTACTTCCATCAATGTCCCACTGTGGATTTGCCTACCTCTTTTACTGAGTGGTCTCCAATATCCACTTCCTAATGAACAGATTCCTTTCATCTTAAACATTTTCTTATACCTTCCATCATCTAATATTCACTGTGATTTAATTACCTTCTGATGACATTTCTTCCTTCACCATTTCCTTCTCCAGCTCATTTTCAAGATGAGGGAACTGAGCCAAATAGAGTTAAGTAAATTCCCCAGGGTCACACAGCTATTAAGTGTCTGAGACCAGATTTGAACCTGGAAAGATGAATCTTCCTAATTCTAGGTCCAGTTTTTTTTAATCTAATGTGCCACCTAGCTATCTAGTGCATTTGAGGGAGCATCAATACTTGTGTCAAAGTGCCCTGGTATGAGGACAGAAGTTGAGGTGATAAAGATGATGAATCTTTAACATTTATCTATGGTTCACAATGACTTGAATTGGACTTTATAAAGGGGTGAGAATATGCTAACCATTAAAGAATGTGTCTAGGCAAAGTGTTAGTGAGAGAGAAAACTGTTAAGCGAGGCACATACTGAAACTATCTGATGTCCTTCTTCATCTAACCTTGTGATAGGTGGTGACATTCCATGAAGAACCATGAGGAACTATGGGGAAATAGGAAGACCCTGGATTGAAGAGACAGAGACGATGACATGAATCAAGGGGAATGGCTGCTTCATTCAACTCCTCAACAAACATTTATTAAATACCTCCTTTGTGCAAGGCACTGTCCTCAGATTTGGGAATGCAAAGACAAAAATCAAATTAGTTATCTTCAGAGCTACATTTTACCTCGACTGAGGGAAATTAACAATATACAAAGTAATTTGATGAGAGTTAGAACATTAGAAATTGGGGGACTCAAGAAAGGATTCATTTTGTCCGTTGAGCTGAATTGAGCTCCTAAGAAGAAGAGAAAAATGCTGAATGGCAGAGATGAGAAGGAGAACTATGCTAGGAATGATTGTGGACAGTGTTCGTGAATACTAGAAGGGAACAGGCATTTAGTAAGCACCTGCTTTGGCCGAGGCACAGTGGTAAGCACTTTACAAATGTATCATTTGAACTGCACAACTACCTATGTTATTAATATTCCTATTTTACTGTTTGAAAAAAATGAGGCAGAGATTCAATAACTTGCCCACGGTCATATAGCTGGAAGGTATTTGAAGCTGGATTTGAACTTAGTTCTTCCTATCTCCAGGCTCAATGTTCTATCCACAATGCCACCTGAGGCAGTGGGGTGCAGGGAGGAAATAGTATATGGAGTTCAAGAAAAACTAGCAGTTCAGTTTGCTTGTGACATAGACATAAGAAAAGAAAACATTGTAGATAGGATTGGGAATGGATTGAACCCATGTACTACAAAGGGCCTTAAATGCCGGTCTGAAGAGATCAGATTTCATCCTAGTGGAAACAGGCAATCACTGGTAATTTCTGCAAGTAGGAGTGACATGGTGTCTTGATTATTTTAGCAGTGAAATAAGTAAATGTTACATTAGGCATAGGAGCTTTCATCACCCCTTTCAAATTATTGGATTTTCATGGAGGGGGTACATTTTTTTTCAAGAACAGTTGTAAGATGCAGAAATTGATGGACCTACCTACGCAAATATCACTTCATCTACTATATTGGTCAGCTTAAAAACCTCTTTTATCTTATTAAGTAATTCTTTTAAAGTTACATATTTTTTTCAATTCCTTTTCTTTCCCTTCCATTCCAACCTTTCTCTCTTGAACCTTCCAATATTCCCATTTGTAACTAAATGCAACAAATTTTCACATCATCCATGGCTGCAAAATTTATGTCTAATTATGGATAGCATCATTAGTCTTTTGGAATTTTGGGTGGTTATTTTACTGATTACAGTTGCTATGTTATCATTGTTTAAATTTTTCTCCTTATTCTATTAACTCCACTCTGTATCAATTCATAAAAATATACTCAAATTTCTCTAAAACCGTCTCCATCATTTCTTAAAACACAACTGTATTCCATCACATTTAAGAAACATGATTATTTCCATCATCCCCCAATTTTTGGACACCCCCTCAGATTCTCATATTTTACCACCTGAGAAAGATTTGTACGTATTTTTGTACATCCTTAGAGGAAGAAAAACAATTTGTTTTGCTTAACCCTAATCCCTCCCTTAATCTAACCTCCTCTAATTCTCTCTTCTCCCTTCTTCCCTTTCCTTCCTGTTTCTTCATTGTGTGAAATGTATTTCTGTATGCAACTCTATGTGTTCTTCCCTTCAATCAATTTAGAAGAGAGAAGTATTCAACTGTCAGCTGTTTCTCCCCCCTTCCTCCTTATTTGTTTAAATGTCTTCTTGGGTAGCCTGATTATTGGACATAATTTTCCCTAATCTTTCTTTACCTTTTCCCTAGCCCAATGTATTCCTCTCTCCCTCTTTCAATTCTTCACTTAAAACCGTCAATGTATAACAAAACTACTACCAGATGTTGTCTAATTAGATTACCTCTGTGGCCCTTAATGATGGTATAGTCCAGAGGTGGCAAATGTGGCATTTCTGAATACAGGGAGATAATTATTGTTTAGTCCCTTATGGTTTTTCATTCATGTTTATTTTTTCTATATTTCTCTTAACTCTTATGAGTTTCTATGAAGCAATATTCTTTCATCTTGAATACTTGTTCCATATTCTATTTCACTGAAGATCCATTTTCCCCCCACATTGAATAATATTGGTGTTTTTCTGAGTAAGTTACCTTTGACTGCAAGACTATAATCTTTGCCTTCTAGAATATCATATTCCAAACTTTTCAGGGTATATGGGGTGCTCAGAAACGACTAGCAACTCTGATATGCGGACTTGCCAATCCTTTTCAGGCCTGCTCATCTACCTTTCACCCAACTCTCACTGGTGGTTCTGAGAAGCTATATCATTGTACAGTGGCCACAGCCTAGTAAAACTGTCTTGGCAGACAGCTAAACCAGGTTGAGGACAACTGACAGGTCTCAAACCCATCAGTGAGTTAGGGAGATGTCTACTCAAACATGTGAAGACTTTCCCCAGTGGAATGGGTGGATGAAAACAATTCATTCTAATGGCCATGAAAGCAGCTGAAGCATGAATGCTTAGGTCTTGGTCAGACATCAAAAACATGAAGCATCCACTGCATCCTGGCCATCATGGGTCATCTTGACTTTCTGCTCTTTTGTAGTAGTAGCTGCTAAATCATGTATAAGCCTAACTATGGATTCTTGGTACTTTCCGTCTGCTTAAAAGATTTCTTTCTTCATCCTGGAAGTTCAGGATTTGGACTATAATGTGTTCAGTATAGGTTTTCCTGGTAAGTTTCTGGAACCTACAATGGCCTTAGATGCACAGCCTCTCATCGAAGACCAGAGAGCTCTTATCTCTACACTTCTAGGAAAAAAAAATGACTTGCCATGATTTTTTTTTAATTTTATTTTTCCCATCAGAATTTAGTCTGGTGTATTGAAAGGAAAGATTTTTTTTTTTTGTAGGAAGGAGGATGGTACAGAGTTCACTGCTTCCTGCTACTCTATCATCTGGTCTCTATCTTCTATGATTAATTCTTAACAGAAAATACTGTTGTTTTAAACTTTTTAACTTTTCTCAAGGCCAGTCTACCTAAGTCCTTAATACTCTGAAAAGAATAGAAATAAACTTACTTGAAAACTGTGATTTGGGAAATTTAGATATGCAGAGAAGGGACTTAATTTCATTGTTAAAAAAAATCAGCAGGTATAATGAAATCACTTAACTCCAAAGTAAGGCAAAAAAAAAAGATTTTTAAAAGATAAATGTGTGCCATTTAATTGATTTGAACAGATCTAGTATATTGATAGCCTGGGTAAAGACTTGATGTTGTTTATATAGGACATGTTCCTGTATAAGATCATATTGTCATTACAAGAAAAGAAATGTACTTCTCTCATTACTATCAGTCATTTTGGCTTCCAAACTTCTCATAAGTGTCTCAACATTGTATCAGAGACTTAGTATGACCAGTCTTTTCAGTCCATAATTGGCATGAACTACTTGCAAAAGACTTCAATCATAGATTCATATTCTGGGAAATATCAAACCTAAAACGTGTAGAGAAAGTATCAGAATAATTAATTTATGGATTAAATAGTGAAAAGTATCAGTCTTAAAGCTTTTTTTCTGAATTGTTTTGCATAAAACCAAAGTTATTTTATCTCTTCTTCTATCCAGGACAATGATGAAAAAGTAATCAAAATTCTAGAATCTGTAGTGTCACAACGGAAAGTGACTTTTGTCATTGCTGTTGTAGCTTTAGTGGAAATTAAATGTATGAAATTTCCCACACACTTTAATTTCTAGTAATTAAAATCATAAGAAATATATGAAAGAAAAAGCATCTACCCATTTCATATCACAGAGAAAATATTTAGTTCCTGTGGTCAGTCAGTTATTTCAGTATGAAAATTCTCTAAGATGAGGGTTACGATGAGTTTATCATCATATGAATTCATGAAGGAATGTATCTGTCACTTAAGGGATAGCTAAGTGATACAGAGGATAGGGTGCTGAACCTGGTGAGAGGAAAACCTGAGTTTAAATTTGATCTCAGGCAATTACTGGCTGTGTGACCCTGGGCAATTCATTTAAGACCATTTGCCTTAGTTTCCTCGTCTATAAAATGAGTTGGAGAAGGAAATGGCAAACCATTCCAATATCTTTGCCAATGGAATCATGAGGTGTTGGGCATGACTGAAACAACTGAGTGACAATAATAAATCTGTCATTCAGAAAGAAAAAACCTTGAAAATCAACAGAAGTTTAATATGAAATTCCCTGTGAAGGGCTAAATGATCTAGAAGTAATAACTTGGAATATCTTTATATGTGTCTATACCTGTAACACGTACTTATAAAAAGTGGCTTATTGATTTCTTCCCCTCCCCTCCACAGCTGAATAAAACTGATGAACAAACTAACTTGATCACTTTCTGTATCTGTAGTCTCTCATCTCTCTGCACCAAGGAGACAAATAACAAATATTTCCTAGCTTCCAGCCAATCAAATAAAATTAGAGGACTCCAACACTTTTATCACTGGGTCTCTTTTTGTTAAGTGACCGAACTGTAGTTATCACAGAGCTAGAACTAGGATCTCCATCTCCTGATTTCTAATTCTGCTCCTACTTTACCTCAGTCCTTTTGTGCAAAATATTTAAATGGATTTTAAAGAAAACATTGTTCTTAGATGGAACATAACTCAGAAGTGCTAGACCTCAAAATCTTTCAAGAAATGAATTCATGCTGGAGTTTGCCACTTTCAGACAAATCTATATGTTGTCTTTGTTAAATTGTGAAAACTATGTAGCCCAACATGATTATATTTTTGCCTTAGCTCTCAGAAACTCAAGAGCTAAATTCATGATCTAGTTATAGCGTTCAGCTCATCTGGTAACATGATAGTATCTATTCTTTCTATTTCTTTGAGAGAGCCTCTGTCACATTTCATATATCATTTCCTTGTTGTACAATATGTTGAATTTGTAAAGTGCCTTACTTTGGAAGTTAGGGAGAAATAGAAGGAAGAAGAAAAGGAAGGAACAAGATAGAGAAAAAGGATATTTGGGGAGAGTAGTCACTATCAAGAATCAGTAGAAAAAAATAACAAAAATGGGCCTAATTCTATACTTAAAATACACTAGCCTAAGTCCATAGAAAAATAAAGACTGAACAAAATGCATCTCAGATGTGATCACCTTTTGCTGGTGAGTTGTGAGTTAAATTATCTGTTAATGATTTTATTACAAAAAGAAATGCAGATAAATTTTTAATGCTACAACTATGTGTCATCTAGTGCAATAAGCATAAATTTGCACAATGGGTAGTGCAGTGAAAACAGCTCATCACAAATTCATTGCCTCTCATCATTGATGAGATCAAATGCAAATGCAAAGCAATGACTCTTCAGTCATCCCTAGTGAAAATCAGACAGTAATGGTGCTTCATTTATAATTATATTCAGTTCAAATTAAAAGAAAGGTAAAAATTAGCTCTTTATAAAGCAGCCATAGGATAATTTTTAAATAATACTTGCTGAATTTCTAGTTAGCCAAAGAAAAACTCAATTAAAATTTATTGGCATAGAACATTCTTTACAATTGAGTATAAACTAACTATATTCTTATTATATTTTCTTTTCTAAAATTTTCCACCATCCCTCTTTCTTCTGGATAATATCCATTTCCATATAATGATATAACCATGAATTATTATTCAATTTTAGTTCATATTTGGAGTAAATATTAAAATATAAAATTATACCAGAAATTATTTCAGGTTAGTTAAAAGTTTAAAATATCACAAGCTTGTTATTACAACCATGAAGAAAACTGCTATTTAAGTGCATATCCTGACTTAAGCCAGCCCAAGTTTATGAAATAGTGGCTAAAACACTCAAATGACATTTGGAAGTCTTAGTTTTTAGTCATGCTCTGCCACTCGGTCCTACCATGCAACTTCTGGTGAATCACAACCTCATAGAGACCACTTTTCTCATTTTTAGTCCACACTAGTTGATTTTAAAAAGTCATTCTATTTAATTCAATCATTTCGGCATTTAATAAATCACAAATTTTTCTTGTACAAGGTGCTGGGGTGGATACAATAATGTTTATATGATTCAAAATAAGAACTTTTCTATCAATTAGAGCTACTTAGTAATGAGAAGTTGCCATAAAAATTATGAAATCTGGGTCTCTGGATGTGTTTTGAGGGTGAATGCTGAACTGTCAAGGGATTATAGAAAGTATTCTTATATTAGTAAGCTTACATGAATTGTAAGATGTTCTATAAATCTTTCTCTATAGCTCTACTGCAAAAAAAAATCCTTACTCTCTCAACAATTTACCAAGGGTAGTAAGGCATATATAATTACAATGAATAATAAATGCTATAAAAGAGAGATAGATACTTTTTACACATTTCTGTCATTCATTTCATTCATTTTAAGGATCTAATCAGTTATTTATGATCTCAGAACAAAAGAACTCTCTGTGAATTTCCTCATAAATGTCTCAATATACAAATACATATTAACATACAAATACATATGTAATTCAAAATTACAGATGAAACCAAGTGAAAAAATGAATCGAATGACATTGAGAGTAGAACTGAAGCAAGATTAAATAATACAGGGGGGAGCACTACAAAAACTACTAAGTAAAGCTATTCTGTGATAATTCTTCATCTGAAAATTAGAGGTCCTAACAGTGTAACTAATAATAGTTCATTTTTTTTCAAGTAGCAATATTGGATAACATTCCCACCATCTCTGTGAAGTAGATAGTACAAGAATCTTTGTTCTCATTTTATACTCAAACAAATAAATAATCTAGGCAAATATATATACACATACACACACATATATACATATATACACACATATTTAAAATATACTTAAATGTATTTAAAGATTATGAATAATTAAGGTACGTTAAAATGTATTTTAAAATGTATATACATTTTTAAGCACTGACTATTGCCAGGAATAATGTTAAGTGTTGGAGAAAATGAAGAAACCCCTCCCAGTTAAAAAAAAAAGGAACCCAGTTCTCAAGCTCACAGCATTATGGAGGAGACACATGTAAATAACTATGTACAAATAAGATACTTAAAGAATAAATTGGAGATAATCAAAAGAGGGAAGGTACTAACATTAAAGTTAGGGTTTCTTTTAGAACATGGGATTTTGGCTGGAATCTGAAGGAAGTTAGAGAAGCCAGGAGAAAGAAATGAAGATGGAGAGCATTCCTGCCATGGGGACAACTTGTGAAAGTACCCAGGGATAGGAGAGGTGGTGTCTTACAGGAAGAGAAAGGAGGGCAGTGTCATTATTTCAAAAAGGACATGGGTTAGAGTGAGTTGTAAGAAAATTACAAGATCAGAATGAGGGCTAGGCTTTGAAGGGCTTTTATATTTGGTCCTAGAGGTGGATTTTACCCACTGGGGGTTGGGGTATAGGTGATATGGCCAGACCTCTACTTTAGAAAAATTGTTTGACGACTGAGTGGAGTTTTGAGTTCAGTTTTGAACATGTTGAATTTAATATGTTTATAGGACATTCAGTTTGAGATGTCTACTAGGCACTTGGAAATGCAAGACAGGAGTTCAGTAGAGTGGCTAGGGCAGGATAAGCAGATTTAAGAATCATCAGTGTAGAGATGATAAATGAAACTAAAGGAACTGATGACATCACCAAGTGAAATAGTGTAGTGGGCAAAGGACTGAGGAAAAAGCTGTGTTGGACATCCATGGTTAGCAGGTATGACCTGGATGAATTTGTAGCCAATGGGATTCAGAAGAAGTTGGGAGAAGGTCTGACAGGTAGAAGGACAAGAAGAGGTCACAAAAACCTAAAAAGAAGAGATTATCAAGGAGAAGAGATTGATAAACAATATCAAAAGTTGCGGAGATGTCAAGAAGGATGAGGATTGAGAAAAGGCTATTAAATTTAGTGTTTAAGAGATCATTGCTAACTTTGGGAAGATAAGTTTCAGTGGAATGATGGGGTCAGAAACCATATTGCAGAGAATTAAGAAAATGAGAGGGAGCAAAGGAAGTACAGGTGTTAATTATAAAAGTCCTTCTCAAGGACTTTTTTGTTTAGCAACAAAAGAGAGAGATGTAGGATGCTAGCTAGTTGGGATGTACAGATCAAAGGAAGACCTTTTGAGGATAGGAAGAGATGGGCATGTTTGTAAGCAGTAGGGAAGCAGACTAAGTAGGTAATGAAGTGTTAAAGATAAGGACATAGTGGGCATGGTGGAGCGGGAACATTGATGGAGAAGAGAGGATGGACTGCAATCACTTATGCACATACAGGGAGAAGTGGAGTGGAATAAGCATCTATATACTGTCTAATATGTGCCAAGCACTTTATTAGGCTCTTTTGCAAATTTTACTTAATTTGATCCTTGCAACAATCCTGAAAGGTAGGTGCTGTTGCTATCCTCAATTTACAGTTTGAGGCCAGATTCGAACTTAGATCTTACTGAATCCAGACTCAGAGCTCTATCCATTGCACCACCAACTGCTTCAGCTATAGAAGGATTTGCTTTGACAAATACAAGGATAAAGGAGGAGATAATAGGGAAGGCATTTGAGGAATGTTAGATGAGGATGAGGAAGAAGGTAGAAGAAGCAGTTGGCAAATATGAACAATTTTTTAAAAAGTAAAACATGAGGCAAGGTCTCAGTTGAGAGGGTGGGGACAGGGGAAGCTGTGGAAAGTTTAAGGAAGAAAAAATAGATGTAGAAGAGCTGCTGTGATGAATGGAACAGTGGGTCATGTAGGGAAGTATCAAAGTTTTGCCTTGCCACTGTGAGGACCCAACTGACATGTAACATAAATTTGTAGTGGACTCAAGTCAATAGTTTCAAAGGTTTTTCATGCTCCATTTAGCAGCATATAAGTAGAAGTGAAGGTAGGAGATGATGAGAGTAATACTGAAGAAACTGAAGCTAAATATTCTCATAGAATGTATTTAGCTACATTAAAAAAAACAAATTAAATTTGTCTGACACAACTAGTAACTGTCAGAGCTGGGTCTCAGAAACCTCTATTTTGACTATAAGTCCAATACTCTTTTGCCTGCACCCACTTTTATAATGTCTTTGTACCTGAAATGATTTCTGAGTCATGACTTATGAAAATTTTTGAGATATTCAAATTCTAACCATATGTATCTTAATTTCTTACTAATTATCTTTAGAACACATTGTTGATCCTTCTCTGAAAGTAGCCTGACTAGTTCCTCCAATTTTTCCTATACTGAAAAATTTATATATATTTCATCCCTTTTGTAAGCTTACAAGCTTCTTGAAGGCAGGAATTTTGTATTTTTTACCTTTTACCCTCCTCTTCCCTGATCTCACACACATATACACACATACTCTGGTTAGTAAGTGTTTGTATGTAAAAGATGTGTAATAAATATTGTTTGAATGTCAAATGAATGGATTCATGCAATAAAATAACAAAGATCTAGCAACTTTCCTCCAAAAAATAATTATTTGGAAAAGAGACAGAAAAGAAGAAAATGTGAAAAATGAAATTGACAACATGTATAAATAGGATTGTTGCATGCTACATATAAAATGTATGGATTGCCATACTTGGTCAATATTTGACTAATTAATAAATTAATCTGAACCTTAGAATCCCTAATCTTTCCTTATTTCCTATAATTATGGAATTTCACACATTACATAGTTCTTTCGAACCTGTCTGATGATACCAAAATAATTTTCTTTCTTTACTAATTTTCTTTCCAAACTGATGATACATTTCTAATCCTACTTAACATTAAACATACTAAGCAAGCCAAATTAGAATTAGATATGTAACAATATAAATAAAAATGACTATTGTCTAGATTGCTACTAGCAGTCCACTGGAGTCATCTATGTTGGTTCAGTGGATTTGTGGTGTGGGGGTAAAATGAAACAATATTTGTAAAGTGCTTTGGAAACCTTAAGGTACCATTGTGATTATCTCATGATTCTTTAAAAGTAAACTAAAGAAGTCAATATTGTATATGAAAGGATAATGCCTTTATTTTTCCCCTTATCATTCTCTAGGTGTTTTAACAATTTAAACAAAAGGATGTCATCATATTAATCTTTCACCTGGAAATAATGGAAATTGTATGAGGCTGCAAGTTAGACCTTAATCATAAGGAACTCACGCAGAATCAAACTTGTATCATTTTGGGCAAGTTGCTTAATCTCTCTATTGTTCTTTATTATTTTTCAAATGAGAATAATACATGCCTGCCCTATTTTACAGAAATGTCATGAATCATGATAATCTCTCTACGGAGATAAGGATTTGACAATGTCTATAGTAGTCAGAGTTTGTTTTCTCTCTTACAGAGACCATTCATCCTTTCCAAGGACATGGGGAATCAGAGTTCTGAGGGGCAATTGACACTCATAGGAGTGGCATGGAACCAGAGAACAGATTTCATGATAAATGGGGACAATAATCATAGAGATGACAAAAGATAGTAATGAACTGTATAATCAGGGACCCAAGAAAATTCCTATAATGGTGTAATACTTGTGTCATCTATAGGTAACAGTATTTCTAAAAGTCAGATAAAACAGAAAAAAAGGGATCAGGGATCAAGTTATATGAGCCAATAACATAAAAACAGTTTAGAAGAGGCCATCCAAAATAGGTACGTTAGAAGCTTTAATTCTGAGAGGAATACAGAAACTTAGGAAAGAATATATAAGTTAAAAGGCCAAAATTAAAGAATTAAAATCTAGCATAATCATGAAGGGAAAATAAATAATGAAGAGAATTTGGAGAAAATTCTTTTTGTAAAAAGGAAAAAGCAATTTAAAAATAACTAAAAATAAAAAATAACTAAGAAACTAAACAGTGATACAACAGTAGCAGGAGATTTCAATATACTTCTTTCAGTTTTGGACAATTCTAATCAATAATCAAAAAGGACAATATTCATTTGAATAAATTGCTAGAGAAACTCAAGAAATCATGTTGTCTTCTAAATAGAGCTGCTAATAAATATGCATTTATCAGAACCACACAGAAATTTTTTTCAATTAACCATATATTGGGGCACAGAAATATTGCAAGTAAATATTAAAAAGTAGGAATAAACTGCATCTTTATTAGATCTTTTCACAATAAAAATCATAATAATTTCCAGAAGAACAACAAAAAAACCCACAATACCAAATGAAGAGTTAACAATGAAATCTTAAATCGTTAAATGGCCAAAAACTAAATAGAAAATGATGATGATAAAATAATACATCAAATTTCTTATATAGCTAAAGCAGCCCCAGAGGCAAAATTGTATCTACACAAACATACATTAACAAAATAGAAAAGAAGGAAATTGAGTTGAAAACACATTCTTTTTTAAAAATTAGAAGTCAATAAATAAATTTAAAATAGTAAAAAAAAAGAGGTGATTTTAAAAATTAGAGATGAAATAGATTAACAAGAAACAAAAAAAACTATAGAACTTGTAAATAAAAATAAAAGCTGGTTCTTTGAAACAGTTAATATGGTTGATAAATCTTTATCCAAGATGTTAGAGGAAAGAAAATCAAGTTAATAAAATAACAGGATAAAAAACCAAATGTACCATGGCAAAAATTATAACCAAATCAGAAGAAACAAGAAATATCAAAACCTATTATTCATAGTTATATGTACCCCAAACTGAGTACACACAAAAAGGACAGGAAGACTTTTAAAAATGCAAATGACTCAAATTAACATAAGACCATTTGTAAAGAAACTACCAAGGGAAAAGAAATCTTGACATGGGTTACATATGTTCAATCATATTAAACATATTTCCATATTAGTATGCCGTAAAAGATGAAGTAGAAAACAAAAGAAAAAGTCATGAAGAACAGTAAAATTATCATGTTACTATCTATATTCAGACCCCACAGTTCTTTTTCTGAATGTGGATTTTCTATCATGAATTTTTGGAATTGTGTTGGATCACTGTATTGCTGAGAAGAGTTAAGTCTATCAGTTGATCATCACATCATATCGCCTTAACTGTGTACAATGTTACCCTGGTTCTGCTCACTTCACTCAGCATCACTTCATGTAAGTTCAAGTTTTTCCTGAAATGTGCTTACACATCATTTCTTTAGCACAATATCATTCCATTACATTCCTATACCACAACTTGTTCAGCCATTACCCAGTTGATGAGCATCCTTTCAATGTCCAGTTCTTTGCCATTACTAAAAGAACTGCTGTAAATATTTTTGCATATATGGGTTCTTTTCCTCTTCATTTGATCTTTTGGGAATATAGATCTGGTTGTAGTATTGCTGGGTGAAAGGACATGTACAATTTAATAGCATTGGAGTCATAGTTCCAAACTGCTTTTCGTAATAGTTTCACTAGTTCAGAACTCCATCAACATTGCATTAGTGTCCCTATTCTCCCACAGCCCCTTCAACATTTGTCCTTTTCTTTTTTTTTTTTGTCATCTGATGGGTATGAGATGTTACCTCAGATTTGTTTTAATTTACATCTATCTAATTATTAGTAATTTCTAGTGTTTTTATGACTATCACTTTGATATTTTTCTCTTACAACTACCTATTTATATCATTTAACCATTTATCAATTGGGGAATGGTTCTGTTTTGTAAATTTGGCTCACTATATATCTATATATCACATTTGTGTGTAACTTTTATCAGAGAAACTTACTGCAAAGATTTTTTTCCCAATTATTTTCTTTTTCTTCTATTTCTCAGCTACGTTGGGTTTGCTTGTGCAAAAACTTTAATTCCATATTCTCAAAATGAATCATTTTACCTTGGAGAAGGATTCTTAACCAAACAAAGAATACAGGCAATAATGGAATGTGTAATAGATGGCTCTAATCACATGAAATCCCCAGACTGATGTGTCTAGGTAAGGAATCCGGAATATTTCTTGTCCTTCTTTGTCACTTCTCTGTTCTCCCTTTCTCACCACAAGTCAGGATCCTCTCCTATGAGCTTTACCCAACCCATATGAACCACACAGTCAAAATTCTAGTAGCTGTTGCCTAACAAACTCCAGGATTTTTACCTTCTTTCCTCAATGAATTCACAGTGTGGTTCACAGTCTCTCTTCTCAACACCTGTCCTCAAAACAGAGGTCTTCAACATACGTATTGATACACATTCAAACATTCTGTTCTCCTAGTTACTTAATTTACTTATTTTATGTGACCTTTTCATTCACCCTCAGTTGCACATACAGAGTTATGCTGTGGAGTGTACCATTACTCAGAAAATCACCACTGAAGTTCATCAATTTAGAATTTTCTTATCCTTTTAAAATCTGTTATCATTGATTTCCAGTTCTTGGCTACCACAAAGAGTGCTGCTATAAATATTTTTGTACATGTGGGTCCCTTTCCCATTTTTATAATCTCTTGGGGATATAGTCCTAGTAGTGATATTTCTGGGTCAAAGGGTATGCACATTTTTGT
>CM053771.1:341469224-341485463 GCA_028658325.1 Potorous gilbertii
TATACAAAATTGTATGCTGTCATGGGGAGGGAGGGGGGTAGGGGGGGTAGGTGTGGGGGTATAAAATCTTAATTTTAAGGAAGTGATTGTAGAACATTTATAAATAAATAAAATAAAAATTTAAAAAATAAAAAAAAATAAAATAAAATCTGTTATCATTCTACCTCTCCTTCTGTTTTGAAATCCCAATTCTTTTTCTTCATCCACTGTCCCTTCTAATCCCTAGACTTCTTAGTTCCTTCCCAATCCATCACTCATGTACTAGCTACACTCTCCTCCCTTCCCCATCTGGACTCTTTTGTGAACTAATTCAGCTCTATACTTCACTGTTTTCCTGAATCTTTTTCCTTTCTTCTTTGTCATAGTACTTAGCTCACCCTGCCAAGCCTCAGACTTGCTTTACTTCCAGTACTTTCTGCCTTCATTATTATACATAAATTGCTTCATGGAAATAGAGAAAAGTCTCAAAACTCTGTCAATGTGGTCCACTGCAAATTTATGTTGCATATTCACAATCAGACCCTTGTTGTTGTTAACTTATTGTTCAGTTAGGTGTATCAGTAAGCACCCCAACATACATGGGGTGAGGGCTACTATCACTGGTTCTTAGATCTGCATTCCTAAAAGGAAGGCAACTTTCAAAGGGTTACCAATCACTTTAATCAAGCATATATACCATTCTTTTAACCAAGTACATATGTCATTCAGTTAGTTCAAGGAGTCAATTTCAAATTAAATACAGAGAATTTCAAATAAAATACAGAGAAATCAAAAGATCAATAGACATGGCTTCCTCCACCTGAATTCAATAGACAATTAGACCTCCAACTGTCTGACCATGTTGTGTGTGTGTGTGTGTATGTGTGTGCATGTGTGTGTGTGTTCATCCTTCATTGCTGAAGAAGACCATGCCATCAGAGAAATAACGACATGACTTACACTTGACTTTGTTTTGAGTGATGGAGGGCTGTGCAGATCACCAGCCTCACTTCTCCTCTAGCACCATCTGACTGGAGATGACCCAGGATGAGGCAATCGGGGTTAAGTGACTTGCTCAAGGTCACACAGCTAGTGAGTGTAAAGTGTCTGAGGTGAGATTTGAACCCAGGTCCTCCTGACTCCTGCACTGATATTCTATCCTCTGCACCACCTATTTGCCCCAAAATGCCCCTAGCATGCCCTGACCATGTTACTAGAGAGAGAAGCATGACATCTGGGTTCTCATAGCCAGGAGGCTTCCCAGAGCCATCATCTGGCACTCAAACTTTCTTACCCAAAGCTAAGCCCCAAAGTAAAAACTCAACTCAACTCACCCTTTGACCCAGTGCCTCAATAGAAAAAAAGAAAAAGTATTTGGGACCCTCCTACAAAACAACTCCCCTAATCAAGCTTCCCACAATGGACAGGCCCATCAATGGGTGGGAAAGATCTTTAATCACATTATATAACAATACAAATACATGCATTGTTTCTAGTTAAAGAAATTCTAGTTTCTGTACTTTACCCCTTACAAAGACTCTTGATTGATAAAGGTGATTCAATCAGAGGCACTTGATCATACTAAAACAAAAACAGTAAAAGATCCTATTTTGATTGCCATCACATTAGGTAGAACAGTGAACAGAATGTTAGCTGAGGTCAAGAAGTTTCATCTTCCTGGTTCAAATCTGGCTTTAAACACTTACTAGCTGTGGGACCCTGGGCAAATCACTTAACCCTGTTTGCCCTAGCTCCACATGTGTAAAGTCCGTTAGAGAAGAAAATGGCAAAACACTAGTATCTTTACCAAGGAAACCTCATACATAACCATGATGAGTCAGATATAACTGAAACAACAACAAATTAACTCACTATCCCACCATAGCAACTCTTCCAAACCAATTCATCCCTCCTCCAACCTCTGATGCCTCCCTTTCCTTGTCCTGTCAAATGAGAAACTTGCTTCATATTTTCCCCCAGATAAAAATGAAACCATTGCTAAAAACTCCCCCTTCTCCTTTGGGCCTCACCTCACGTTACCCAGATGCCTTTTACAACCATTTCTTTCTTCATGCCCGTCTCATATGATGAAATAGTCCTTATCAAAACAAATCCCTCATTGTACACAAGGGATCTTATTCTATCCATTCTATCCTTCTTCAGGAGATGCCCCTTCTATCATCCTCACTCTTTCACTTATTTTTAATTCCTCCCTGTTTCATGGTTACTTCTCTACTGCCTAAAAACATTCCCCTGTTTCTTCATCCTCAAAAAATAAATCTTTTTTGATCTATCCATCAGCACTAGTTATCATCTTTTATCTTTCCTCCTATTTATGGCTAAATTTCTCAACACATCATCTACCTAGGTACCTCCACTTCGTTTCCTCTAACTCTACTGTTGTCTCTCTTCCATTTGGCTTCCTATATCATCATTCCACTAAAATTGCTATCTCCAAAGTTACTAATGTAGTTTTTGTCAATCACCTTCTTTTCCTTGGTATTCTCTTCTCCCTAGGTTTTGTGACAATATTCCTTCCTTGTTCTCCTCCTATGTATCTTACTGCGTTCTCTCTCTCTCTCTCTCTCTCTCTCCCCTCCTCCTCCTCCTCCTCCATATATATATATATATATATATATATATATATATGCATATATACATATATGTATAGATAAAGAATTGTAATATATGAAACCTTATGAAAAAATATTTCAAATTACTACTAATGGGGAGAAATAGAGCAAAATAACCCTAAGGTTTTGCCTTAAAATTTGGCAAAGATAACAAAAGATGGGAAGAATCAATGTTGGAGGGGTAAGATAGGCATATTAATGCATTGTTGGTGGAGTTGTGAATTTGTACAACTATTTTTTAAATGCATATGTATGGAAATATGTATAATAGTAATAGCAGTACTTTTGTGATACCAAAGAATCAAAAACAAAGATTCCTAATGACTGGAGAATGGTTAAACAACTTACAGTACATGAATATAATGAAACACTATTTTGTTGTTAAAAATTATGAATATGATAAATAAAGAGAAGAAAAGAAAGATAAAAATGAATTGAAGCAGTGGCATAAGTAGGGTCAAGAGAATCAAATTTTCAAGAACTCCAAATGCAAAATTCTATAAGTTTCTATGTGGATTTTTATCTGAGGTAAATATTTTTGTATCTATATTTTCTTAAATTGTCATGTTCCTTTATATGGAAGGAAAAATGTACATGAGAAAAAACTTCTCATAAATTAAAATAGTCCAAGTCGCTAAGTAACAAAAGTATCATTTTCCAATTAGCTCAAATTTTCATACACTAAAATCAGACTCAAATAATAACATATCAAGTAAACAAATAACCTGATGATGAAACAAGAAATGATAAAACTTTGACTTTACGAGAACTTCAAATGAAACGTTTTTTGTTATTCCCTTTGCTGTTATGCTTACATATTTTGTTCCACAAGTTTTTTGTTATTTCCTGGTAGATTCACAAGAAAGGAAACATCTTGCTCTCACTAAACATTTGAAGAAAAAAATATGATCTTGCTGTCAATCCATAAGCAATGTTACTTATACCAATGTTAGCATACCTACTTTTGTTCTCCAGGATTTTCATCCTTTCTATAGGAAGAGCAATTGCTACTAGAAAATACTTACTCAAGTGCCTTCAAAGAACTTCAACTATATAGGCTGTAACTACTGATTTGTCAAATATTAAATAACTTGCTGTACTGCCTGTTAAATCCTCAAATAAGTTTTATAAATTGTCTTACAGAAAAGTTATTAAACAAGTACAACATACATTTTAGTATGATTTATTTGAAAGAGATATGATCTTAGCATCATTCTATTTACAAGTCATTCAATACAAATATTAAATAACATTTTCAGTGTTAGAAAATCTTATTTTTGCTTCAGAGATACTATAAATTGCCAATATTTACAAATATAATTGTGATTTCCTATATAGAATCATGTTTCTCAAGTTATGCTTAAAATCACTTATTAACAAGACAAAAATGATAATATCTCTGCTTCAAAAGACTATTTATTATAAAATATTTTGTTATGCTACAAGCAAGAAAACACAGTATAGTTTGTTATATTAATGTCAGTTTTTTCAAAGAATTATGCAAAATACTTGCTTTACACTCTAATCCCCATCATAAATAACCATATTTTTTCCTGAAAATGGTGAAAAAACTTTTCATTTAAAATGTTTCTATTTCTTTATCATTATTCAACTAATTATGAAGGGCTATAATAGAAGTGAGAAGAATTTTCTATTCTCAGAAAGAGGCATTAGCAAACTCATTGTCATGGAAAATATACATAGCAGTTTCCTAACATTGACATCTTAAATAGAGAACACCAAGTCAATTTCTTTGAGCTTGAAGATTCGGATTTAAGTACCAGTTATAGTTTCTATTGGCCAAATCATCTTAAAGGGAAAAAAATGAGGGGAGAGGAAGCACAGCTGGCAGATGGTGTTTGTTTCAGACCTTGCAATTCCATTATCTATATTTGTCATTAAACGTTCAACCCTATTCCTCATTTGTTTTTATTAACAACAAATTTAAAAAAAAGCTCTAAAAGAAATACACCCTAGTAGCTATAGGAACATTCTCTTCTCTTAATTATGTATCATTAACTTACCTTTGGTTTCTGTTTCTCTTTTTCTGAAACATTTGAAGGTTTTCTCTTCAACATTTTAAATTCAGACTAATTCCAAATTGTGTGAGTTTTGAGATGTTAGAGATGCAAGTGCCCCTAAACAGCAGTACAGCATGTATGTTGCATTGCATCAGATAAGTTTCAGCCTCAGTTAGATGTTACTTCCTCTTTTGAATCAGGATATGACTTCATCACCTATTTGGTTTAGTTTTTTTCTTACAGTAACTCTTTGGTAACTTTATTTTTCTCTCACTAAAGCTTTCTAACCTATTTTGATTCATAGTATGTCTCCATTTGAATTAGAAGAAATAATGAAATCCCTAAAACAAGATCAACTCCCATTCATATTAAGTTTGAAAACGAATATTTTGAAATCTTTGGGGTGGTTAATGGGAGAGGTTCTGCCACAAAACAAACAAACATCTATAGATATTTGAGGAATTGCAGTTGTGAAACCAATCTAAAAAGAAAGTATTTATGTTCAATTACAAATTTTGAAGTACTCCAGTTAAATTTTACCAAAATCCTGTTGCACATGAAAAACAAAAGAGATACATTATCTTAATTTGAATCAGCTGAAAAGAATGGTGTCCTCATGAAATGCAAGCTAAACTTTCAACTAAGTCCACAGAAATAAATTATTTTAATTACAACCATTTCACCAAGAAAGCAAAACCTTCATTTCCTGGAACAAAAATAAGTGAGACCATTATTTAACCATAGTGATAGTTTGTTTTCAAACATCAAATATTTCATTACATTTAATATTTTCTATATAATAGGATGGAAAAGTGAAATGATGTAAAATATTTCAATATCAAAACTGGCATAAAATATTTTAGTATTTGCCCCCTCTCCCCCAGTTTAAACTCCGTTAATCAAAACTGAAGATAACAAGACCAGCTTGCCCTCATGTTGTTCTGGATAAATGAAGTTTTATATGCTTCTCTGAAGGAAGATTTCAAAAGACCTGACATTCTCAAGTTATATTTATAATGAATTCTTAGGATAAGCCCAAAATCTTTCTGGGAAGCTCTAACGATTTTTAAGGTCAAGGACACTGTATTCTTGACTGCCTCCTTTCTAGATCAATAATCTCCAAATTTATTGTATTGTACAACCTTACCAGTAAAAACTTTTTGAGCAAGTATCCACAATATATGTTCATTTACGTATTTGTAAATTATACATGCGTGTGACTATACTAATAATTATATACATTTTATGATTTATATAAAAAAGAAATAAAAAAGGATAAGAGTAAAAAAGTAATATTTACTCCCAGAATCAATAGGGAGTCACTGGAGTTTGACTAGGAAAGGTACATGGTCAGACTTGTATTTTAGGAAAATCACTTTGGCGGCTGTTTGGAAGATGAATTGGAGAGGGCAGGGACTTGAGGCAGGGATAGCAATTGAGAGGTTATTGTGATGAAGTGAATAGAATATTGGACTTGGAGTCAGGAAGACCCAAGTTCAAATCCTTCCTGAGACACTTACTTATCTATATGACCCCAAGCAAGTCATCTAACTTCACTTAGCCTCAGTTTCCTCATCTATAAATTGGGGATAACACTGGAATGTACCTCAGAGACTTGACATGATCAAATGTGATAACATATGTAACACCTTTGGTAAACTTTGAAGTGTTCTATCATTTACTGGCTGTTATTATTGCAGTCATCTAGGAAAGAGGAGGGAGGTGATGAGTGATGCTTGTGTAAGTAAATAAAAGGAATTGACTGCAAGAGATGCTATGCAAGTAGAAAAGTAAGATTTGGCCACCAAATAGATTTTTTGGTTTGAAGAATTAACTGAGATTGGGGATGCTGATGACTGGCAAAATGGTGCTGTCTTCAACAGAAATAAGGAAGTTTGGAAGGAGAGGGGAATTTTTGAGGGGGAGAAGAGGGAAAAGGGAAGAGATAATTTAACAAAATATTCAAGGCTTTCACAACCAAACACTGACCTTTCATTCTATGTGACTCATCCTGTCTCTCCCCAAATGAAAAGTGAGTGTGGGACTTCTTACTAGTAATACTCACAAGTCTCTGCCTCAGAGACAGCCCTCTCAGAGTTGTTGCAAAGCTATGAAGGGATCTGGATATGGGGGTGGATATGTTGAATTTGTGTATGTGTGTGAGGAGGGAGGTGGACTTGTGCAGCTCTCTTTCCAGCAGTGCTTTCCCAGGTAGAGGTAAGATTATAACTACTCTGAAAGGCCAGTCCAATTCAGAAGGTTTGAGACATAGTGGAAGAAGGGAGTAGTGGGGTGAGGACTTGTGACTTGTTGAAAAGAGTGAGCTGTTATGACACATTTTTTGACTTTTCTGTTAGTTTGACACATTTTTTTTCACTTTTCTATTAGTTGATCATATACTCTTTGGTGTGTCCATAAGGCCCCCTAAGTGCGCATGACCACCACTCTGGAGATCACCGTTTCTGACAACAAATAGCTTTTCTGCTTCATTTTCCCCATTCTTAGATCCCCTGCTTGGCTGTGGGTTCTGATTGAATTGAAACAAAAGGCATTAAAATCTGTGATGAGTTTGAAGGAGTCCACTTTGCAAGGTAGTTGGTAAATTACCTCCTAAGTCAAATTATGAATGAATTAATATGCTTATTTGAATGATAGGTATAATTTTGTAGCTGTCAATTAATGAAATTGAGGGCTAACAGAAAAACCTGAGATTGGGCAATTTCCTCTTTACTGAAAGCACACTGCTTCAAATATTTTTGTTTATGCTGTGTAGAATATCTAAGAATTGGAATATGGCCAATGATAACTTTCATTTTCATCTTCTTAAGCATTGTAAATTTTAACAATGAATTTCTCATTCCCTTTTTAGTTTTTGATTATGAACTCTTTATAAAATTGTGATTTCTGCATAATGTGTTGATAGAGATAGTATCTTTCATGAAAGTTTTATTTTTTTAAAGAAGTATATTTGTATGGCATGAAACAGAATCCAAGTTATTTTTTTTTAGTCTGTATAGTTTCTGGGACTTATTTTAATTTCCACAAGTAATAGAGATAGCTATGAGATGTAGGAGGGAAGAGGGAGAGAGGAGAGAGAGAGAGAGAGAGAGAGAACAATGAATTTAAAGTATGGAAGAACTAAATTCAAATCTTGCTTTAGACAGTAGGTATGCAAATGATCTTTCTGTTTTATTTACTTACATGTGAAATGAAGAGGTTGGAGTCAAACTCTTCCCTCCATAAAGCTATACTCCTATAATCCAAGAATTTACCGCACTGAGATAACTGATAAGCCATACTGTATATGCACATACACACACACACATGCACACACATTATACTACACATGTACAATTTCCATCTTTCAGGCAATGACTTTGGGATATTTTACTAGCATTAAGGAAGTGCTGAACACCCCAAACACCTGGATCTTATTCCTTTGAAATGAAATTTGAGGGTTCATTTTTCCAATCCTTTCACTTAATAAAAATGCTTTCTGGAAATCAAAATAGAGATCTGAAGTTCTATTATATCCTAACAAATTAAAGCTCTTTACTACCGAAAAATCTGAAATAACTAGATATTAAGTATTACTATTAATCACCTACTATCTTCTAAAAGTGAGAAACCTAGATATTGAATGACTTACCAAGAGTGAGTTAGTGAAATGGATGGAATTAGGTTAATACTTTGAAAGCTCCTGACGTTTTTTCATGCTTAAACCACAGATAACGTATTCTTGCTTAACAAATTTTTTGAAACAGGAAAATTGTGAAAGGACTGTATTAGGCTTCTATGTTTTGCTTTAAACACAATTTTCACATTATTCTATAATACAAATTGAATGAAGGCTAGTGTTTTGTTTTCCCAAACACATCAGTTAATATTTCCACATTATCATATTTTAACAAAAACAATGTTTAAGGTAGCGTGGAATCACTTTATGAAGAAGGAAAGAAAACAAAGGAGAGTCCAAGATACTTGGAAGGATATTGAAACGTAATTGTTGGAGATTTAGAAATGTACAAACAATAAAGCTATAGAACAAGAAAAAGAGAAATTTATTGAAATGAAAATGTAACTAATGATCAATTAATTAATTTAATTAATTAAATGAAAAAGAAAATTTAATTAGTCTGAGAAGTTGAATTTTTGAGTCAAGTACCTTAGCATCATCTAGTCCAGTACCCTCTTTTTATTGATGAGCCCCTGAAAAGGTCTAGTGACTTTTCCAAGGTAATAGAAGTAATAATACGTAGTAGAGGCAGAATTTAAAGCAGGTCTCTTGAATACCAAACTAGTTCTTTATCCTAATCAGTTGCATGTTCTTAAATGACACATTAATATGCAGAATAGAAATTGATGTTTCAATTATGTCCATATTGTTTTTGCCTAATTTCAAAGGATTTGCTTCTGTCTTATAGATGGAAAGATTTTTAGATCAAAGTTTCTTGAAAGTGAAAGAATGGATCAAGATCTCAACTCACCTTATTTTCACACTCTTTTCAACTCTGTTATGTTAGAATGTAGTTACAGTTTTCTATACACTTCCTTCACCCGTAGCAAAGAACTATTATAGAAACGATAAAATAAAATGTTTTGGACCACACCTCAAAAATGTATCCAAAATTCACTTTTATTAACTTAGTTGACAAAGAAACTAAAAACTAGCCTACTTAAAACACTAGGAGTACTTAAAATATATAATTAAATGCCAGTCAAAGGATAAAATACTCAGAAGCTATCATAAAGAAGGAAAGACAAATGTGGTAGTTTTAGTGGGCAGTTATGTGATATAGTGATTGACTGATTGCTGAACTTGGAGTCAGGTGGACTCAGGAAGATTCATTTTCCTATGTTGAAATCCAACATCAACACTTGCTCACTGTGTGACCTTAAGCAAGTCATTTAACCCTGTTTACCTCCATTTCTTCATTTGTATAATAAGCTGGAGAAGGAAATGGAAAACCACTCCAGTATCTTTGCCAAGAAAACACCAAATGTGGTCATGAAAGATCAGACATGACTAAAAATAACTAAACAACAAAAGTGGGTTAATAAGTGGTGAAATAAGTTGTATTAATAAATTATGTTAAATCATTCAGAAATTGAGTTTCAGTCCCAGTGCACAGGTTATCCCAACAACCTATTGTTCTCCATGCCCAGAGAGAATATTGATGAAATCTAATTGAATGAGTATAATTTTTTCATTTTCTTCATTTTTCTTGCTTTTTTGTAACATGAAAAATATGGAATTATACTTTCTATGATTTCACCTGTATAAATGATATCATATTGCTTTCCCAATGAATGTAGGAAAGGCTAGAGAGAGGAAGAGAATTTGGAATTCAACACTTAAAAACAATAATGCTAATAAATAAAATTTTGAAAGATAAAAAGTAGTTAACAGTTTTTACTAAAGTAGTAGCTAACATTTATGTGCATCTGCTTTGTGTCATGTACTGTGCTAAGTACTTTAAAAATATCTCATTTGATCCTCCCGACAACTCTGGGAGGTAGATGGATTATCCCCATTTTAGCAATGCAAAAACTGTAGCAAGTTGAAGTTGTCCAAGGTCACACAACTAGTAAATGTCTTATGTTGGACTTGAATTCAGGTCTTACTGACACCAGGGTGGTACTCTATCCACTGTACCACTTAGCTATAATAACAGTGATATTAAACAAAGGTCTGTGACAAACACAAATAGAATCCAAGGGGAAAGTGGGCTCAAACTTAGAGAGTACATGTCACAAAAAGCTAAACTCTTGGTTGCTGGAAATATTTTTCTCACATTCATATATTACCAAAGAAGTTTTTCTTAGGTGAACCTTTATTGCTTGATTTTGTTTTTGTTGGTTTTTTTTGTAGAAACATGAATCTATATCCACGTTAGTTAGTCCTCATTACCCCATACAGTGTAGCGAATAGGGCAGTAGACTTTAAATCAAGAAGATCTTGGTTCAAACCTTGTCTCATATAATATTTTACTATGTGGCTCTAGAAAAGTCAATTAACTTCTCTTTGTCTCAGTTTCCTTGTCTCTAAAATGAGAGTATTAGGCTTGAATGCACTCTGTCCACTGTACCACTAAGCTGCCCCAACTAGAATTAGAAAGAACCCTACAAGTCATTTAGACAAGAGATATCAAACATGATGCCTGCAATGCAACACTAATATGAATCAGATTAAAATGTAATTTGGAAATATTAACAAAATAAATAAAAATATAATAAAACATAGACAATGTTAATATATGGTTTTCTACATCAATATATGACTGCCATGTTTCTGAGTTTGACATCATTGATTTAGTCCATCCCTGTCTTTTGTAGATAGGAAAATTTGGCCACAAAGAGGTTAGATGACTTTCCCAAGGTCACCCAAACAGTAGTAGGGTTGCAGGACTGGAATTTGAGCACAAATTCTCCAACTTCTAATCCATGTGCTTGAGTTTCCTAGGAAACCTCCAGGGATACCTATGTTCCATCAATGACTAAGGTCTACTCTTTGAAATGGCAAAGCAGTCCTCTTCTTGGCACTTGAGCTAGAAGAGTCACCAACTTAGATGACCTTTGGAAAAAAGTGATCCAACTCTGCACCCTTTTTTTTCTAGGACTTTCCATGAGCTACTGAAAGAGAAATATGTCTCTCCCTACTTGGGTAACATGACAACTCTTCCCACATGGCTACTAGATGAGCTATGTTGGTCATTAGGGAACCTGGTTGCCTTTTCTATTTTTATATTTCCTTCCCCATTCATAGATGGCTGAACATAGATCCTGAGACAGATGTGTCCAGACTTGAAGGCAACTTTCTGAGGTCATGATTCCTGGGTTCCTCTGTCTGTGTTGGGTACCCTTTACAAGGTGCTTTCTATATCTATGACAATACTTCTTGGAGAGTAAACCACCAGCAGAAGAATGAGCTCAAACCCTGGTCTCTTTCGTCAAAAGATATGGAACTGAAAAGAATCAGTTTGCCAATGTAGAGTCAAGGGGAAAATGTAAATGATTTATTCAGAAGACGGACAAACTGCATCATGCCTTGATATATTAAGTATTAAGTATTTAATGTTTAAGTAATAATATTTAAATATTGATCTTTCAGGAGTGTATAACATGAGTAGATATGTTACTATTGCTTCAAGCATTTCTCTCAAGTCTTATGTTAAGCATACATTTTGTTTAGAGGAAATAAATAATTGTCCTATGTAACCTCATCTACATGGCTCATTACCTTTCTATTTCCTCTTTTGAGAGAGAGTCAATACATCAGCCAAAATCTAAGTATTATGTAGTTTTCTCTATAACTCCTAGATGGAAATAGTTAGAGTAAAGGACTTCAAGGATAACACTGAGTTTTCTTTACTGTGGTCTGGATCCCTCAGAACTAAATTTGTTCATTGTATGTGGGGCCAAAGTGGATTTTGAACATTGAATATGAAACTTACTAGCTGTAGGACCTTAGTCAAGTCACTTAATATCCCTTGGCTTCATTTTCCTCATATGTAAACAAAAATAAGATGTGATAATACTAGGTAACCCTTAAGGTCGCTTTCAAATCTCTGTCTGTGATCTTCTGACTGGATGAGAATTTGGGTCATAATTGCAAAATGCAAAAAGACATGATTTGTACATTTTTACGTGGAATATTTCTTTATAATTACTGTGAAAATATATTATCTCTCAATTATAATTGTATTATTAAGTTGACCTGCTTTCTCCATAATTTGTTTCACATAAACACTGGAGAAAATCAGGTATCCTGATGATTTCCTATGTTTTGCTTTGTTTCTGTTTTTTTTTTACTAAAAAGAAAAGGTGTGCATGTGTGTGTGTGTCTGTGTGTGTGTGTATGTGTGTGTTGGTGGGATTACTGTAATATTGCCAAATGTTTCCTTTCCCCAGAATAACTTTTCTTAGAAAAGAAGTCTTTTTCCATTTTTATGCAATTATCAGAAAAATTAACTTCAAACTTAAGAAGGAGAAGATTATCTTTTGGCTGGAAACTTCTTAGACTATATTTAAGTTGAAAGGCTGCAAAAGAAATTTGCTCATCAAAGAAAGGGAAGAACAAGCCCTCATAAAACAGAAATATGAGTGTGTATGTGTATATGTATGTGTGTGTGTATGTGTGTGTGTGGTGGGGTTTGGAGGGACAAAGATTAACTATAAGAAATATTATGTTGCTATTATGTTATATATGCCATACATCATTAATATGCAATAATAAAATGTTATTACATATACTATAATCTTTGCCCCTCAAAACCCAGTGCCACCACAAGATTGTTATAATTTAACATTTTAACTCTGCATAACTTTATTGCAATTAACTCAAAAAGTAGTAAAGTTTACATTAACAGAAAATTCTAATATATGATGTTCCAATGGAAAAATGCAAAAATAATTATCTCAATCAACTTTTGAGATCTTGATTGAAAATAATATGAGATGTAATTAAGATAAATTCAGTTGAGCAGGAGAGGAAATTAGTATAACAGCTTCTAAACTCCAAAAGTAGTGTTAACATTTTCTTTCACTCTCTAAATTTTAATGCCCTGGAAGAAAGTTCTAATTGCCCCACTTCAGTTGTGCTTCCTAGTAGTGATTCGTTATACTTACGCATCCTGAAATTTAAGGAAAAAATGGCAAAGGAGAATCTTTTATCTGGTACATGTATATGATTCTAAAAATATTATCTCATCTTGCCTAACACAAAAAATACTATTGCCACATGGAGTACATGACCCAGAATGGGCCTCAGCATGCCAGAAACATGTCAAAAATTGCAATTTCCGAAACATACAAATCCAGTTTGTGAGAATGCAGTAATAGAATACTTAAGTCATTTAATCCTTCTGGCCTCTTTATTATGTTCATTCACTCTAATGAAGAGGAAAAAGGAAAAGCTGACTTCCCTAATACATAACTGAATATAACTTTAATCTATAATTATAATATATTATGTATATATGTGTGTGTGTAATATATATATATATATATATATATATATAAACTATAATATAATAGCTGAATGAACTCAAATTCATAGTGGGATTAAGGTTAATAACTGACATCAATGCTTATTCAGAGGGTTCTCAATATCAGTTAAGCAGGAAGGAACTGAAGTGTTACTTAGACACAGTTATACTTCAAGAATTATCATGACAGTACCATGGCACCTTAGAATTCCTGGCCAGTGACATTTTATTTTCTTCTCATTTTTTACCTGACAACTTTTAATGTATGAAGAAAATAAATTGTCTACTTCTACTTCAACATACACACACACGCACGCACGCACAGACACACATACAACCTTTGCTCAAGGATGTGGTCACAGTGTGTTGAAACTTCCCAGTACTAAGCTCGGCCTCTGATTACCAAAGAAAGTATATATGTCATTAGTGGTTTTAACTATTATTGCTTTCTGTCATATGCTCTAGGTGCATTTGAATACTTTATCTACCCCCAGTGAATAGTTAGAGGAAGTTAAATTATAAAGGAAATACCATTCTGCCTTTATTTAAATTTAGTTGCAAGTTATTTTAAATCTAAAGTTAAAATATTTTTAAAATCTTACCATATTATCTTTAAACACATTACGATACATCTAATAGATTTTGTCCTCTGTATTATATATTGCTGTGTTACATGCATATCTCAATTCAATTCAATAATAATTTATTAAATCCCTACTTTGTGTTAGCTTCTTGTGCTAGCCTCTGGACACAAAGACAGAAGTGAAGTAGGGGAATAATGTGTAGAAAGATAGGTCACTAGGTAAAAACAACAAAGCTACAACAAAGCTGTGTAGTTCTTCCTATGCTTCAGGTACTATACTGAGGACCATTTGATCCTCACTACAACCTTGGCAGGTAGGTGCTGTTATTTATCCCCATTTACAGGTGAGGCGACTTGCTTAGGGTCACACAGCTAGTGAGTGTCTAAGGCAATATTGGAATTTGTGACTTCCTAATTCTAGGTTCAATGCTCTTTCCATTGTGCCAGCTGTCTTCTAAACAGATAGATAAATAGGTAGGTAGATAGGTGGATAGACATAAAAACAAGGAGATATGAAAACAACACTGCACTACAACTTTCCATGTATGAATGTATATATGGGTATATATAGATCTATACAGCTATAGATATATCTTTTTCTATGGCTATGTATTTATTATTTATTTGTCTATGTACATTTTCTCCCTCAGTAGAATGTATCTGTTTCTTTACATATAGGTTTGTTCCTTAACTTGTGATTTAGTCAATGTGAGAAATTACCAGCACTAAAATAGATCAGAAACTTTTTTTCAGTCTTAAGAGTATTTCCTGAGACATTCAGAGGATAAATGACTTGCTCAGCACCACACAGATAATCTGTGCCAGAGATGAGATTTAAACTTGTTCTATTACCTTTATTTCTATAATGTATACAAAATAAACAGCGCTTTCAACAAGTTGATGATAAGGTGGGGAAGCTACTAAGAATCAGAGGAATCGAAAGAAAAGTGTGGCACTAGTGTTAAATCTGGAAGGCATTCTAGTCCTCTTCTGTCAATTCTTTGCCTAAACAAAAACATTTTTTTTATTTAGTTTTATTTACTCATTCACACGCATGCCATTTTCCGTGGGTAGAATGTGTTAGGATGGGGGTAGGATGGGGTTTGGTTTTCTTTACTTTCTGGGATGCTTCTGAAATTCCCCTTAAACATAGGGTTACTTTTCCACTAGGATCCTTGAGGAGTCTCCAAGCTGCATTTATTCAGTGTCTAGTTTGACTTTAACTTTCAATGCAAATCCTGTGTCTGGTAATTGAGAAAGACCTCTAGAAAGAAAACCAGTAGAAGTGCAAAATATTCTGATCTTCAAGATTCTCCTCTGGTTGAGGAAGGGGCAGGGTCTTCTACAGAGAACAAGGGAACAATTATCTCCTCATTCCCAGAAGAATACCCCTCAGGGGTTTCACTGGGATGGTTGTCTCCTTTCCATTGCCAGATTCTTCCATCTCTGGGTTCTGAATTTACAGAATTTTTTATAAAACCCCACAGGGATTAATCAGGTTTCCTCAACCATTATGAATATGGCTTCTATGCATTGTTACTACATTTTATTCAATACTTTTAAAGGACTTTGATATTGTTAATGGGATATTCACCCTGTAATTCTCACTCATGAATTAGGTCTTCCACGAGATGGGTACAAGAGGTTCAAGCTGCTTAAGATATCTGCATTCCTAAAACTACAGCTCGAAATCCTTCCACCAGTGAATTGCCTTCAATAGTCAGCTGGTTGGCACAATTACATTAAAGCAAAGGCATTTACTAAAATGTCAAATTAAGAAAAATATCTACGAAACATTCCCTCTGTAAACCTTAGGTTTGATCTCTCAGAAATACATAAAATGTAAGTGATTTATTTTCAGGGGTTGGGTGCTTCCTCCATTGCCAATTGTCTTTCCAATGGCAAGAGATGGCACTTTTCTTGACTACCTGAGTATCTTGTATGTGTCTTGCTTTTTTTTAAAATATAAATTTATTTATTTAACTTTTTACATTCATTTTCACAAAATTTTGGGTTCCAAATTTTCTCCCCATTTG
>CM053771.1:341485963-341513331 GCA_028658325.1 Potorous gilbertii
TTTGTTCCTAAAACTTTGAGTTCCAACTTCTCTTTCTTCCTTCCTCCCCAGCCATCCTCACTGAGAAGGCAAGCAATTCAATATAGGCTATATATGTGTAGCTTTGCAAATGACTTCCATAATTGTCATGTTCTGTAAGCCTAACTATATTTCCCTCCATCCAACCCTGCCCCCCATTTTTTCTATTCTCTCTTTTGACTTTGTCCCTCCCCAAGAGTGTTTACTTCTAATTGCTCCTTCCTCCCACTTGCTCTCCTTTCCATCATCTCCCCCACCCTGCTTATCCCCTTCTCCCCTACTTTCCCATAGTATAAGATAGATTTTCATACCAAATTGAGTGGGCATGTTATTCCTTCCTTGAGCCAAATGTGATGACAGTAAGTTTCACTTTTTCCCTCTCACCTCTCCACTTTCCTGCTCCATTGGAAAAGCATTTTCTTGCCTCTTCTATGAGACATAATTTTCTCCATTCCATTTCTCCCATTCTCCCCCAATATATTGCTCTCTCACCCTTTAATTTTATTTTTTTAGATATGATCCCTTCCTATTCAACTCACCCTGTGCGCTCTCTCTCTCTCTCTCTCTCTCTCTCTCTCTCTCTCTCTCTCTCTCTTTTTCTCTCTCTTTGTGTGTGTGTGTGTGTGTGTGTGTGTGTGTGTGTGTGTAATCCCTCCAATTACCCAGATAATGAGAAAAGTTTCAAGAGTTATAAATATTATCTTTCCATGTAGGAATGTAAACAGTTCAACTTTAGTAAGTCCTTGTGATTTCTCTTTCCTGGTTACCTTTTCATGCTTCTATTGATTCTTGTGTTTGAACACCAAATTTTCTTTTCAGCTCTGCTCTTTTCATCAAGAATGCTGGAAAGTCCTCTATTTCACTGAATGACCATTTTTTTTCACCTGAAATATTATACTCAGTTTTGCTGGGTAAATGAGTCTTGTTTTTAATCCTAGTTCCCTTGACTTCTAGAATATCATATTCCAAGCCCTTTGATCCCTTAATGTAGAAATTGCTCAATCTTGCATTATCCTGATTGTACTTCCATCATATTTGAATTGTTTCTTTTAAGCTACTTGCTATATATTCTCCTTGATCTTGGAACTCTGGAATGTGGCTACAATATTCCTAGGAGTTTTTCTTCTTGGATCTCTTTCAGAAGCCGTTTAGTGGATTCTTTCAATATTTATTTTACCCTCCAATTCTAGAGTATCAGGGCAGTTTTCCTTGACAATTTCATGAAAGATGAAGTCTAGGCACTTTTTAAAATCATGGCTTTCAGGTAGTCCCATAATTTTTAAATTGCCTCTCCTGGTTCTATTTTCCAAATCAGTTGTTTTTCCAATGAGATATTTCACATTATCTTTTACTTTTTCATTATTTTGGTTTTGTTTTGTAATTTCTTTGTTTTTCATAAAGTCATTAGCTTCCATCTGTTCCATTCTAATTTTTGAAGAACTATTTTCTTCAATAAGCTTTTGAACCTCCTTTCCATTTGGCTAATTCTACTTTTTAAAGCATTCATCTCTTCATTGGCTTTTGGGACCTGTTCTGCCAATTGAGTTAGCATATTTTTCAAGGTGTTATTTTCTTCAGTATTTTTGTGGATCTCTTTTAGCACGCTGTTGACTGGCTTTTCATGATTTTCTTGCATTACTCTCATTTCTCTTCCCAATTTTTCCTCTACCTCTCTTACTTGGTTTTCAAAATCCTTTTTGCGTTCTTCCATGGCCTGGGATCATTGTATATTTATTTTGGAGATTTTGGATACAGAAACCTTGACTTTTAAGTCTTCCCCTGATGGTATACTTTGTTCTTCCTCATCTGAAGGGATGGGAGATAATACCTGTTCACCAAGAAAACAACCTTCCATAGTCTTATTTTTTTTCTTTTTTGGACATTTTCCCAACCAGTTACTTGACTTTTGGGTCATTTGTCAAGAGTAGGGTATGCTCTGGGGACCTGTAAGATCTCAGTTCCTTCAAGGTGGCCTAATCAAGGGAGAGAAGTTTCCTCCCCAGCCTGGCCCATGGTTGAAATTCATATCAGCTACTCAATTCCCCCAGGGGCTTTACCCTGAGGCTCCAACAATGGAGGCTGACTGCTGCCTGCTTCCACCACCACCACAGCCACAGCTGCTTCCTGGACCTAGGGGAGGACCCTGCTCCCTTGTCACAGAGGTGGAAAAGCTCTCTCACTGACCTTTGAAGTGTCTTTGGTGTCTCTGGGTTGAGGGATCTGAGATCCTCTGCTGCTGCCAGGGATTCTGCCCCTGAGACTTATTCTGGTCTTGCTCCTCCAGGTGCCATATGGCCAAGGAGGGTCCGTGGTCTGCTCCGTGTCTGGTGTGACAGACCTTTCCTGTTGGCCTTTCAGGTCATCCTGACCTGGAAATCTCCTCCATTGTGAGGCTTCTGCTGCTCTAGAATTTGTTTAGCGTCATTCTTTACAGGTATTTTATGGGCTGTGAGGGAAGATTGAGTCTTTCTACTCTGTCATTTTAGCTCTGCCCCCTAAACCAGGTTCTTAGGAGAATGATTTATGTTAACTACATGTAGTATATTATCTCAGAATGGTACTAGCTGCCCTCTGGAGACCCACCCTGCCAATTCAGACAGAAGTTGAGGAATGTTATGATTTCTTCTTGTTCTTCTTCCTCATTATTTATTTGTTTATTTTCAAAAAGTTGAGACAATTTACTTTTTGTCCTGAGTAACTTTCATTTTTGATTTCTTGAAAAATAGATCTGAAAAGATAAGCTTTAAAAGAATTCAATGTTTTTTTAGATTTTATAAACGTTTTTATTTAAAGTTTTTAGTTCCAAATTCTCTCTCTCCTTCCCTGAGACATTAAGCAATAAGATATAGGTTATACATACGCAATTATATGCTCATTATATGTGAGCATTTCCATATTAGTAATTTTGTACAAGAAGACTCACATAAAAGAAAAAATGAAAGAAAATGAAAAATAGCATGCTTCACTCTGTATTAAAACAATATCAGGTATTTCTCTGGAGGTGAATATTATGCTTCATCATGAATTCTTTCAGATTGTATTGAATTGCTGAGAATAAATAAGTCATTCACAGTTCTTCATTGAACAATATTTCTATTTTGTGTACAACATTCTCTTGGTTCTGTTCACTTCACTATGCATTAGTTCATGTAAGTCTTTTCAGGTTTTCTGAATTCATCCTTCTTTTTATTTCTTATAACACAATTTCTTATAACAATTATAACACAATAATTGATGGGCATCCTTTTAATTTCTAATTCTTAGCCAGAAATCCTACATACACACACATATATGTACATATACATATATGTATATGTACATATATGTGTGTATATGTATATGTGTATGTATGTGTGTATGCCTGTGTATATTTATATATATATATATATATATATATATATATATATATATATATATATATATATATATATAATATGTATATATGTACTTTTTAAACAAAAAATCCACTTGAAATACAAAGGCCAAAATAGGTAAAGTGTTGGAGGAAAAGCTATCATGTATCAGCTAAAAAAAATTCAGGGATTCAGCTCAACTTTAATTTTCATCTCTATATTTGAGACAATATAGAAAAATTATAACTATCACTACATTTAAAAATAGATTTTATTTATGTCTATTGTTTTTGCATTGCCTATATCTTCCCCCATTATTCACCTCCTTTCTCTTCCAAGAGAGTGATCTCTCATAAAAAAAAGAATTCAAATAAATAAATGCAGTTAAATAAATAAATGAATGGGTGAATGAATGAATGAATGAATAAGTAAAAGAAAGAAAAAGGATGTGAAGGAAAAAAATAACAAAATCAAGGCACCAAAAACTAAAAAAATCTCTTATTATATACAATGTTTAACATCCAAGGATTCCAGGTCTCTGCAAAGGATTTCAACAAGGTATTTTTTCTTGTGTCTTATCTGGAGGCAAACTTGCTCTTTGTAGGCAGCTCTGTGGCACAGTAGATCGAGTGTTTAGCTGGTTGTCTGGAAGACTTGAGTTCAAATCTATCCTCAGATACTTACTATCTGTGGGATCTTAGGTATGACACTAAACCTTTGCTTAGCTCAGTTTCCTTATCTGTAAAATGAGGATATTAGCACCATCCTTCCAGGGATGTTGTGAGGACCTGAATGAGATAATAATCCTAAAATCCTTAGAATAATTTCTATTACATAGTAAACTCTATTAATTATTATTAATTTTAGAACATTCACTTTTTGATTGTGTTGTGTTTTTTTGTTGTGGTCATTGCACATATTCTGCTCCTAAACCCCTCCCCACCCTTTCACCTCACCTCTGCTTAGTGCATTTTGCTTCAGTTCAGTTCACGCAAGCCTTTCTATACTTCTCTGTATTCATCATCTTCATCCTTTCTTAAAACATAGCAATATTCCCTTACATTCATGTACTATATTTCTTCAGCCATTCCTATATCTGTAAACAAGTGTGTATATATACACATATATGCATATGTATATCAAATACATGTATATATACATACATACCACACACTTATATACATATATATATGTATATATACATATATACATGTCTGTATATGTGTATGTATATATATTCCATATATATGTGTATATATATATTCCATACATATGTGTGTGTGTATATATATATATATATATATATATATATATATATATATATACACACTCCATATATACAAATAATGGAATCTCTGAGTTAAAGGGTATAGACATTTTAGTCACTTTACTTGCATAATCCAAAATTGCTTTCCAGAATGATGGTCTCAATACATAGCTCCAACAAAAGTATCATTGTGCACCTTTTCTCATAATCTCTTCAAAATTTACTCTTTCCATCTTTGTCATCTTTGTTAATTTGCTAGGTTTGAAATGCAGTTTCAGAAATTTGCATTTCTCCTATTAGTGATGTGGAGTAGTCTTTCATGTGACTGTTAATAGCTTGCAATTCTTTTTCTGAGAATTATTTGTTGATGTATATTTAAACAATTGTTGGTTAGGGAATGACTTTTGGTCATAGGTTTCTGTTAGTTCTTTGTGTATCTTATGTAGTACACTCTTATCAGAAATATTTGATACAAAGGTTTTTTTTTCCCATCTGACCACTGTCATTCTTATACTAGATTCATCAGTTTTGACTTTCCAGTGTCATTTAATCAAAATTGTCTATTTTATCTTTTGTGATTATCTCTGTTCCTGTTGGTTTAACCATTCATTTCCTATCTATTGAAGTGAAAAAGATATCATCTTGTCTTCTAATTTTTTAATAGTATGATCTTTGACTTAAAGGTGGCACATTTTATGGTGACACATCATAGTGCTTGTCTAGGCCTAATTTCTGCCAGACTGCTTTCTAAGTTTCATAGAAGGTCTGGTAATATATCTTCACTTTGCATCTACTTCTCTGTCTACTTTCAACTATGAGAACAAGAAAATCCCTTCCAGGATAAGTTCATTGTTTCTTATCTCATTACCATACTGCTAGCTAAAACCTTGACACCACCTCCCTCAGTCTCCTCTCCCCTCTGATTGGAGAGTTAGTGAATGTAGCACCAATGTCCTCCCAAAGCATTCCTTTAAAGAGAAGAGGCATTGAACTTTCAGTTCCATCCACTTTGCATTTGATGCTATGCTAGGGTTTCAGCTCCACAGAATGAGATACCCTTGGAGTCCCTCCCTCCTCTCCAGATCCCCCTCCCCCTTTCTGCATCCTTTTGTGTGTTGTCTACCTCCATCAGAGGGCAGAGGCTGTCTTTTTTTCTCTTATTTGCAACTCCAGTGCTTCACACGGTGTCTGGCACATAGTAAGAACTCGATGAATGTCTATTGATTTGAACTAAATTTATCCTTCTATTGATAATCCACACAAATGAGAGTAGAAAATATTGCTAATTCACATATACTATATCCTATAAATACATATATACACAAACATACATATACTATATACTATACATACATACACAAGCATACATGTAGATATATGTATGTATGTGTATACCTTTAGAATTCTTTGTATCATGTTCTACAGCAGAATCAAGAGGTGAGCAGATATCTTCTCTTACAATATATTAAGATTACAATGTCCAAGGGCAAATTTTGCAATGGAGGCCTTAGCATGGGTGTAAGTGAGGTCATAAAAGGATGAACCCAGAAATGTGGGAGAAAGATAGCATCTTAGTTTGTATATGAAAGAGAAAGTAGTAGAAGCAACATCTCCTGGGATTTCTATGTAGACAGAATTAATTTTCCCCTGAAAGACAAGGAATATTGGTCTAAAGGGCTAGGACTCAAATCCTTGATGAAGCTTCCTGATCACCTAGGTCATAAAAATCTATGGATGCATCATCTCAGACTTCTCAGACATATCTCTACTGTCCCAATTAATGTATACTCTTATGACCTGATGTGTTTCTTTATGAAAATGATGTCTCTGAATACATCTGAACAAGTGTCATACTCTTACTGCATATTCTTCCTCGGTTATGATTGCACAAGCTTCCATTTTGTTAAATGCCAGTTGATTTACAAGTATCTCATTTTGTTCAAATCCCAAGTCTGAACAACCAGACTGGCCTGAATCAGGCCTGATCTAGAACAGGGTTGTCAGGGTTAGATGATAATGACCTCATGGATGACCTTGTATTTGAGGTTGGGGAAGGACATTGCAGAAGATGCAGAGACACAAGTGATAGGATGACTGAAAACTCTAGTTTGCAACCCATATATTTCTGGTTGCATATGTAAATTCTCTTAAGGGGAGAGAGTGGAACATTTCACTGAACTAATGGGATTAGCCCAATGGGGTGCTTGGATAGTTTGACATGAAACATTACCTCAAAGGAAAAAATTCATTGCTATTTTTAGCCACCTTATAAAAGCTAGATAGTAGAATAAGAAAATTGAAAGTAAACTATTCATACACGTTCAGTAACTAGAAACAAACTTACTGGTCAAGTTTTCATGGTCTTGAAGGCAGACTTACTAATAGACTGAGGAATTTCACAAGTGAAAGAGATGATGCTGTTGTGGATGGAGACTGTAAGACCAAGATCAGGAACCATGTACTCCCCCCTAAAGGTTTTGGTGGGAAAAATGTTACCTCTCACTAAGATTAGGACTATAAGAAAAGAAAATATGAATATGAAGATAAGAGCTTGGAACTCACCATGACTGTTAAAGAGCTTTGAACATACACTATTACCCCCTATCCCAAAAGATGAATTAATTCAATTCATTGTGCAGGGGGGAAAGGAAGGAACTTTTACCAGTAAGAAACTTGGGGGGTTGCAGAAATATAAACAAGACCTTAATGAAGTCAGTGGTTGCTGAGGGGTGGTTCAATAGGGCAAATGCAAGAGCCCCACTAACCCACACAGGTCTTTAGAAACATTGTTTTTTACAAAGTCAACTAATTTAGAAGTCCCTAGTAGAGATCATTTTTGGTCTGCTTTTAAGTGGCAAATATGGAGAGATTTGCCGCATTGGACACATAAAGATCATTTTTCTTTTAGCTAGTGGTTCCTAATGTGGGTTGTTAAGGAATTCTCTGTCTATCTGTCTAGCTCTTCATTCATTTACATATATGTATATTTAATGCACATAAATGATAATCTTGATAGGATGATAAATATAGATTAAATGAACCTCAAAGGAGGAGAGATCCTGAAAAATGGATGCAGGAGTATCTGGAAATGGCAATGGGGAATAAAAAGTATTCTAACTTCTCTACCATGACTAGTTAGTCTGAGGATATGAGTGAACATCCAAATGATACTTCCAAACCACTAAATGGTGGTCAGGAAAATCTTGTTATTAGAAGAGAGCTAGGCCTCATTGAATGAAGGATGAAAGGAGTGAGAGGTGAAAAGTTTAAAGATTAAAGAAAGCTTTTCATTATGGAGAAAGACATTCCAGAGAGCACAGTGGAGAGGGTGGGTAGGTTTTGAGTTAGGTGTTGGGAGGGTAAGAGGATGGGAATAAAAGGAATAAGCTGTAAGTGATGGAGAGCAGAGTTTATATGAAAACCAGGGGTAAAGAATCACTGGAATGGGGAATATGCTAATCATTGAAGAATAAATGCAGACAAATCAACTTCATCTCTAAGTGGATAAGACAGTAAGGACATTTTAGCACTGACCAAGCCTGGGACCTCCCTTAAAACTCCTAGCTGGACTCTTGGCAGCAGTCAGGTATGATCATACCAGGAAACCTCCAGTAGATCCACTGAGAATCTTTATTTTCTATGTAGTATTTGTGAAAGAAGGAATAAACATCATGAACTTCATGATTTAGAACCTTCGTGGGACTTTTGATAGCCTTCTATGATTGTGAGTAGGGACAGAAGGAAGCTGTTGGAGTTTCTCAAGACATCCTAGAAAGTTATCCCTAAACAATAATAAGTCTTGGGAAGGCTAAAACTTTTTCCTTCCCAGAGGTATATAGATCACTACATTAGCTCACTCCACAATAATCCTGTGTGACTGATATAAAGTAGATGGCCCCTGGTAGCATACAGTACACCCAAGGAAGCTAAATAAAGTTTTCATGCCAACCTTTGAGGCTATTTCCAATGTCCCCAATATGGTGGGCCATGCAGGCCAGATGCCAGGTGACTGGCATTGAGCTGTCAACATCAATAAAGTCTCATTTTATATTTCTATGACTGAAACTAGTCAGGAGCAGTTCATTCCTTGGAAGGAGTTCAGCATGCTTTCATCATCCTTCCCCAGAGATCCCTGATCTCTCCTTTATACTGCCATAGATTAGTGGTCAGATATCACAAAGAGGCAACATTTTCAGAGGGCAGTGATGTCCACCAATATATTAATGTTGAAATGTTGACAGCACTAGACAAGGCCATGGTGGCAGAGGCCCTGGATTTTACAGAGATATGTATGAGAGTTGAAAGGTGGGAAATAAATCTTTTTAAAAAATGTACTCATTGCGGGGAGGGTGAAGCCAAGAAGGTGCAATGGTAGAAAACAATTGAAAGAGTTCCTCTCCATTTACTTTTCCTAACAGATCTAGTAAATGTACCAGATTGAATCCTAATGGAAAAATCTAGAGAAAGTCATAGTGAGTTCTTTGTCCAGCCCACTTTGGCAGAGGGAGATAGACAAAAAAGTCTACATACTCTGAGGACTGAGTCACTTCAAGAGTATGCACAGCACACGGGTGTTCCTACATTGAAAGACCTTGGGCAGTATATCAAGAAAAAGAGGAGTTCAGAACCCATTAGCAGTAGTGTAGCTCAGATCTCAGGAGCAAAGCAGCATCTGACTTCCATCATCTAGCTCATCCTGCAGAGTAAAAATCAAGGAGGAAATTTCTGACCAAAGGGGAGGCTATAATTTCACCACTCTGAGCTAACAGAACTATCGATTCAACTGATAGAGGAGTTCATCAGTTATCTGCTCCTGCTCAGACTTAACCCAGGTCAGGAACTTGCAGAGATCAGATCAAGGGGCAACAATCAAACGTTGTCCTGAATCACACAACTCTGGTGGCACTGAAAGCTTGCAAGTCCCCAGGCTATCCCTGAGATCTTAGAATAACACTGCCTTCAATATCTCAAAAAAGCAACAAGACCATCCCTCCAAAAGTCTGAAGTCAAGAAGCAGACAAACCACAGTAACAGTCAACTCCACCACATTGAACTCCTATAGTTCTAAAATACTGAAGACAGTCACAAAGAAGAATGACTCTAAAACATATATAAGCATTAGTCAGAGAAAATAGTTTGAGCACAAACTAAACTAGAGATGAAGAGATGAAGCAGGAGTTAAAAATAGTTTAAAATGTTTTTGTAAATGGAATGAGAGCCCTTGAGGAAAAGAATTGGAAGATAAGTGAGAGCTATGTAAGAAAGAATTAGCTTGGCAAAAGAACTACAAAACATGGTCCAAGCATGGAACTTCCTGAAAATTTGAATAAACCAAATTGAAGTCAAGGCATAAGATAGATTTGCTAAATATGATAAATATCATTATATGTATAGGTATACATATATGTGTATCTATGTCTATATCTGTCTATATAAATAGTCAAAAGACTGAAAAAGTAGAAGAAAATGTAATATATCTCCTTGAAAAAAAACAACTGTGAAAAACATATAGAGAAGAAAAAAATTAAGAATCATTTGACTATCTAAATGCCATGACCAAAAAGAGAACCTATACAACATTTTTCAAGAAATCTTGAAAGAAAACTGCCCCAATCTCTTACAACCAGAGAGCAAAGGGGAAATAGAAAAAATCTACGTCACCTCTTGAAAGAAATCTCAAAATAAAAAATTCTAGGAATGTCAAAGTAAAAATCTAGGGCTTCTAGGTCAAAGAAAAAATATTATAAGCAACCCACCCCCCAAAAAAGATTTCAATTGCTGAGAAGCCACAGTCAGATATCACACATGACTTAACAGACACTACCATAATGAAGTAGGGAATTTGGAATATGATATAATATACTAGAAGGCAAAGGATATGGTCTTACAGGCAAGATTAATTTACTCCATAAAATTGACTAATACTGTAGAGAAAAAATTTGCAATAAAAGACTTAAAAGCATTCCTAACAGAACCAACCAAACAAACAAAAAACAGACCTGTGAAGAAACTTTGAATTAAAAACAAAGGAGTGAAGGTCATAAAAAAGTGAATATGAATAAACAGTGATAAAGACCTAAGCAAAGACAAACTGCTAAAGTTTAAATATGTGTATCCCCTCTAAATCCTATCATTATTGGGGTTCATAGAAAGAGTCCAATTAGATGGGACCTGAGAATGGTTTTGTTACTTCTTGACGTTCATTAAGAAATGAAAGAAAAGAGAACAGAAGGGGAATACACTGGGGGAGGAGGGAGAAGAAGCAAAGGGAAGGTTAGGGAAAACTATTTCATATAATTAAGGTGCATAGGAATATAACTAGAGAAACAAGGAAGCGGAAGGGATAAGAGTTGCTACTGACATTTGAATCTCACTCTCATCTGAACTGGTTGAAAGAACATACACATACACGCAGAATTGAATACACAAATAAATTTTGGTCAAAATGGAAGTAGGAGAAAAGAAACAGGGAAAGAGAAGGGAAAAAAGAGGGAGGACAGATTAACTGAGGGATTAGACCCAAGCAAAACAAATTTTAAGGATATGCAAAACTATTTATAGTTCTTTGTAACGTGGTAAAGAATGAGAATCTGAGGAAATGCCCATAAACTGGGTAACAAGTGAAGAAGTTATTGGATATAAATGGAATGAAATACTTATGATAACTCTTATCAGTATAATGGTCAAGTGGTGTTCTGGAGGACAAATGATGAAACATGTTACCTACCTCCTGGTATAGAAGTGAAAGACGCAGAATACAGAATGAAATAAACGTATTTTATAGGACATGATCAATTTGGATATTTGTTTTCATTCTTTATAAATATGTGTAATGGGGGATGTGGGGGAGGGAGAGGTCATATATATATGTATATATACATATATATATACATATATAAATATATATATGTATACACACATACATATATATATATATATATATATATATATAAACTGTTATGTGGTACATTGGATAGAGTGCCAGGACTGGAGTCAGGAGGTCTCATCTTCATGAGTTCAAATCTGGCCTCAGACACTGATGTGTGACCCTGGGTAAGTCCCTTAACCTTGTTTGTCTCAGTTTCCTCAACTATAAAATGAGCTGGAGAAGGAAATGACAAAGTACTCCAGTATATTTGCTAAGAAAACCCCAAATGAGGTCTCAAAGAGTCATGTACAACTGAACTGACTTAGCAATAAAGTGCCAGGCACTGTGCTAAGTACCCAGGATTTGAAGAAAGACAAAAGATACTTTCTTCACTCAAGGAGCTCAGAATCTGATGGGGGAAATAAAACGCAAATAATAATAAATAAACAAGAAATGTGCAGGCTATGTTGGAAATAATTAGTAGAAAGGAAGCACTGGAATTAAGAGGGACTTGTAAAAAATTCCTACAGAAGATTTCATTTTAGCTGATACTTGAAGAAACCAGGGACTTAAGGAGGCAGAGAAAAGGAGAGAATTACATGAATGAAGACCAACCAGTGAAAAAACCTGGAATCCAGAGACAGAGTATTTTATACGAGGAAAGGCAAGGAGGCCATTGTTATTGGATCACTGTACACAGTAGGAGTATATAAAGTTTAAGAAGATTGGAAATGCAGGTGTAGGCCAAATTTGAACGATAAAAATATTTTATCCAGTAAGTCAGTACTGTCAAGCTCAAATAGAAACAGGACAGCTAAATTATACATAAGGATAGCTGGCAGGCCACATGTTGACTTAGAAAACCACATATTTACATAATCTATGCTCTATTGCATTTTCATTTACTTTGTTAAATATTTTCTAATTACATTTTAATTTCATTTGGGCTGCACTTGGGAGTATTACCAGTCACAATGTTGTTTGTTGGTCACTTGACACCTCAGCTGTCAAGCTGATAGGGTTTTTTAAATTGGAGGGTGACACGGTCAGATTTGCACTTTAGGAAGATAATTTTGGCAGCTGATGGAGGATGGAATGGAATGGGGAAAAGACATATGATAGACAGACCAACCAACAATCTATTGCAGTAGTTTAGGTATGAATTGTGGAAGACCTGTAAATGCATGGTGACAGTGTTACAGGAGAGAAGGTGACATATATGAGAAATGTCATTAAATCGAAATCAATAAGCCTTGGCAATGAATTGGATATGTCGGGGGTAGTGACAGTGAAGAGTTGAAAATGTCAACCAGGTAAAGCCCACTCTTCAAAATGTGAGCAATCCAAGCTGAGATGAAAGCACAAAAGTTTTATTGGCAGGAAAACCAGACATTAGTGCTGAAACCCCCAGTACAAGGTACAAAGGAAGCCACAACCTAAGAGAGGCAGGGAAGATTTAAGCTTGAAAGCCACAAAGGAAAGCTTCAGGCAGGGGTTTGGAGAAGGAATGGACAAGCTTTCCCAGGAACAGGTGGATGTAGAAGCAGGATATATTTTCAGGAACAGTTGACTAGTTTGGGTCAATTTAGCGGGGGTTAGGCACTGCAAAGACAAGCACCCGATAAACACAGGAGGGCCTACTGTACAGGTTCTTAGATCTGTTTTTCTAAAAAGAAAGCAAGTTTTGAGGGGTCAACAAGCACTTTAATCAAGCATAAGTATCATTCACTTAGTTCAGGGGAAAAAGTCAGCACCCTGAACTTCAGAGAAAATACAGAGAAATAAAATCAACGAGAGAGGGCTTCCAACTTAGTAAGCACTGCATACATCACAGATAACTATCTGACCATACATACACAGTTATCAGAGAGAGATGCACCAACATCTGAGTTGAGTCTTTTCTGGCCAAACACTTCCAATGAGTAAGCCCCAAAACAAAACCTCACCTGAGAGTATATTTACACTTTTCAGAGCCAGATGACACCGCAAGGGCATCACATAACCCCTGAGAGCCAGTGTCTCATTAACAGAAGGTATAGGCCTTCCTACACATCTCCCCTAATCAAACTCCCCTTAATGGGCAGTCCCATTAATGGATGGGAAATATCTTTAATCTCATTAGTATTACAGGCACAGCCCAGCAAGGTCATCCAGAAAACCAGCAAAGGAGTCTGGGGGGGTAAGAAAGGTTCACTTCAGGCTCTTGATTGGCTCCTTTCAAAAGGCTTTTTCTGTGTCCAGAGCATCAACATGGTGAAGTAACTCATAAAAAAACATTAATCTCAGGGGTACTTCCACAAACATAATACCTACTTTGGAAGCCAGGAGGGGATTAGGAGAATGGTAGTACCCTCAAGAGTAATAAAAAAGTTTGTTAAAGTAAAGGGGGTTGAGGAGAAAGATATGATAAAAATTCAATTTTGGACATGTTTACAGGACATCCAGTTCAAGATTCCAATAGGCAGTTGGAGATTTGAGCCTTGGAGGTTAGGACTGGACAAATAGATTTGAGAATCATTAGAATAGAGATTATAATAGAATTTCTCCAAGTGAATTAGTATAGAATCATAAGAAAAGAAACCCAAGTCAGAATCCTGTGGGACACCCAGAGTTGATGGGTATGACCTGGATAAATATCCTAGGAAGAAGACTATGAAGGAACTTTCCTATCCGTATGAAAACTAGAAGAAAATGGTGTCCCCCAAACGTAATAAAACAAAATATCAAGGAGAAAAGGGTAATTGGCACTATCAATGACTACATAGAGGTCAAGAAGAATGAGAATTAGGAAAAGAGCATTGAATCTGGCAACTGAGAGATTATCAGGGACTTTGATGAAAGCAGTTTTAGAATGATGAGGTTAGAAGACAGATTAAGAAAATTAAGAAGAGAGGGCGAGGAGTGGAAGAAGAGGTCCCTGCTGTAGATGAATTTCTTGAGGAGTTTAACCACAAAAAGCCATAGAGATTGGAAATGATAGTAGGGCTGGATAGATCCAGTGAGGGGATTTTTGTGAATGAGAGACATCAAGGCTGTCACACCGTGTTGAAGTGGGCATATGACAATATAATCTCTAAGATGAAAATTCTCTTAGTCAGTGTAGGAGCAATTCTGAGTCTCTGGATGAAGATGAGGGAAAATCCTTACATAACTCATGAAGGAAACATGGCAGACCCTCATCAGAGACTGCTAAAGGGGCAAAATTTTAGTATCACTCCCTGCTGCCACCTCTCCTCTCCTATGGGGCTTCCAGTGATACAGAGATCTTAGATGGTCAGCTGGGTACATTGATTGGTAGTATAGCACAAGTCTCAGTATCAACTTTAGCACAGGGAAAGGCCACATACAAGAGAAAAGTAACATCTTAGTTACCTTATTACAGTTGACCTTGATCTGTGATGATTAGTCACTGTGCTGAAAATGTCATCATCTGTGCTCTGTCTCCATTATTCCTAGTACCATTCCAGTTCATTGTCACTATTTTCCATCAGAAAATCTACTGTGGACTGCCTCTAACATCACCCACCCTATGAGACTAGTCATTCTAACATCGAATCTTGGTTCTCTTGGTTACCCTGACACTATACTCTTTCATAGGACTATCACGTTTCTCACCTCCCCGCTTCTTGTCCCATTTCTTTTGGCTCTCTTTCCATTTCTGTTTTTCTTTTACTTGCACTAAGCTTCTATTCCAGTGATTCTTGTAGTCAATAGTCCAAAAATATTTGTTAAGCACCTATTGTATGCTAGACACTATGTAAGCAGTGGGGATACAAAGAAAGTTTTTAAAAAATCAATCCCTCCTCTCAAGTGACTCACAGTCTAGTGGAAGAGACAACACAGAAATAACTGCATTTATCTACACAAGAAAATGGGAGCTAATCTTCAGAGGGAAAGCGCTAAAGGTTTAGGAAAGACTTCTTTAAAAGGTAGGACTTTAGCTGAAACTTGAAGGAAGTCAGGGAAGCCAGGAAGTGGAGATAAAGAAAGATAAAAGTTCTAGGTATGGAGACTAGCCAGAATGCCCAGAGTTGGGAGAGAAACTTCTTATGTTCTTGAGCTCATAGTTGTCCAGTAATAGCACTAGGGTCATTTTGGTGGAGGACAGTAAAGTGATGCAGTGGATCTGGGCCTGGAGTCAGGAAGAATCAAGTTCAAATCTGATCTCAGACACTTGGTAGCTGTGTGACCCTGGCCAACTCACTTAACTCTGTTTTCCTCAATTTCCTCTGTGAAATGAACTGGAGAAGGCAATGGCAAATCACTTCAGGATCTCTGCCAAGAAAACCACAAATACAGTCACAAAGAATTAGATATGGCTGAAAACAACTGAACAACAAAAAACAGATCATATAGATACATACACAAATACAGACACACATACATATATATGTATATGTATGTATGTATGCATGAATATGTACACTACAGTGACCACATCTGACAAGATAGATAGTCCTATCAACAAATCTGTATACTTACTTATAGAGAGGTGCCAATTGTTTCTTAAATGTTTGATAGCATTTTTCTGTAAATTCATTAGGAACAGGAGTTTTTCTTTGGTAATTCCATTATAACTATTTCTATTTCTTTTTCTGAGACTGGATTATTTAAGATTCTGTAACTCCAGTGCAATAGCCCCATAGAAGCTGCTATGAATGTCATATGTATTTCCAGGCAGAACTCTCTTCCTCAAAGGCAAAACCAAAATATTTATTTAGAACATCACCATTAGTATACCAAGAGGTAAGATTTAGCAAGGTACTCCTCACCAATCCAGATAGGGGTATTCTTAAGCATTCTTTCTGTTAGACCTTCCTGCAAACAAGTTCCCCTAGGTAAAACTTCTGCCTCCACTCCCACCATATGACTCAGGCTCCATTTGTCTCAGGATGTATCAGGTATGAGCTGGCCCAGAGCTTAAAACAGGTCACATAGGCCTATTAATAGATGGGGAAGATCTTCCTATTCCATTAACATCACAGATTCTTATGGGTCTTCTGTCAGCTTGGATACTTTATATTTTTGAAGATATTCCTTCAAAATTCCTTCAGTTTTGTTAGCATATTACTGTGCATAAAGAATTTTGATTATTCTGTTTATTTCTTCTGATTTTGTTATAATTTCACCCTGATCATTTGTTATTATGTCGATTTAATTTTAAGACTGAAAATTAAATTGTCATCTTTTACTGGATTACGGAAAACACAAGGGAATTCAAAAACAAACATCTATTTGTGCTTCATTGACTACACTAAAGCCTGTGGCTCTTTGGAGATCCATAAAGAGATCATTTATTTATCTCCTGAGAAACCTGTATGCAGGTCACAAAGCAACAGTAAAACCAAACACGGAACAACCTTTAAGTTTAAGATTGGAACAAGGTTGTATATTGCCATCTTATTAATTTAACTCATATTCAGAGTTCACCATGCAAAATGCTAGACTGAATGAAGCAAAAGTCAGAATTAAGGTTGCCAGGAAAAATATCAACCATCTTATATATTGAAGCAATATCATTCTGATGGCAAAAGTAGAAAAATTAAGAAATTGTTTTGATGAGGGTGTAACAGAATAGTGTAAAAGTTGACTTGAAGCTTAACATCCAAAAAAACTAAGATCTTGGCTACTGGTTCCATCATTTCCTGGCAAACAGAGGAAGAAGAAATGGAGGTAGTGTCAGATTTTATATTCTTGGGCTCAAAGTTCAATGCAGATGGCAACTTCAGCCATCAAATTAAAAAAATTCTTGCTCCTTGGAAGGCAAACTGTAACAAATCTGGACAGCACACTGAAAACCAGAGATATTATATTGCTGGTGAATGTCCATATGGTAAAAGCTATGCTTTTTCCAGTAGCAATATATAGGTATGAGAGCTGGACTATAAGGAAAGCTGAACACTACAGAATTGATACTCTTGAACTGTGGTACTGGAGAAGACATTTAGGAGTCCTTTGGCCAGCAAGGAGATCAAGCCAATCAATACTTAAGGAAATTAATTCATACTATTCACTAGCAGGTCAAATATTGAATCTGAAACTGTGGCCAAACAACTAGAAGACAGGACTCATTGGAAAAGACCTCGACGCTGTGCTAGAGTGAAGGTAAAAGGAAAATGGGATGGCAGAGGACAAAATGGATAGGTAGTATTTTGGAAGCAATGAACATGATCATGGACAGACTTTGGGAGATAGTGGAAGATAGAGGACCTGTCTATGGAGTTATGAAGAATCAGACATGACTGAATGATGGAACAGCAACAAAATGCAGATTTCCTTCCCTTTATATTTGGAATTCTTTCTTTTGAATACTTTATTGCTTCTCAGTAAAATTGTTCTACTTAACCAATATATTTCTTGAAGTTTGAAGGCTCAGCATTTTTTTTCTGAGATGATCTCTGTATTATTTTAATTAATATTTTTTTCTGTGTTAAAAAGTTCTGGGTAGATCTCTTATATTATGTCTTACATTGTGGTGTTCAGATTTGTTGACTTTATTCTTTTTTGAGATATATAATCCTTAACTTATCTTTATGTGTCCTGTCAATGAGATTAAGCTTTGTTTTTATGGACAGTATGATTTCTTTTAATCTTACTGGAATTTGCTTCTTTTCTTCCAGATTACTCTTCACCTTCAAGTATTTGCATTCCTAATTGATTACCCTTCATTTGTTTGTTTGTCACTGCAAATTCACAGAGCATTGTACACTTTGTCACAGTCTGCACAAATTTCTGCCTTTTGGAGTTTGGGTCTTCCATAGTACTGGGAGAAAGGGGAGGGATGCAAACCCAGATGCATCCTTCCCAACTTCCTCTACTAATACTCTACTCCAAAACAGAGTACTGTTAGGTAACTGTCATGGCCTAAACCAATTGCTGCCTATTGAAGTTTGGATCTCTTAGGCACTGGGAAGAAGGAGAGGGATTGGGAGTGAAGTGACTTGGCTTGTACAGTCATCATATGGGGAGTAAAGTGAGTGGTGCTGGTGGTGGGGAGCTGAGTGAGTGTTAGTTAGACATTAGCTCATGCAGTTTTTACTTTGTCTGGGTTCTTGATATTTTAAACTGGAGACAACTGAAATTGCTTTATCTCTGGCTCAAAATGTCTATTTTGAAGAGATTTGGATAATCAGAGAAATATCTAGTTATCCATCTCGTTGGTCACATTGATTCCCTCTGGTTTTGTCTCTTCTCTTTTCATGCTCACTTAAACAAATAACTTACAACCTTCCCATCCTTTTTTTTCTCCAGCTTCGTATCTGAAATCCTGAGCCCAGGAGAACCAAGATGGTGATGTCGTAGAAAGAAGCACAGCTGAGCTCCTATATGACTCCTCAACCAAGAGCTAGAAATTCACCAGATCCAATCCTGACCAGTAAATACAAGGAAAATATTACATCAAGGCATATTTGCAATCCAGTTCAGCCTAGAAAGATAAAAAGAGAGGTCTGTGGATACCTCAGATGGGGTCTAGATAGTGGTATGCTTCACAGATCATTTTAGCATACAGCAACTAATAGAGGACCTTGACTATGCATCAGTAAAAGAGTCCAAGATCCTTATGACCTCTACCCCTACCTTGTGTAAGTGTTTCTTGAAGCAGAAACATTTCGATTGATAGTTTTGTAATTAACTGGACAGATCAAAGACAAAGGTCCAGAGCAGATTGAGGAGGAGACCTAGGGATACTGTTCCATGTATATCCAGCACCCCTGGCCCTAGATTGTATACTGAGTAATCAGTTTAAAAGGAAACAGTAGCAGTGTGACCCAGGACATGATCTGGGTCTCATTTCTAGCCACAACCCAATCTTAGGCCAATCTTAAGCCTTGTAAGCTTTCCAGTTGACTAATAACACCTGAGTCCAGCATTTCTAGAACTCTAACCAGAGGCAAACCCACAGTTGTGTTTCTCAGACCTAAAAGTAGGCATAGAATTTTTAGTAGTCATCAGACTATATATTCTCCATTATACTATATTGTGTAAGAAATAAAGATCTTACCAAGTGCTTCATGGACAAACTGGTGAAGCCAGGAAAAGAATTTTATTGAATGTCTTGTAAAATCTGGGTGTCTAAAAATATAGGCACACCCTTACATGAGAAAATAAAATCATTTATTCCCTGTCTGGAATGCAAATTCCCTCCTCAATTTCCCATTGGTTAGGTATTACAGAATTTTCAGCCTATCTGAAAACACCTAAAACTTCCCCACCCATGTGAGTCCCTGCCTTTAGTTTACATTTCCCTTTTCCCTCATTTCAATTCCCTCCCCTCCTTTCATTTTCATACTTTATACTTTATTTAGTAAAGAAATTCCAAGTCATAAATACTCTTAGGTTTCTGTCACTCAGACTGTATGATCTCCATAGCATGAGAAAGGAATTTTCTCATTTGGAAAGAGAGTTGACAAAAACATGAATTGAAGATCCAACCCAAGATATCGATAAGAAAACATCTCATCATCTAAGCCAATGCCTGGGTTAATGGGTCCCTATCCTTGGTGAGCAACACCTGATCTGGCAGTTTTTTCTTTTTTTTTTTTGATACAAAGCAAAAAGGCATTTTCAGAGCACAAAGGAGGAGAGCCTGCTCTTTAGATATACTGATTAATAAGTGGCTAACATCCTCTACTGCTTTCTTTTTCAATCAGTTTATCTCTTACATTAGCAAGTATGGCTCCTTAGGTTTCACAAATTATGTTTCCTATAATTTCTGTGAAAACAAAATTCAATTATCTTTTACAATTGGGAACACTGAAAATTTCATGGTCACCAGTCTGAGTTGTCCTTGAAATTCTGGAATAGCATAAAACTCAATACTCTAAGAAATCAGCATCAGCATCAGCAACTTAGAGATAAAAGCTTATTTGAGATCTTCTATACAGAAATGTGAGAAGCCTGGACCTACCATAGAGACTGAGGTCAGAAAGAACATTGAAATAATGAGCAAACAAAGGAAGAATCCCTTAATAAAGAGCTTGTATGATGACAGAGACCTTCAAGAAATAAATCCCAAAGAAAAGAATGACTCCAAAGCATCTCCAAGCAAAGCCTCAAAAAAAAAATCCAAAAAAATCTCTTGGGCACAAGTTCAACTAGAATTCTTGGAACAGAATCATGAAGACCAAAATAACAACAAAGCTGAAATTATTTTTAAAACCAGATGAGAAAACTGAATGAAAAAAATAGAAAAGAAATGAAAGCAATGAAATAAAGAATTGGAAAGAAAATTAGCAGCTTAGTACAAGATGTACAAAATCTTATTCAAGAAAAAAATTCCTTGAAAATTAGAATAAACCAAATAGACAATAACAATACCATGAGACAACAAGAAATAATGTGAATTTTAAGAGTTGAAGAGACAGTTTCTGGGTAATTTAATCATTTTAATAATGAGGCTATTATGTTTATTAATAAATTGAGCTCAGTGACACTCTCAAATGGTAGAGACTCTTCCTCATGGTGGGCTCATAGTTTCAATGCTCTTGGAAGAAGGAGTATTCCTGAGTGCAGCAATCAATGCTGATTGGTTAACAATTAATGAGAAAATGAATATTACAATAGAGGCTTGGGTGCGTGACTTGGATCATCCATGTCTTGATCAAAGAGACATCAATTTCCATATCACTTGTCTGACAGAAAGGAGGATCCTTGACCTGCCTGTGTAGACACAACGAGCAGGAATCCTCTCATTAGCCCAAACTTAGAACTTCTTTTCCTGTCTGATTAGATCTTGGCCTGAGTAAATCTTTGAGAAAAATTACCCACACTGGTTGATTTTTGGATGAAGAAGTAGAAAAAGGGGAAAACCTTTGTTCTGATTTACTTATTAATTATTAATACAAGAGAGAAATAATCATTTTCTCAATGATGAATCAAAATTGAAAGACTAAAAACATAAGTAAATGTAAGTATTTCATAGCAAAAAATAACCAAACCCAACAACTCACTAGGGAAACAGAGCAATGAGAGATAATTTAAGAATCAATAGACTGCCAGAAGGTTATGACTCCAAAACCAAAGAACCTAGAAATTGTATTCAAGAAATTAAAAAAAGTCCAGATATCTTAGAGAAATGCAAAATAAAAATGAAAAGAAGTCTTTGGTAGAATCCTAAAGAAATTCCAAAAGGATAACTCAAAGGAGTATTAAAGCCAAAATTCATGACTTCTAAGTAAAAAACAAATAAACAAACAAAAAACAGCAAGTAACCAAAAACAAAGAATTCAAGTACATGGCAACCATAGTAAGAATCAGTAAGATTCAGCTATTACCACCATAAAGAAATAGAGAACTTAAAGTTCCAGAAGGAAAAGGATATGGGTTCATAACCAAGAATAACTTACCCATTCTACCCACCCAAATTGAGTCATTTTGCTGATTATATCCCTATAGCAGGAAAAAAATGAATCTCTAGAAATAGAGAACTTCCAAGAATCCTGATGAAAAAAATCTGAGATGTGCAATGATACAGACATTCCATCAGAAACTCTATATGCATCAGATTAGTAGGAGGCCTAGGATTTATTCTTTGTTTTCTTGATTACAAAAACATGAAAAGGGAGGTTTAGGGAAATAAAGAATGGAAAAAATTACTGAAATAGAGATTAGTGTTCTTTTTTTTAAGTGACTACTTCTTCAAATTCACTAACTAACTTCTCTTTCTTGTGTCTAGAATATAGTAATCTCTCGCAAATTTTAACCTAAATCTAACTCTAGCTGACCACTATTTTTCCAATTCAAATTCAGCAGCTTTCAATCTATTTCAGAATTTGTGGTTTCTTATTTCCTGAAGTCACCTAGGCAACTCTCTGCAAGACCCTCAGACACTAGGAAATTGAACATATAGATACTAAAGAAATAACTTCTTTAGAAGTTAACTCCATTTTGTAGTTTTGAGAGTAACTTATTTTTGCTTTTCTGCTTCACATTGGAGAGAAAGTGTTTAGAATCTAAGGGTTTGGAATTCAGATATATTGTACTACTAGATCAAAGGCTGTATCTCAGGACTGATTTTTTCCTCTTTTGCCTCAAGGTTAGAAACTGTGATATTTAGTCACCTTTGAAAACAGAGATATTTCGGTACATAATGTACGCACACACACACACACACACATATATATGTATACACACACAAATAATTCACTTGAATCACAAGTACAATTTTGTCTTTGTGCTGCAGAAATAAAATGGTAGCAAGTGTTTCAATATTCAGTTTTATTTAGATGCTTATTGCTTATCAAAGTGAATTAGCTAAGTCCTTCCTACTTTATCATATTGTCTGAGAGTGTCAAGAACATATTGGTGTTCAATACATAGCAGCACAGGATATTTAATTAGTTGTACTTCCTGGTAAACAAATAGACTGTCATGAAAATGCTGTTAACTTTTTGCTAAAAGCAAAGTTAGAAATAACGTAAGAAAACTCCTCATACTGGCAGTTTGTCGTTCTATCCTCATATCCTTCTGAAAAATAAAGATATGAAAATGAAATAAATGGAGAAAATGCTTTGAAATAACTTCTAAAAATTTCAAACAAGTTTCAATTTCACATTTAAATAGTTTATGACTTCCTACATGTTTTTCCTGTTTCTAGACAAGATCTGACTATGTAGGTTAGGATAGATCTTTACTTGGAAGATGATTGTTATCTCTTGATCTTGATTGGCTCAGGGGTCTGCAACATTTTTGTGGTCTCTGACCATGCTGGTCATCTAAGGGTGTTAAAGACTCACCCCCAGTAAAGTCCTTTAAACTTGATCGACATCCCAAGATCCTGGATTACTATTTCCTACTATGCTAACCAGATACATTTCCCTATGGTGGTAAGGGAGGTTGCATTTATCTAAGCTAAATGCTTCAGTATCATTGTTGAACTTTTTTTCTTATGTTTTGCTTAAGTAAATCTCTATTTGTTAATTGTTGAATGACCTATGAGTGCCTATAAGAGCCTGAATTAGGTCTGTCATATATATATATATATATGTGTGTGTGTGTGTGTGTGTGTGTGTGTGTATGTGTGTGTGTGTACACGCACACACATTCATATATATGTCTACCTGTACAATTTGGAACTTCTGGCTCCTTTCAAAACTCAGTTCTGCTACCACCTCCTACCCTAAACTCTTTCTAATTATCCCAACAAAAGTTCCTTGAGGGCAGAGACTATTTTGTTTTTATTTTTGAATCACAAGTTTTAGTGCAAAGTCTTGTACATAGTAGGGTAGCAATAAATGTTTATTGAATTTAATTAAATTGAATATTATTTTCCTGTTCCTCAGAGTAGTGTTTTGACTGTTTTTACTACCTTTTTAAAATTAGAGTGTATTGCTTTTCCACACATTTAAACAAGAATATTAATTTTCTCCCTCAAATTTGACTTTGCTAAGGTTGAGCTTCTTAGACCCAACTGAAGTAAAAGGTTGAATGATTAGATTCTGCTTGATAACTAATAATAAGACAAAATCCATACTTACAAATTGGCACATTTGTGAAGTGATGAGTATAAAATAAACTGAAACTTTGTAAATTACCTAGTACCAAGGTCTAAACCTTCAATGCTTTGATATCTTGTGCCATTCAAGAGAAAAAGGAAAGTAAGAAAAAAGGAAGAAAAGGGGGAAAAAGGAAAAGAGGGAAGAAGGAAGGAAGGAAGGAAAAAAGAAAGGAAAGAAAGAATAAAGTAAAAAATGAAAAAAGAAAAGATGCTTTTTCAGTACAGAAACTTCTATCCCTCCAGTTGTTATAGATGATTTGTATGACCTATACTTGAATTAACTGGAATAGTGATTTAGGAGCTTTTGGAAATTAATGGCCTACTTTTTTATTTCTTGATACCTTTCTTCCATCATCTAAAAGTCATTGATAATATATTTATTTCAAAACAAATTAATTTTGATCTTAGAATGTCATCCCATGATAAACTTGAGTTGAGTAGAACTAGACTATACTGAGCATTTTTGGTTTATTCATTAAAATTGTTGTTAGTATACATAGGGCTTATTTCCAGTAGAAGGCTTATGCCAAATCATAAAAAACATACAAGTTCTTTCAGTAAAACATGATTCATATTATTTCTAAAATGTAGACTTGACTACATGCTAAACAAGGACATCATACATAAACCTTGGCTAATATTCCTCATTTGGTGATCCTGATGGCACCCTTTTTGCTGCATCACCAATAGTATTTTTTTAAAGTGGAACATCAAACAGACTTTAGCCCTAGAAAATGTAAAGTATATCCAACAAGTTCTCCTTTTAGGTCCTTAAGACCCTGGAAAGACTATATTTCTGGAGGTTCATAAAGACCAGGTTGAGTTGAGCCTTTGGCAGTCCCCAAGAGGTGGTCAGAATAAGCCTCTGTTAGTTGTCTAGTGCTCCAAGTACTCCAGTGTAGTCACTTATATCACTTTTGAAAAGCAGTTGCTTACCTCTTATAGGGACCTATTTGTTACTGAACTGATGAAACAGGGTCATACAATCACCCTTTATCCAGAGTTGTGCATTATGGGTTGGATGGTGCCTCTGAAGAGAGCATAGGAAACTTCTATTGCTAAGTGAAATGGTGCATTAGAATTATGCTTGTAAACAACTTATTGTTGGATTCTGATTTTTGTTGTTTACAAGAAACATGTTTAAAAAGGAAAGAAACACAGGGTTAAAATGGAGGGTTGGAGTAAAATTTATTATACTTCAACTGATACAAAAAAGGCAGGGGTAGCAATAATGGTCTCAGACAAAGTTATACTTGTAATAGATTTACTTAAAAGAGATAAATAGGGTAACTACATTTTGATGAAAGATACCATAGACAATGAAGCAATATCGGTACTGAGCCTATATGAACCAAATACTATAGTATCTAGATTTTTAAAAGAAAAGGTAAATGAATTACAGATGGAGATAGATGATAGTACCATAAATAGTAGGCGACTTTAATCTTCCCCTCATAAAACTAGATAAATCTAACAAAAAAATGAGAAAAAAGTTAAGGAAATGAATAGAATTTTAGATAAACTAGATATGATAGATGTCTGGAGACTTTTTTTTTCTCAGCTGTTCATGCTACCTTTACAAAGATTGATCATATATTAGTTCATAAAAATTTTATAGTGAAAAACATAAAAATTAAAAGTGTGCTTTTCAGATCATGTTGAAATAAAAATTTAGTTTAATAAGGAACCAAAGAAACATAGATTAAAAGCTGATTGGAGAGCAAACAACCTAATCTTAAAGAATGAGTGAGTTAAAGAACAAGTCATAGAAATAGCTAATGATTTCATTAAAGAGAAAGACAATGTAGAGACCACATATCAAAACCTATGGAATACAGCAAAAGAGATCATTAGAAGAAATTTTATATCTTCAAAAGCTTACATCAATAAAATAGAGGACAACAGACTAATAGGTTGGGTATGCAATTTTAAAAAAGCTAGAAAAATACCTAAAATCCCCAATTAAACACTAAATTAGAAATCCTAAAAATGAAAAGTAATATTAATAAAACTGAGTAAAAAACCCATTGAATTAATAAATAAAACTAGGAGTTGGTTTTATGAAAAAAAAACAAAATAAATAATTAGTTCATTTGATTTTTAAAAGAGAAAAGAAAACTAAAATCATTAGTATATAATGGTAATTTAAAGGGGAACATCTTTTCTATTCATTAATAGACCCATGTGACCTGCTTGAGTCATATGGAAGTCTGAATCACATAAGCCTGTGATGAGAGTAGCTTTGCAAATGGCTGGAGTAGGAAGGGGTGGAGCAGAAAGGGTGGAGAAGAGCTGAGAGAAAGTCGGTCAGGCTAGTCAGAGTTGCGAAGGATAGAGAAAGTATGCAAATGGGGCAGCAACTGGCATGAGTGAGAGAGTTTGTGATTTTGTTTAAGGGAATTGGTTTGTGGGAAGCTAAACAGATGGAACATTTGGGGATGAAAGTGCCCTTTGTATTGTTATTATGTATAGACTTTCTTGCTTAGATGGATTTGGTTTTCTGGTATTGGGATTTGGCTTTCTGTTGTTTGAATTAATGTTTCAATTCTGTCTTCCATGAGGAGAGTCTATTATGCTTTGCAATTTAGAATTGTGTTGGCATATTCATGGCCATCGTAGGTACTGTGAATGTCACATTGGTACTACCTTTGGTGATGAGAATGGAATTATGAAATATCAGACCTTTATTTGTAGGCAGAAAGGTTTTGGAGAGAGAAATGGATATTCCATGTTGGGAAGATTTATCTTACTCCTTCCGAGCAATAGAATGGATTAAAAGCACAGGGCTCTGTGAAAACTGGGAACCAAGGTTACAGAAGGGAGAATCTAGAGATTTGAAAATGTGTTTGCAAGGAATACCAAGAGAACCAGAGAAAGAAGTGGCAGGTGTATGTAGGAGATGCTAGGTCTTGCTAACAAGTTACCTTTTTATGCATAAAGCAGAGACAAACTGCTGGAAGAGAAAGCTCAGATAGAAAAGGAGTTGACTGGTTTGCATGAGAAGTTCTTTATGCAGCAGCATGCAAACTCTGCTTTAGAAGAATAAGCTAGAAAGTCTCAGGTGGTAGAAGAAAAGGTTGTTGTTAGTTTAGCTCACAAAAAGAAGCAAAAAAGTAACAAAAGAAAAGTGAATCCAGCTCTTGCACAGGCTGATCCTGATCAGGGCCCAGATACCTGGGAGGAAGACCCACTGTGGGAGGGAAATGAAGCAAATGTAGATGAAGAGGCTTCTAAGAATGTGGGAGCATGTCCAGCGTTACAAAGGAAGCAGGAGGATCGGAGAGCAATGCAATGTTCGGGGAGGTAATTGAGGATTTTACTTAGCAGGAGGTCACAGATATTTTGAGTTGATTCACCCAAAGTATG
>CM053771.1:341518878-341541062 GCA_028658325.1 Potorous gilbertii
ACTGATCCAGCAATATCACTACTAAGTCTGTATCCCAAAGTGAGGATAGAAAATGGAAAAGGACCCATATGTACAAAAATATTTATAGCAGCTCTTTTTGTGGTGGCAAAGAATTAGAAATTGAGGAAATGTCCATCTATTATTGGGGGATAGCTGAACAAATGGTGGCATATGAATGTAATGGAATACTGTTGTGCTGAAGATAGCTCTCCTCCTTCCCAGGCTTCCAAAGACAATGTCCCTGTGGATGGGGCTAAATGCTACATATCTAACTGTAGAGTAAAAGGAAAAAATACAACCAAGACATTCCCCAATTATGAAGGGATTTGTTCCTAAAGTTCACTCGTAAGTTAGTTGCTTATAACTTATAATATGATTGGATTCCAAAGCAGCCTAAGAAAACCTATTCAATCTGTAATGTTACTGAATTACAGTGTCATATACACTAATCACCATTTTTTAAATGGTTTGGGGGTGGGAGTATTTCAGTTCAATGTGGATGCCAGGAAAACATTTTCCTCCCCCATGTCCATCCTGCATCAGCAGCTTTATCAGGGTGAGGAAAGGGATAATCCTAAGCTTGTCCTATAAAAGCTCTTTCTCATTTGATAATGAGCTCTGAATCCATTGGATTATTACAGGGATTTTGTTCTATAGTAATCTTTCAAGAAAAGCGAACAAACAACCGAGAGGGCAAGAGGAAGCCACACTGAGAAATCTGTATTCTTTAAAGAATAAATTTGAAAGAATCCAGGCTCATCAAAATGAATCTCTTCTGTTTTTCACTGGTAAGTTTTCTTACTTATACTATTCATGTGTTCTTGTTTTTCTCCAGTGTCAATGATGGGGAATTTCATTTGGTGAAATGTACATTAAAGATGCCTCAAGAAATTACTTATCAAAAAGGGAATTTTGGTAAAGGCTCAAACTAAATCTACTTACATATAAATAATAACTTATGTTAGTTATGTACGTTCATCTGCAAAATTTACAAAACTGTTACAGTGGAAATATTTTGGGAGGCAATATGCTAGACTGGAAAGAGGGCTCAATTTGGAGTCAAATCACCTGAGTTAGAATGCTGGTTTTTCTACTTGCCATATTATGACCTTAGGAAAGCTATTTAATCTTCCTGTGAAATTTGTAAATTTATAAAATAAAGGATTAGATTGATAACTTCTAAAGATACCTTTGAGCACTAGAAAACTAATGTAACATTATGCTTAATATGACCACATAAAATATATGTATGTATGCAGTATATTTATGTATACATATATGCTATTTATGTTCATATAAATTTTACTTATTAGTGTACTCAACATATGTTTGCAAAATATGCTGTTATTTACTTTACTTGTTTAGCCATTGACACTTGACACTTCAGTCATTCTGGAAAGAAGAAGCTTCCTGACCCAGTGAAAAGAGCCCTTGATGTGGATTCAGAGTTTGGGTTCAAATCCTAGGCCTGCCACTTACTGCCTATGTGAAATTAGGCATGTTAGGAAATATCTCCAGATCTCAGTTTCTTTATCTATTAAGAGAAGGAGTTAGTCTCGATGACCTCTAAAGTTCTGTACAGCTTTGAATCTATGGTCCAATTTTTTTCTTCAATGTTTGTGTTATCAATTCCCTTAAAATGTCAGTAAAGATAATATTATATTTCTATGGAAGTGTTTTTTCCTACTTGTGCTATGCTGTAAAAGGAAAATACAATGGAATAGTTAGCTTTCAAAATTACACTCAAGGCTTAAAACTATTTCTCTGAATTATTTTTCTTTCTTGGATTTTCCCCTTTTGACCAGGAGAAGAGAATCAGCGAAAGTTAATAGGCAGATATAGTTCTATAAATACATTGCAACTAAAATCAGCATTTGTGCCCATCTGCTACTGCTATTGATTTCGGAAATAATCCTGTGTAAAGTATAAAGATTGATGTTGATACTACTGCATATTTCTTGCTTTTCCAAGATGTTAAAAGAAGATGTCAGTCATTTTGGGAGAAGGACGAAATGGTTCATACAATAACAGAACAGAGGTTGCTTATTTTAGGTTCAGTTCCAAATAATATTAATTTATCAGTCAGAGGTAGTGCTTACTTGAGATGTAATAATGTCAGAGGAAAGCAATTTCAAGCCAAGATAAGGAATTAATTTTACAGCACCTTTAAAAATAAAATATATCAATGGATTTTGAGGAGATGAGGCATCTGATGTGACTTTCTAAATAGGCCCAATTTCCTGAATTAAATTTAATTAATTGAGTTTGACAATCATTTGAAAATGTCTGTCATGCACAAGGAAGTATGCATGCTGTACATTGGGGATGCAATGTGAACCAAACAGTTCATTACCAAAAGTAGTTTATATTCTAGTGGATTGTCTTTAAAACTAAATTATTTGAACTTTGTTAAAATGTTTCTTGTTTATATGAAAAAATAAAGTTCATAGGTGTTCATATGAGCATTATATGAACTATAAAATATTTTTAATTATTCTGGATGAATATCAGAGTCCATACATGAGTGTTTCTGTAATACTTCATGTTTTGGTAGAGTATGTCATTAATTTATGATCTAAAGACAAAGAACACACTATGATGACAAGTTAATAAAAATGGCTACCCTGCTTCACACATAAGGAAGGGAACTTAAGAAAGTACTGATTCCAAATCGTACACACATTTGCTAACTCTTTCTGCTAGGACCTAGTGACCATCATATCATATGTCAAAGAAGTCTTGCCTTATAAATTTTTAACAAACAAAAATATTACTTCTCATCTAATGTTTTCCTAAGGAAGTTTCTCTGAGAAGATGAGATCTTACTCTTTTTTTCAGAATTTTATGTTATTTTTGGTCAAACGTTCAAGAGCTCATGTTGCTTCATAATTTATTGCTTAATGTTTTAAAATTCTGTGATTTCATTGATTTGGGTATCTGTTTTATCAATACAGATTGTAAACTCCTTACCACAGTCTTGTGAATCAATCTGGCATAAAAATTCATGATATTATGGGCAACCTTCTAGTGAACAAGTCTCCCCAAATTTAGTTAAACTGGTCACTCAGTAGTAGATTTAGGAACTGTTTTTGAAACTGCACTGGAAACTTTTCTTTTTGGCTGAACTTTCCAGAGTTTGGGCTCCATGAGTTTAACCTTTGAGAACTGAGGGTTAATTCCACTCCAGAAAAATATAATTATTACATTAAAATTAATTGATTGCAATAATGAATTCATTACTTTAATTAAAAAATTTGGAGAGAAAATTACCTTTAAAAAAGAGATGTCTTCTTTCTTGAAGAGCTCAACAGAATTCTTTACTGGAAAGGAAATGATCTGGCTTTGAAAAGAAGAACATTAGTATATATTTATTTTGACCTTTAAAGCTCTAGAATTTTGTTGATTTTTAAATAGTATGCATCACTACTTAGAGAAAACAGAAAAAAATTAAACATTGAATTTGGAGAGTTGCTGACAGTTGTCTCAAACCTAGTCACTGGAATGATGTAAATACAACTGATCTGACAGGCTAGGAGTAAAAAAGGTTTCCTGAGTTTCCAAGGATGCAGTTGTAAAACAGAAGGACAAGGATATATGTTGCTAGTCTTGATTTTTATTCCGGTCATGTTGAGCACCAACCTCCCTTTGTCTCCCTTCTCGCTATAGGAATGTACTTAAAATGGTGGCTGGTTCATCCTTCACAAAGTCTGAGAAGTCCAAGAGATCTCCTGCATTGGACTGCTTTATCCCCACTAATGAATGCAGTTCCTATCTAGAGACTGCTTCAGCATATGTCTAAGCCCTGTTCTTTGTCCTCACCTTAACCTCTGGTCCTTGATACCCTCAGCTACTTTCCAGACCATCATCCCTGCACTGGCTGCCCTCTCCTCCCTTCCCTATCTTGACCATTTGGTGAACCCATCAAAACTACTCTACCTACTCCTCTAGTCCCTTACTTTCTTATTCTATTGTTGATTTTATCCTCCAACTCTCATCTCTGGATGACTCCAATCATCTGCTTTGCCTTTTACTCACATGCTGCTGAATGAAACTGAATAAAATCACAATGTTGGACTGACTGGGTTCACTACAAATTCCTGTTACATAATCTTAACTGGTACCTCACTGTGGCAAAGTCATCTTTTTATACTCACTATCACATTCATCTCAGTGACTTTGCCAAACCATTTCATTCTTCTTTAATCAATTCATGGCTCCCCCTCCCCTACCACCACAGATGAAAAAGGTTGAGGCCATTTGATGAGATCTCCCTCTTCTCAACTCTCAGATGCCTCCCATCACTATCTTCTCCTTCACTTGTCTCACATGAAATAGTCCTCGCTAAGACAAACCTCTTTATACCAACATATGATCTCACTCTAGCCTATGATCTTCTCCAGCAGTCCCTGGCATATAGTAGGAGCTTAATAAATGTTTATTGATTGATTATTTTTTGATTGAGGGCACCTAGGTGGCACAGAGGATAGAGTACTGGGCCTGGAGTCAGAAAGACTACTCTTTGTGAGTTCAAATCTGACCTCACTTAGTAGCTGTGGGACTCTGGCCAAGTCACTTAACCCTATTTGCCTCAGTTTCCTCATCTGTAAAATGAGTTGGAGAAGGAAATGGCAAACCACACCCGCATCTTTGCCAAGAAAACTCCTTGAAGAGTCAGGTATGACTGAAATGACTGAACATCAAGATTTATTGATTGAGACTGCCCTTTCTATCATATCATACTGTCACTTACTTTAATCCCCCCACCAAATGGCTGCTTCCCTATTGCCTACAAACACAACTATGTCTCTCCCATCCTGAAAATATTTTCAATTGAGCTGTCCATACTCATTAGCTATTCAGACATATTTGTCCTCCCTTTTGTGGTCAAACTCCTTGCAAAGTCTGTCCATAAGAATACTTCTTTCTCTAGTACTTCAATTTCCTTTCTTCCCAATCTCTTCTTTTTTAAAAAAATTCAACTTAATTTTATTTTCAGATCTGCATTGTCTTCCTCCCACCTCTCTTCATCCTACCCCCATTTAGAAAGCAAAACCAAAACCAAATAAAATCCCATTACAAGTAAGTATAGCCAAACAAAGCAATTTCCTGCCTTCCCCATCTCTAAAAAATAGTTGTCTCAATCTTTACTCTGAGTCTATTGTCTTTCTACTAGGAGCTGGATAACATGTTTTTGTATTTTAGCCATTTGGGACTACATTGGTCATTGTGCGGATTAGAGTTCCTAAGTCTTTCCAAGTTATATGTCTTTATAATATTGTTGAATTTTTTTTCATTTTTCTCTATATTCCACTCAATGCTCTTTGTATAGGTTAATGTAAAACTTGCTAGGTTTCTAGGAATCTATTCTTTTGACCATTCCTTATAGCCTGAGTAGTCTATCACATTCATATCCCATAACTTGTTTAACGATTCCCCAGTTGACACACTTTCATTTTTGCTCTGTGCAGTTCCCTTGCGGGGCTACAAATTTTAGTTCAACTCTCTCCACTGGATCTGAAACCAAGAACTCTCACCTGTGAGTGAAGATCAGCAGGGCCCCACCCACCTGCCATTTCATTCACATACATGTGCTCACTCCTCCTTGCCCACAGCAACAGCCTGGACTATGTCTGGTCAATATGCCTGGGCCTTGAGACCAGTGCAGAGGGCTACCCTTCTTCCCCAGTCCCCCACCCACAATCTTCCCTGATCAGCCACCTCATATGATCTGTTGGACAAATGTTCCCAAAGGCTTGCTCTTTGTTGATTGGGCGTGTCTACCACAGACAGACCATCACCCTAGGAAGTCAGATTTTCCCTAACATCCTCCCAAATTTTCTAAGGCTGGGTCATGGCTTTATCCAACTTTTAATTTTGCTATTACCCCAAAAATTCACTTTGAGGAGTTATTTTAAGTTATTTTTTGGAGGGACATTGAGGGAACCAGATAATTTCCTGTCTTATTCTGTCATCTTCCCCCACTCACTATTTTTCATCTGGACTCTTAAAATTTCATTATTGACTCAAATTTATCCTCACTCCAATGCATTCTTCATCCAGCTGCAAGAATGATTTTCCTAAAGCTTGTGATGGGCCATGTCACTTCACCTATTCAACAAATTCCAGTAGCTGTCTATTAATTTTAAGGTCAAATATTTAGGCCTCCATTTGGTATTTAACTTCCTTTGCAACCTGGTTGCAATCTATCTTTAAACCCTTATTTCCCATTACTTCCCTTCTCTCTCCTCACAGTTCAGTTGAACTGGACTTTTTACTATTACTTATACAAGGCAATACATTTCTCATCTCCCTGCTTTTCAGTTATTTATCCCCAGTGTCTGAAATGAAATCCTTTTTCTTTCAATGAAGTTGCTTTCAAGGACGTTTAATACAACCTGCGATGACATTTAAGGGAATTTATAATATGGAGCTGGTCAAGACTTTGAAGGGCAGCTCAGTGGTACAGTGGATACAGCACTAGGCCTGGACTCAGGAAGACTCATCTTCACAAATTTAGCTGTGTGATCCTGGATAAGTCACTTAACCCTGTTTGCCTCAGTTTTCTTACCTGTAAAATGAACCAGAGAAGGAAATGGCAAAACTATTCAGTTTCTATGACAAGTGAACACCAACTGGGGTCATGAAGAGTTGGGAATGATTTCAAAATGACTCAACAAGACTTTTAAAGGTTATCTGGACCTAGTAGAATTCCCATTGTACTTCAAGACAGGTGTGGGGAATAGAGCCCTGGACACAGAGTCAGGAAGATCAGATATCAAATATGGTATCAGACCAGCTACATGACTCTGGAAAAGTCCCTTATCCTCTGAGTTTTCTCATCTGTAAAATGAGGTAATAAGAGCACTTACCTCCCTGGGTAGTGGTGAGGACTAACTGAGATAACTGTAAAGCACAGGACCTGGAACATAGTCTTAGATAAATATTATCAATAAATGAATTAATTCAAGGCTCAGTTTGAGGTCTCCCTTCTACATAAGGTCTCTTCATCTACCTTCTCTCTCAAAAATCACTATATAATCTATTTTGTACATACATATAAATAAGTTGTTGTATAACATGATAGAATGAAAACTCCTTTGATAGTATAGGGAATTAACTTCTGTCTTTGTATTCCTGGAACCCAGGACATATAGTTGGTGCTTAATAAATGCTTGATGATTAATAAGTATCAATGCACAGACATGCATAGAACATGGCTTGGATGTCAGATAACCCATAGCACCATTACTATTGACATCTTTCTAAGGGAAAGAGAAAGAATCAATGGTAATACTTGCTCCAAGGTGTGACAATAAATTCAGGTATGGGAGGTCCAAAATCTGTAAACCATATACTATCACATTATGCATATTTTTCTGGCAATAGCACGGACAAGATCATTCTTTTGATTTTATGTTGTTATACCAATTATATATAGTATATAATTTTTAGGAAACAATTTTGAATTGTTGAACTCATATAGATATGGAATTTAGCATGACTCAGTAATGAAATAAAGTTTTCTTTCAGAGCATTGGAGTTTTATACTTTTGATAGGGCTCATTTTTTCATGAAAATGAAAAAAATCACTTAGACTATATTTGAGAATAGGGAAGAAAAATAGGTCATAAGACTATTCTGACTGTAACTTGGAATTTAGAAAACCAGAGTATAGATTGTGTCACTTTAATTAATTAAATTTAAGAGTAATAGGATCTATAAGCAAGATGAAGAACTAATGAAATCCTTTATACTTTGTGAATATTTTTGTTTTAGGAAGGCTCTATGGACAGTTTGTATGAACCAGTGCCAGAGCAGCAAAATAATAAAGATGCCTACCTATCTACCAATACCTTTGTGAAAAGTGGACAGTCAAAAAGATCTTCAGTGGTGAGTCAAGCCATGACCTTACTTCTCCCCTGTATATATGTCCCTATACATTTTTTGAAGGGTAAGAGCACTGACTCTAGAATGAGAGCTACTTTGCAATCAAATCCTGTCTTTACTATTTTATCCTAGAGCAGGAAGAAAACCTGGAGGTAATTTAGTTCAGTTGCTTTTTTTCCTGGTGAGTAAACTGGATCACAGACAGGCAAAGAGAATTGCCCAAGGTTAAGTGACACAACTAGGATTCGAACCTACCTTGTATGATTCCAAAACGATCCCTCCTCCCATTACACCATAATTTCTCTAACAGTGATGCATTTGGAAGGAACTTAAGTAATTAGTGCTGTGAGTTTTCTAGAGACTGAATGATTAAAACTTGGGAAGAGTTTACCTTAAAATTTGGGATACACAATATATATACAGATAATTAAATAGATGGAAAGAAAATACAAAGTAAAATAGAAAGGAGCATTTACAGTCGAGGGATCAGAAAAGGCTTGACTTAAGCAGAATATAAGGTGGTATTTTTAACATGGATATTTTTTCAGCAAAGAGTTTAATTATGGTACTTCAAAGAGAATACAACACACTCTTGTCTAAGTTGACATCAAGGGATTTGCCACTATATCTTGTTTTTTCTAATTGTAATATTCTTTTGTCTGTGTAGGGAAAGGCATAAAGACATTCGAATTGGTGTCAGGGGGCCAGGTTCATCTACTGGGTCTAAAAAAATGCTAACTATTTGACCTTGGGAAAGTCATCTAACCTTTCTTAATTTTAAGTTTTTGCAGCTACAAAACATGAAGTATTACTATAGCTCTTTGTGTGTATGAGATACACCTTTGTAACCCAAATGGCACAGCCACCAAAGAACTGTGAGCAAGGCCAGATCATTTAGAGAGGTATACCTGAGATCAGATGACTTTATGTACATCTAACTTTCATTGGTTTCATGAGTAACTTTAATCACTAAGCATTTAGGTACCTACTAAGTGCTGAGCACTGTATAAACACTGTATAAGTATTTGCATATGTGAATTAAATTAAATTGATTATTGAAAATTACTTCCTATACTGTTCTAATGCCAGGATGATTCTCTTAGTAAATAGTTCCCATACCCTCAGAAAAAGAAATGGATTTAGAAGTGTTGCCAAATCATAATGAAAAAAGCAAGTCTTTGTATCAGTCACGTTCACTTTCTGTCTCAGAATAAAAACCTTATAGAGTTCCATAAGCAATCAAAGACATATGTATAAGTGCATGAAAATCATTGCATAGTGGGTTATTAAATCCATAAAGAAAGCAATTTCTGATTATCACTCAAAGTATCTGTTGGTTGGATGAATGAATAAATAGGGGAATGAACAATATGACTGACTAGGTAGCATTTTAAATGGAAAGAGCATTAGACTGGAAGACAGGAGACCTGGGTTCTGGACCTAGGTCTGTTGCTAATTATATTATGTTATGTTATGCTATATTGTATTGTATTGTGTTGTATTCCTATGTGGTTATCACTTTTTCTTTTAAGGCTGTAGTTTTCTCAGCTGTAAAATGGATTGAAATAGATAACCATTAATGTTACCTCTAGCTCCATGATTCTTTTGTTTAGTGAGAATATCTTAATTTATTTCTTATATCATTAATCACTAATATTGTAGTTCATGTATGTCTTCATTCCAGGAATATCTTTGCAATATTTTATATTCTATTGGATATGATAAACATGTATTCTATCAGAAAGATTATGGGAAATAATATATCACTTTAAAGCAAAAACCAATAAAAGCAAGAGAAATTCAAGCTGTTTTAAGATAGCCTACCTTCCACTCCATTTCACCTTTGTCAATGACTATTTCTGCTATTTCCTGGTTGACTTCTCTACATTCATCCTTCCCTTTTATTTTTGAAATCTCCCTGTCTGATTTGCTTATATTCAGAATGCATATTTAAGGATTCTCATGAGCTATTTCAAAGACTGAAACTTTTCAATAGTTAAAACAAGGGGTTGAAGGAGCAGGAAGTTTCTCCTTATCAATCTCCCTCAAAATTCCAAATTGAGTTGGATGCTTAGACAAGGAAACGATAACCATAAGAACATAGTTGCAAGTCTAATAAGTAGAATTATCCCAAAGTGGAATGAGTTAAGTGGTGATGACTCTCTGATCACTAGAAGTATTTAAGCAGAGATTGAACACTACCTTGGTTATGCTATAGATAGGGTCCATGATTTGAGGTTGGGTGAGTTGATTCCTGAGTTCCCTTCCAACCCTTAGATTCTAAGACAAGATAAACTGCCAATAACTGTACTGTTTACCACCTGCTTTGATTTTTTTAATTTAAAAGAAAATCCGCTTTAACTCAGGAATGTGAAAAGCTTGTGGATTTTAGACTTTTAATATTCTAATCTTAATGAAAACTCATCCCCATGACAGAGTAGAGGAATTAGAGATGACATCTGGCATGTAGAATTTATTTCTTTGTGAGATAGGTTTTCTTTCTCAAATTTCTTTCTTCTGTTCACCATAGTCTTTTACAGTACTTACTCTATTTAAAAATCATGAAAATATCAATTTCTTCAAGTTACCCTTATTTACTTTTTCAATAGCATGGACTTCATAAGTTCTTTATTATTACATATCACAATACGTAATATTGTGTAATATGATAACATAAAATATTAATAAATATATTTTGTACAACAAATATAATGTAATAATTTAAAACCAACCTTAAATATTGTTCAAAATAAGTTTTAGGAAAAAGTAAATCAAAATATATCTTAACCATAATGTCTGTTCGTTGTAAAATGCTTGTAATACTATGCAATTGAAGGAGCAGGTTTTAGCAATAACTAACAAAAAAGTGAGTCCTGGTAGGTACCTGACATATCAGACAATTTCTCTTTAGGGATTCCAGTTTACAATAATACTGATGGTTCATTTTTGTACCCACCCTGGTGTCTTCTGAGAAGTTCAGAATTTGGTCCATCTCCCCACTAAAGAACTCAGCATCCCTGCAAATTTTCATGCCAAAAGACACCCAAGATAGGTATCTTTTTATTTATATTATTTTATATATTATAAAATTTGCATCTGGCAGATATCTGCGGTCTTATAAGAGGTTTTTTATCTATAGTTTTCAAGGATTCAGTAATACACGGCAAGTCAACTGCCTTAGCAACTAATGGGGCATGGTCCACCCAGACAATTCCATGACGTCCATCTGCATGTAATTCAATGGTCAATTTATCTTTCAGGTTGAAACTTCCAGACTGTATTCCCCTTCTCACAGTGGAAGCACAATCCAGAGGCAGACGTAATATGAACTGGCTTTTCAACTCATGGAGAGCATCTTTTTTGTTCTTGCTAGTTTTCTGTTTTGTAACAGTCATTTCCTTTTGTCTTACTTCACAATAAATGACTATCACTCAAAATCTGTTGTGTGATAGACCCAGGCAAGACACAACCTGGTTAAGCTTCCTTTAAGTGTCTTCACCTCAAATGAGCAGGAGATACAAACAATGCTTTTTTTTTCATTCTTTAGATTCTGTTTGACTGATTCTTGATGTCTCATAGAGTCATTAGCTTGGACTTGCCAAATTCTAATTTTTAATAGATTGTTTTCTTCAGCTGATTTTTGCATCTCCTTTTCCATTTGTCCAATTGTTCCTTTTAAGGAGTTATTTTCTCCAGTTGGGTTTTGCACTTCCTTTTCCATCTGTCCAATTTTCCTTTTTAAGAAACTGTTCTCTTCTGTGAATTTTTTTTCATATTTTTAAAATCATTGGCCAGTTTATTTTTCTATTTCTCTAATTTGGCTTTTAAAATCCTTCTTGAGCTCTTCCATCAATCCTCTTTGGGCTTAAGAACAGTTCATAGTCCCTTCTGAAGTTTCAGATGGGAGTACAGTTTCAATGCTGACCTCTTCGGTATTCATCTTTTGATCTTTGTCCTCATGGTGAGATTCTATGGTCTTTTCTATATTGCTTCCTGCTCATAATGGTTGCCTTTTTCCTGGCTTTTAAAGTGACTCTCTGCTTCTGGGGCATGGTGGGCTCTGTCCCACAGTTCTTGTACTTGCAATTTGAGGCTTTGTGTATTGTGGCCTCTGGTTCTTTCAGCTAGAAGCTAAAATACTGCAGCTTACCTGGTGCTGGGCTGACTGGTGTGCCAGATCAAAGGCCAAGTGAAGTCTTTCTGAGTTTCGCCAGAGTTACCCTGGAGCTTGCTGCATGAGGTGTGAGAGAGGGTTGGTCTGGCCACTGGAGGTCTCCTCTTCTGAGCTAGAGCATAGGCAAGCTCAGTGGTTGATGAACCAATATGTGATAGTGTCTTCTCGATTCCCCTGGTTGTGTTGAGGCACACCTGGGGTTGGTGCTTATGGACTCCAACCCCTGGGCCCAGGATCTCCTCCTGGTTCCCTGAGGCAGCCTGCCTGGGAGATCTCTGGTCCCACACTGGTTCCCTTCAGACACAGCATTAGGGACCTCCCTTAGAGATTTTCCTAGCCTCATAGACTAAGAGACTGTTTAACCCCTTTGACTGATTCCACTATCCCAGGATTTTTCCTGAGGAAATATTCTCTGGGTTTTTCAAGGTCAGCAAGTGGAGGGGGATAGCATTTACTTATCACTCTGCCATCTTGGCTCCTGGAAGTTCAAGTAGATGAGTTACAGACATTTAATCTGCGGGTTGATAGCTTCAGGAGTGGTTGTTGTTATTACCTAGGGTTCTGTGCTTCTCTCTTACTCAGTTCCACTGAACTCTTGTTCCTGGGCTGATATATTTGAAAATCCACAGTGCTGCTGCTGCTTCAGACTGCTGAGGTTTCCTGCTGGGCTTTGCTATGGTGGTGTCTATGCTGGTACAACCTGTGTACTGCGCACTCCTCCAGCTCTGTGCAACAGATCCCTCCCATTGATCTTCCAGGCTGCCCTGGGCTGGAAATCTGCCACACTCTGTCTCCTATTGGGTTCTTCCGCTCTAAATTTTTTCAGATTCTCTTTTAGAGGCTGCAATGCTTAGGTGTTTATGTGCTTTTACCAATCAATTGTATTTTTGATCTTCATACTTCATTGCTATGAAAGGAAAGCCAGAGAAAAGTGTGTGTGTGTATGTGACGGGGGGGGGGGAGTTTATTATAGCAAAGTATACAGGCAAAATTGAAGTGAGAGTACAGATTCTTTCTGTAATTAATTGGTTTCTTTCTCAAAAGGAAGCACCTGACTTATATGAATTTTATTGCTTATTTATTTTTTCCAATTAATAAGCATTTATTTTCTATTCTTTCACTTCCTTCTCATTATGTTTGATAAAGTTCTCCCCATTTCCCCACCCAGACTGATACCATGAACTTTGTGGCTATGTCATGGGTCTGGCCCACCATATCAATCATATTACCTTTCTATATTGTTCTTTTCCATGCATGCCCCAAAAGACCCACAAAAGTGGACTTGATGGTGGTGAATAGAAAGTACAACATGCTGATGGGAAGATAAAGATAGTCATTAAAAAAGACCATCACCTACATCCCAAGGATTAGGGTTACCTAAGGGAATGTACCTAACTTTACCCTTCACTTTATGTAGGCAACCTTCATAGACACTCTGCTACAAGCTACTATATAGGCATGGAATTATTATACTGGAATTTTATCTGAGAAGACCTGGGCTAAGTGTTTAGATCAATCTGACACACTGAAGCATGGGATCTGTGTATATTGTGCATTTAGGTCTGATTCAAAAAACATATACTGTGATTTCTGACATTCTTCTTCATAATTCCACATTAATTAGCCTTCTAATTGGAGCAATTAAGAAAGTCTGAACTTTAGGTCTCCATATAAATAACATAAAATTAATTAATAGCTTATCAGTTGCAAGAGCAAGAAAGAGCAGGATGAATTAACAGAGGAAACTCAGGCATCACACTAGTTTTTTTATATCTCATTGGCACCCTTAGACTTCTTCTTTATCATTTTAATATTTTTATTAGAAAATCTATGAATCTTATAACTAACCTTAATCAGAGCAGTATGTCTGTCAATAGGGAGAGATAATGTAGAATAAGAAAGCTTTTGTGTGGGGAGAAGCAGGAAATAGATTTTGCAGGCCCAGTCTGAAGAGTGTTAGAAATTAGAAAATACAAGATTAGAGTGTGGCAGGCAATGTCTTCTACTTATTTTAGTATCTTCAAGGAGAAAAAATGATGCTGTTAGTTTCTTTGATTATAGGATTAGGTTTAACTTTCATATCTCATATAGATTACACCTCTGTGCATGCACAGTTGTCAGTATTAGTATATCAGGAAACCTTGTACAAATAGTCTTATGTTATCTCACATTTGGCATTATTTGGAGGTGAATTTATACCTAAAAATGCAATCTCATGCTACCAATTTAATATGAATTTTGAGGGATAATATCTTATTCAATTCTTTTCTGATAGCAAGAAAAATCTGCTGAATTGCATTTAAAGCAAACTAGAAATGTTTAAAATATATAAAAATATTTTAGATTCCTTTTTAACAGAATACATATTTTGGAAAGAAAAGCTTCATAAAATCTTTAGAGATCTTAGAGAAAATTCTTAAAAGTGGAAAAATGTAGTTGTTAAAGTTGGTACAAGCAATAATCTTTTGTATTTAAGTCAAGAAATTATATTGCTATGGCAAGTATATATATCTGTATTTCTTAGGTGAAACAGTATTGATTATTGTTGCTATTTTTTGATAGAGGAGTAAAGAATTTGAGGAGGTATGGGCCACTGGAAAGTAATCTGAATACTCTGATTTGAAAATTTCTCAATTTTACAGAAAGCATTTTTTTAAAACAAGAGCCAACTAATTCAGAAGTGCCACATTTGGTATGCCAAATTTGCATTTAAGTATTTTGTATATGGTTGTGACGTGGAGAAGGTAGACACTTTCTTTCTTGGAGGACAGAGACAGAGCTGATGCTGAATGCTGTAGCACCAATATGATATTCACGGTGCCTACAGCGGCCATGAATATCCCAGCACAACTCTAAATCGCAAAATACAACAGACTTTCCACATGGAAGAAAGAACCAAAACATTTATTCAGATGCCAGAAAGTCAAATCCCAACACCCAAAAGTCAAATTCATCATAGTAACACAAATCTATACACAATAATAGTACAGAGGACACTGTGTTCCCCCTGCTAGACTTCCCATAAACCAGCTCTCTCAAACAAATCACAAGCAGGTTACTTTAATCAAAATCACAGACAAGCTCTCTCAGTCACTCCAGCCAGCTGCCTGCTTGCCTGCATCCTTCCTAGCTCTGACTGCTCTCTGACTAACTTCCTCTCAGTTATGCTCTGGCTCCATCTCTTCCTGTTCCAGTCTTCCTGCTCCATCTTTCTGTTCCACTCATTCAACAAACTCCTCCCACCATAAGCTCCATGTGGCTCAGACTTTCATGTGACCCAGGCAGGTCATGTGGGCCTATTAATGAATGGGAAAGATCTTCCCATTTAAATTACCATTACAAACACCCTTTATCCCTCTCCAACAGAAACGACCATTACTAAGAAGGGGCAAGGTCATTCCATGAGGATCTTGATTCCAAGTCTTAGGCTCTTAGCAATGGTTTCAGCGTGAATCAGGAAAGAAAATGAATTTATAATCAGAGGACCTGGATTTATATTTCACTTCTGATATTTTTTCCTTTTGTAACCTTAGGAAAGTCACTTCATCTCTTTAGTTCTTCATTTTCTCATGGGTACAATGAGAGAATTGAATTTATGAATATTCATATCTCTTCCAGTTTTAGGTCTAAAATCTTAGGGAAGCAAGATAGTTTGGAGGAGTGGTAGAGTGATGGAGAGGACATACATTTCTCTACAAATAGAATTCCGATAGATAGTCAGACTCACAAGTAGTTAATCCCCTTAAAATATTTCTTAAACAAATTTCTGAGTTCTACTTTCTCCTTACCATTTTTATGATAGTTGCTAGGAGAGAAGATCATAAAACAAAAAATATTATCACAATAGCTTCACACATATGAAATACATATTGAACTTTAACATTATTTTGGAATGGAGGGCTGAGCCAATAATTGGAGTGCCCATACAAAGACTTATGTAACCATAGCACTTCACAGTTCACCTAAAGAGGAGAAAGGGATTAAGGAAGGTCAGGAGTGGGTAGAGATGAAAAGATATAAAATACTTTCCCTCAAACACATTTTACTCCATAAAGATTTTGAAGATTTGATCTAACATAAATATCTTCACGAAAAGAAAAAAAGCACCTAGAAACATTTCTAGTTTCTAGAAACTAGAAAGTGCATGTGCTGACAGTAACAATTTGAAACTGAATAGTACGACTGGCACTGCCATCATTATAGTCTAGCATAAAGACTATCTTATAGAAACTTTATTCTCAGCATTTATTTTTGCATCCTGTTCTGGTTTGTTCTTCTCTGGCAGCATTCAGTTGATGGCTCAAACCATTTGTAGCATATTGAAAAGGATATAAAATATGCAGTAATGCAGACTCTGGGCTAATATATTTTCAAAAATGTTTCATGCCTCATTTCTCACATAAATTCTTAGGTTGCATTCAGCCTTCAAAGAGTCATTCATATTCATGATACAAAAGAGAGATAACATTTATTACTTTCAGTGTTGATGATATTAAGCACTGTCAAGTTTCCTCACTGGAGACTGCATCAAGCAAAAGTTCTAACCTCTTTTAGGGGATAATTTTGACTAGGACTAGAGAAGTTCACTTAAACACTGGCCAGAATTGTCTTTTCCCCTGTATCTCTGAAGTGCCTATATCTTCCCCTTCACTTTCCTCTTCTCCCTCTGTCCGCATGAAGAGTTATAACCTTACAAGTGGGTGCTCTGTCCAAAGAAATATGGATTTGATCACATATTCATTGCAAGATATCTTGGGACTTAGGAGATAGATTTTTTCTTTCCTATTTATTTATTCTATCATTTTCCCCCAAAAAACTGGGACAATAACTTTTTATCATGTAGTTTTCATTTATGATCTATTGATATATAGCTCTGGTAAACCAGGCTTTGATAAAGTCCACTGGGATTCAAATGGAGCTACTTGACTATACCTTTGAACAGAAATTACACTGGCTCTCACTGATTGACCAGTAATAGATCCCAGTCCAAGTCTCACTTGCTCCTTGTTTGGATTTTGATGACTCAGAGGGAGTGTAAATAGCAATCATTTCTGTTTGGGCCAGAAACTCTGAGAGGCTTTCCCTCTCCATTGATTCTTTTGTGAAGTCAAACTAGGCCATCTTTTGCCTCAGTTCTTACCTAACCCTTAATCACTGAATGGGTGTTGCCTCAGACAAACTGATAATTGGGAAAAACCTTAGTTTAAAAAGGTCAAGGTCTCCCACTACATCTAGTGCCATCACCAATCATCCTCATCTATGTCTTGCCGGTGGACTCCTATGACCTTGGAAGAGAGAAGCTGATGATTTCTCACAGTTCCGTTTCATTTGAATACATTTCACTTGCAAGTCAAGAATCAGCCTCCTGAAGTCATTGATATTCTTCAAAAAAAAAGAATGAGCAACAACAATCTTGCCCTTCATTTTCTCTAATCATGGTTTTGAACGGCTCCACCTTATCCACTAGACCAAATTGAGTCTGCTGAATGCTTTATTTTCCTTTGATTGTGACTATAGTACCTGTAACATCTATTTCATAAACACTATCACCAGCAGCTTCTATTAGCCAGATGGTCACTAAATGCCAGATTGGACTGCCAACAGTAAAGTCCTAGAATACCTTCAGTGCACCAATATGGAGCAAAGGTTTGTTTGGGAAGGATGTGTGGCAGAGGAATCAAAGCATAATGGCCCAAGTAATGACAATCTGATGATGTGAAATGAGTTCACTTCACCTGGTAGAGGTCAGAGGGGAGAGAAGGAGCAGGGGAAGCACTTTCAAGATACAATCAAGTACAACTTCAAATGTGCAACAAAGCTTCCAAAGACTAGCCAACAATAGTGGCAGACAGAATGACTTAGCAGGTGGAAATCATAAAGGGATTCTGAACAAAAAAGATGAATAGACATTGAATATAAAAAAGAGAAGTCAAGAGTACCAGACTGTTCAAATAAAAGCTGCACTCAGAAAATATGTGACTGTTTTAGTGTATGCTATAAAAATATCAAGAGCACTTTGCCCTGATATTTGGCTTCCTACTTTTCAAAACACTTTCACATCTAATACCTCATAGTCTCTCTCTGTACTAAGCACATGGAAAAGTCAAGGATGATGTGATTTCCATTTTGCAGTTAAGGTAACTGAGGCTTGGAGAAAATGAATGATATTTTTTGTTTGATATAGTTAATTTGTGGGAGCAGAAACAGTACTGATTCCTAGCCAAAGTTCTGTGGGGCCTCTTGTATTTGCTTGTCTTTATTTCACTCATTGTGAACATCTCCAGTTTATGGTGTATGAGAAGGATGTATTTGTGCCAGGCAAGTCAAACCATCATATCACTATCACCACCTTGACCAACCTCTCTCTTTAGAGAGCCCAAGATCCATCAAGAAATTTTGTAATATCTATGTTTCTACACCATCCCCCTCCATCAAACCTCAACTTTTTCATCATCCTGGAAAGTAACCGTTGTTGAGATGCAACTTAATCACTATTCCTCCAGGTGCTACAGTCACATGAAAACCCAGAAAAGAAAGCTCTTCCACCAAAGTCCCAAGCTCTATCAAGTGGTACCTCAGAAATTGCTATGATTTTTAGTGGAAATGACATTAAGGAAGAAGCATTAATATTTTATTTGTCCATACATCAAAAGGACCACAGGACATTTGCAAATGAATCACAGGTGAAACTTTCTACATGTGTTATCCTGTCCAACCATTAGAATGTATGCTTCCTGAGAGCAGAGACTATCTTACTTTTCTATTTGTATTCTCAGCACAATACTAGCACATAGTAAATATTTTTTTCATTACATGTTTTTTTTCTTACTATGTTTGAACTGATATTCTCCTCTTTGCTTGTTGCACTATCTTTGAGTCTGAAAAACAATTTTTATGGAGATCACAACAATTTTGTCTTTTCCAAAAGAGTTCATAGATAATAGTTAAGTGAAGGATTTTATGTCACTTCATAATAATAGAAGAATGTTCTCCATTTCATAATGTAAGTGGACACTGAAAGGTATGAAGAGATGTGTTGAATACTGCCTTTAGCAAATATCTACAGGCAGTGTGTTATGGTAAATAAAAAATATGTTATATCTAGAGTTAGGAAGCTTGAATTGAATTCCCACCTCTGACACTTGATAGTTGAAGGCAAATAACTCAATAGTTCTTGGCCCATGAGATAACTACCAAGGTTGGAAATCCCTATTGCTCAAATCAACTAACAGCTAACATATTCTGAGCAAACAGAGTGGGTTGGAAGGTAAAAATATGTGTGAGAAATTATAATATCTAGGTACTTTCTATCTTAAGTTATATACAAATCCATTCTTTCCAAGGTCATGTATTTCTTTTTTATTTTATTTTTAATTTATGGAATGAAACAAGAATTTCTATAACATAGTACAACAAAAAAAGATGATTGCATATGAAGCTGCAAATCTACTGGTGTGGTGGTAGCTGATGGAGCACCTGTGTTTTCTTAGTATTGTTAGGTCAAAATTAGCACAGGCAGCAGAGAACTGAGCCATACTTTGTTGTATCTCAGCATCAGAGGCTGCACTGAGTGTACAATCATTGGCAAACAGAAAATCATGCACCAAAATTCTCTCTACTTTTTTCTTGACTTACAGCCTTTTCAAACTGAAGATTTTACCATCAGTACAGTAGCTGACCTTGATGCAATGTTCATTTACATTGAAAACATTTGACAACATGTCTCAATATATCATACTAAAAAGCAAGGAAGCAAGCACACAGCCATCTTTTATTCCATTGGTGACTAGGAAGGCAGGAGAGCATCAACCACTATCCAGAATTTGGTAAAGCCCTGAAAGTGGTGTACAATACTGATGAATTTCTCTGGGTAAACAATTTGACATAATTTTGCATAAGCCTTCATGACTAACTATCAAAGGCCTTGATCAGACCTACAGACATAGAGTACAGATCTCTGTTCTGTTCCTGGCATTTCTCTTGGAGTTGTTGGGCAGCAAACACCAAACGTGGAACCATTGGTTACAACAAATGGAGAGGTTGATGCATGCATTGCCAGAGCTAGCTCAGTGTTTGGGAGGCTCTGAAGAAAAGTATGGGAGAAAAAAGGTATTACACTGAATACCAAACTGAAAGTCTGCTGAGCCATTGTGCTGACCTCATTGTTGCATGCCTTGAAACACGGACTGTCTACCAGTGTCATGCCAGGAAACTGAATAGCTTCCCTTTGAACTGTCTTAGGAAGATTCTGAAGATTACCTGGCATAATAAGGTACCAGGCACTGAGGTCCTTACTTAACTGCCAACATTCAAACTATGCTTCAGAGAGTGCAACTCTGATGGGCTGACCAAGTTGTTCGAATGCAAAATGTATGCTTGCCAAAAAGACTATTTTATGGAGAATTTGGTGAGGTAAGTGATCACATGACAGTCAGAAGAGGCAATACAAGGACATTCTCCAAATCTCTCTCAGGAATTTTGGAAATGATTTCTGACATGGGAGACGCTGGCACAGCACCACTGAGCATGGTGTGCCCACTATGAGCAAAACAGTATTGAAACAGCTCAAAGGAAATGTAGGACGAGTAAATTTAGAGTATTCACCCCAAATGTTCACATGGTGCCCAGTCTGTGGTACAACATTCTGAGTTCATATTGGTACAGTCAGCCAGAGTTAGACATATTGAAACTTTTCTGTATCATAGGGATGTCATTTTGGTCCTCTCAGAACTAAGGACAGCAGCCAACCAACAAATCTACTATGCACAATTTGCTATTCCTTTCAAATATACAACAAAATTATCATATATATAATGTGTGTGTATATAATTGTTTTATACATCTATTTATCAGTTCATTCTCTGGATGCAGTTTCTTTTTATGTCTTTATGGTTAGTTTGGGTATATATAATAATCAAAATAACTTATTCACTCAAAGTCATTCTTTTTTATTGTTCCATATTTTATTATTCTGACACTTTGCACTCAGGGGCTTTTTCTTTTTTTCCCCTCAAATTTATTAATTTTTTGTTTTCGGTTTTCAACTGAAAAAAAGTACTGAATTTTCTCCCCCTTCCTCCTTAAGGTGGCATATAACTTTATATAGGCTCCACATATACAGTCCTATTAAACACATTTTCACATTAGTCATATTGCATAGAAGAATTAAAATGAATGGGAGAAACAATGAGAAAAACAAAACATAACAAAAGATAAAATAGCCTGCTTCATTCTGCATTCTGACTCCATAGTTCTTTCTCTGAATGTGGAAGGCATTTTGCAACATGTGTCCTCAAAGTCATTCTTAAAACAATATTGCTATAACTATATAGAATATTCTCTTGGTTCTCCTAATTTCACCTTTATTTTGTGCAAGTCTTTCCATTTTTTTTTCTAAAATGATTGAGCTCATCATTTCTTATGGCACATAAGTATTCCTTAACAACCATATATCACAACTTGTTCAGCCATTCTCCAATTGATGGGCACTCCTGTAATTTCCAGTTCTTTGCCATCACAAAGAGAGCTGCTATAAACATTTTAGAACATATAGATTCTTTCCCTTTTTCTCTAATCATCCTTGGAAATCGGTCAAATAGTTGTTTTGCTGCATCAAATTGTATAAATAGTTTAATAATTCTTTGGACATAATTCCAGATTACTCTCCAAAATGGTTGGATCAGTTCACAATTTCACCAACAATGAATTAGTGTCCAAATTTTTCCACATCTCTTCCAATATTTGTCACTTTCTCCTTCCATAATTTGAACCAGTTGGGTAGGTATAAAATGATATCTCCAAGTTATTTTAATTAACATTTCTCTAGTAAATAATTTTTAGAGCATTTTGAAATGATTAAAAATTGTTTTGATTTTGTCATTGGAAAATTGTCTGTTCATATTCTTTGATCATTTATCAATTGGTAAATGACTTGTAATCTTATAGATTTGAGGAAATTCTCTCTCATTTTAGATATGAGACCTTTATCTGATAAACTGTCCATAAAATTGTTCCCAATTTTTTGCTTTTCTTCTGATCTTGGCTATATTTGTTTTATTTATACAAAAGGTTTTTTAATTTATCTCTTATTCATTCAAATATTGCTTATCTATTGGTAAGTCTG
>CM053771.1:341541562-341561595 GCA_028658325.1 Potorous gilbertii
CGCCCTCCCGATCCACCTAGCTAGTGCTTGGGTTCTGAGATTCAAATGCTGCTCCCCAGCCTCAGGGCTTTCAGCAGTGGGCCTGGGTGCTATTCAGGGTAAGATTAAATCAGATTCTCAGGTGGGGTCAGGGCTTCCTCCCAGGCTCAGTTCCTTCAGGGGGTTTATGTGGAGACCTTCCATAATGGAGCTCCTGCCAAGCTCCTGCCTGCTCCAGGAGCCTCTGGCCACCACTACCTCTGCTGCTGCCTCCCCTGTTGCTGCCTCCCGAGGGGGCCTGAGTCATGGAGACACCCCACTCCCCTCTCGGCCAGCCCAGAAATCTCTCTCACTGACCTGTGCATCTGTGGGTGGAAGGAACTTTGCGGCCACTGGAGATTCTGCCCCTGAAGCCTGCCCCAATCTGCTTCTCTCTTTGCCCGCTGCCAGGGCAGGGCTGGGCTCCGCTCCTGCCCGGTGCGCAATGGACCTTTGGGATCAGTTTTTCAGGGCTCTCTGGAACGGAAATCTCCTTCACTCTGTTTCTGCGAGACTTCCACTTCTCCAGAATTTGTTGAGAGTTCTTTTTACAGGTGATCCATGGGTTGTGGGTTCAGAGCTAGCATATGTGAATCTTTCTACTCCACCATCTTGGCTCCTCCCCAATGATGAATTTTCTTAACAAAATCTCTTACTTCAGGACTTGAAAACATAATTAATTCTTAATTACCATCTTCATAAACTATTTGTGGACATTGTTATATTCTAAAAACATATTTGTAAGATGACAAATTTCCTTGAAAAATCCTAGTCAGTTAATCTAAATCCATACAACCAGGAAAACTTCCTAGAACTCTAGCCTCTGGTTCCCCTACTCAATCAACTGAGCCTAAAATGATGCTAACTCTGTATATGTGATAAATTAGCTTATCAAAAATAGTGCACATTCTATGGGGAACATGCCAATAAAACCCAAAGGATATTGTTTTAACTGGAAGTTATACCATTAATTGATAGAACCACTGAATTCCTCTTATGGCACTTAGGGATCTATTCATCACTGTGTGGAAACAATTTAATCTACTACACCCAGATCACAGTAGAAGACTTCAGTACCCTCAAAATACTATGGTCATGCCAGACAAATGATCTACATTTCTTGTAGGTGTTGAGTCTTTTAAAAAAGGAACAACTCATCTATGAAAGTCAAATGTGTTTTTGAAGTTGTGGCATCTTTAACCACAAAAAGAATTACAGTTTTTCAGTTGCCCCTTTGTCACAGTCTACAGTAAGTTTCATCAATCTTTCCATATTCCTATTGAATACATTTTGTAATAACAACTATCATATTCTAGAAGCTTATTGCTTTTTGTGAGTTACTGTTCAAGACCCTTTGACGTTTTGCCAATTCATTCAGAATATCTTTGTATCCTTTAAATCTCTAGGTATGGAACAAAGAATACTATATCCTAAAGAGAAAATTTATGAATCGATTTCAGTCACCATGAATGAATTCTGCTCTCAATTTTTATTGAGAAACAATATATACCTATGTAGGCATGCATATACATATGTATATACACACATACATACATGCACGCATGTATGTTTGTATATGTATATGTGTGTGTGTGTATATATATATATATATATATATATATAAAATCTATCTACATCCATCCATTATCTTCTCAAAGATCAATACAAACACCTACACAATTTTTGCATGGCTTGAAGTCAATGTTTGTGAAAATAGCAATGAAGGCACACATGGAACCCAGAGAGACAAAAAAAATTACCTTTAGTTAGTGGATGTCAATTAGCATATCCATCAGGCAATTGCTGTCATTATGGTAAAAGTGAGAAATGGTCTTGAAAAGTGAGTTTGTTTCACTTGTTTGAAAATCAAGCTGTGGTATCAAAAAAGGATAATTTTTAAACTTTCTTTTGGGGGCAGTGGGGGAGAATATTAGAATAGATCTTCTCAAGGATCCCCTTCTTGGTCTCATTCTTTAAAGTTTACTTTATTTTGTTGATTATTTTCCATTGTGCTGTCCTTGACTTCATTCTGTCTTTCTACTCTGGTCACAGCAGGATCACTGGCCAGAATTAAAAGAAACCTTAAGGAAACTTTCTAAGAAACATATGCATCTCAGAAAGAAAAATCCTTGATAGCTGCTAAAGAATGCAGAAGAGAAGTGATTTGGAAAACATACCTTTCTCTACAGGAGAGTGGGGCTTATTCTGTTTTCTAGCCCCCTACTCACCATGTGGGCTCATATGAACTATGTTTAAGACTGGGGGCTAACTACCCTCCTGGACTAGGATGTACCCTTCCAACTTCCACCAGCTGTTATCCAAAAATCTATTGGGGTACCAGAAGCCCTAGAACTTTTGGTGTTGGTCTCAGGGTACTAACAAAGCTAGACCCATAGAGTAACTACACAATTTTGCTTTAGAGAAAGTATTTAATATCTACATTCACAAGGCTACAGATTGTAGAGGAATTTTTATCTCAATGATGAATATACTAAATGAATATAATTTGAACTACTAAGCACATGGTTTATGGACCATTAGGGGAACCTTAGCTTAATGGCATAACTCTATTAATAATTAACTCTTTAAGACTACAAGTTGCTGAAGTGCTAATTTGCATTGGAAGTTCCTTACAAATAGGTCCCTACATCAATGAAATTCCAAGTCCAGTCAAACTACCTATGATAGTCTTATGGATATAAAGGCCTCAATTATTCCTATAATGGGAAAAACATAGTTTTCCTGATTATCTCTTTTAATTAGATCTATTTTTGTTGTGCTTTGTCAGAGGTAACAAATGTTACCCCTTCCCTTTTTACTTCAGCCATATCATAATAGACTGCTTCTGTCCTATATTAAATAAAATTGTAACTGTTTCAAGTATGTTTCTTGTGAACAATGTATGATTAGATTCTGGTTTCTTCTCTCTCTCTTTCTCTCCCTCCCCCCCTCCTCCCCCACCGCCTCTCTCTGCTATCCTCTTCTGGTTTATGGGTGAACTCATCTCATTCCCATTTACAGTTAAACTTGCTAATTATGTATATTCCTGCATCCTACTCTCATGTTTTCTTTCTCTTTTCCCCCCACCCCTTTTTAAGAGTTTATTTGCTTTTGACTAATCCCTCCCTTAATCTATTTTCCCCCCTATTCTTCTCCTTTTTCTAAACCCCTTTATCCTCCAATTAAATAAATAGGCAAAATGCCAAACAAAAAACGCATTTCTATACCCAATTCTGTGTGTATGTGTATTTTTCTCTCCTTTGACCAATTCAGATGAGTGAGGCTTAGATGTTACCTGCTTCAGCTCACTGCCTCCTTGTTATGTAGTCTCTTATTTATAATTCCATTTATATAAGATAATTTTCCTTTTCTTCCCCCTATCCTTTTCTCTCTGTCTCAGTGTTCTCCTCTTTCACTATTCAATTCTTTTTTTTGTTAAATTTCATTTCGAATTTATGGAACAAAACAAGCATTTCCATAGCATAGTACAATAAAAAAGACAGTTGTACATCAAATTGCAAAATTTACTATGCACAACTAATGCATTCCTTTAAAATATACAGCAAAATTGTCATGTAAATTTTTTTCTTCTTTTTCTTGCTGCCTCTGGCTCTAGAGATGACTACCATTAGACACAAATAGACATATATGTATATATGTGTATGTACATATGTAAAATTATTCTATACATATTTCTACTTATCACTTCTTTCTCTGGATGCAGACAATGTCTTTTCTCATTTGTCCTTTAGAGTTATTTTAGGTATTTATAGTAGGTAAATTACTTATTCACTGCAAATCATTCCTAAAACCATAATGCTCTTACTGTGTACAGTGTTCCCCTGATTCTTCTAGTTTCCTTCTTCATTATTCCATGCAAGTCTTTCCATGTTTTTCTAAGATCATTGAGCTCATCACTTCTTACAGTATAATAATATTCCATCAAAATCATGTACCACAACTTGTTCAGTCATTCCTCAATTGATGGATATCCCTGAAATTTCTAGTTCTTGGCCACAACAAAGAGAGCTGCTAAAAACATTTCTAGAACATACAAGATCTTTCACTTTTCTCCCTAATCATCTTTGGAAATAGACCAAACACTGCTATGCTGGATCCAAAGGTATTGGCAGTTTAATAACTCTGAGTAGGTTAGAAATTTCTAGGTCCTCCTGATTTCCTCCACAAACAGAAAGAATATCACCATGAAAGGAACATAGGACAACAAAAATAAAGGTGTAAAGCAATTGTCTTCCTCCACAAAGATCTTGAGAGGACCTCATAGAAGGCTCCAGAGGCTGAGGTTTGATCTGAGTAAAGTGTAGACACCTCTAGGCCAACTTCACTGAATCAACAAATGGTGGGCCCTGAAAAAAGCAAACTAGCCTTCAAAAAATTTCACTTCAAATTTCACATCATTCATCGCCTCACAAACTTTCATCTAATAACAGCAGACGGCCTGAGTGAGGGAAGATGGAAAGATACCCTGCTGTTTCTGGAAGTCAGGCCTAGTGGTAATGACCAGACCTGATCTGGCTATGGCAGTTGGCTTTGAGGAGCATGCATAAGCCCAATGAGTCTGTTACCACAGGAAACAAGAACATTTTTGGGACAGTGTGACTGGGGCTTAGGGGGAGAAGAGAGGAAACCTTGAGGTTGAGGTTTGGGGCAGATTCAGAAAACAACAGAAGCACTGGAGGCCTAGGACAACATTAGTCACAACTCAGAGTTAAAATCGTTCATCTAGATTTCCAGGTTCAGCAACTGCCTACACCAAGACCCCAGGCGTAACTCAGCATTTTAGGGGTATTGGGAAGACACTAGTGCAGACAGCTGAGCTTGCTTATGCTCTTGCTCAACAGAGGACAAAATAGTCATTGAAAAAATCTACTGTTCACCTCCTGAAGGAGACCCCAAACTAAAAACACCAAGAAATATCATTGTTAAATTCCAGTGCTATCCGGTGAAGGAGAAAATACTGCAGGCAGTCAGAAAGAAACCATTCAAAATTGAGGAGCTACAATCAGGATCACACCCAGACCAACCCTCCCCCACACTTAACAAGCTACCTCCAGGATAACTAGGGGAAAATCCAAAAAAGACTTCACCTGACCTCTGCTTTCCAACATCAGCCACATCAGCACCAGGTAACCTGCAGCATTTTAGCTTCTAACTGAAAGAATCAGAGGCCAAAACACTGAGCCTCAAGTTTTAGACACATGAACTGTGGGATAGAACTCCCTGTGCTAGAGATCTATTTTAAAAGCTAGGAAAAAAAGTTATTATCATGAGTAAAGAGCAAAGCAGAAAAGAAAAGACCATCGAATCATTTTTATGCAGACAAGGACCAAAACACAAATAACCAATGAGGTCAACATTGAGACTGTACTCCCATCTGAAACTTCAAAAGGGAATACGAACTGTTCTGAAGCACAAAGAACCTTCTTGGAAGAGCTCAGGAAGGAATTTAAAACACAAATTAGAGAAATAGAAGAAAAAATGACTGATGACTTTAAAAACATTTGTCTATCAGGTGATATAGATTTCTGTACATGAGTATATGTATAAAACACACACACACATTTCATCTTTGAACCAATTCAGACTTTAAAAATATGAAAAAAGAAATCACAGAAGAATTAAAAGAAAAATTGGACAAATGGAAAAGGAAATGTAAAACTTAACTGGTGAAAATAACTCCTTAAAAGGAAAAGCTGAACCGATGGAAAAGGAGATGTAAAAGTTAACTGAAGAAAACAATTTGATAAAAAATAGAATTGGGCAAGTAGAAGCTAATGAATAGATGAAAACATCAAGAATCAAACAGAATCTAAAGAATGAAAAAATAGAAAAAAATATAAAATATCTAATTGGAAAAACAACTGACCTGGAAAATAGATCCAGGAGAGAAAAATCTAAGGATTATTGGGCTATAAGAAAGCCATGATGAAGAAAAGAACCTGGACAATATCACCCAAGAAATCATCAGGAAAATTGACCAGAAATCCTAGACACAGAGGGCAAAATAGTCATTGAAAGAATCTACTGTTCACCTCCTGAAGGAGATCCCAAACTAAAAACACCAAGAAATATCATTGTCAAATTCCAGAACTATCAAGTGAAGGAGAAAATACTGCAGGCAGTCAGAAAGAAACCATTCTAAATTGAGGAGCTACAATCAGGATCACACAGGACCTTGCAGCTTCTACATTAAAAGATCAAATGAATTAGAATGATATTCCTTAAGACAAAGGATTAATTACTCAGTAAAGTTGAGCATAATATTTCAGGCAAGGAGATGGACATTCAATGAAATAAGGGATTTCCAGACCTTCCTGATGAAAAGGCCAGAACTCAAAAGAAAATTTGATCTTCAAATGCAGGTCTCAAAAGAGGTAAAGGTAAACAAGGGAGAAAAAACCTTGATATACAATGTGGGCAAACTGTTTACATCTCAATAAGGGAAAGTGATACTAGTTATCTTGAGAATTGTGTTTTTATTATGAAATGTAAAAGGGATTTAAATAGATAGAGGGAGTGGGTATAAATTAAATGATGTGATGATAACAGAGGTGATTTAAGTGTGCAAAAGGTTTGTAATGGGAGATATGAAAAGGAGGAGACAGAAAAAAATTCCATCCCAGGAAGAGGCACACAAATGTATCACAGTAGAGAGAGAGAGGTGAGAGAGACGAACATTGTTTGAGAGGTACTCTCATCTGATTGGATTCAAGGAGGGTATAACAAACTCAGTTAAGTATAGAAATACAATTTGCTCTACAGACCGTAGGAGGGGAAAAGGGAAAGAAAAGGGGGAGGGGGGCTAAAAGAGAGGGAAGAAGTAGTAAGGGCTAAGGAGATTAAAAGGGAAGGGGGCTGAAAGAAGTGGGAGAAGACTGAGAAAGATGGTGTTCAAAAATTAAAACTTGATTGTGGAGGAGATGGGAGAAGGGAGAACTAAAAGCAGAACCAAAGGGAAAGGAGATGGAGGAAAAGATGTAGATAGCAATCATAACTGTGAATGTGAATGGGATGAGCTTTCCCACAAAATGGAGGCTGATAGCAGAATGGATTAAAAACCATAATCCAATAATATGTTATTTACAAGAAACACACGTGAAACAGGGGCATACACACAGGATACAGGTAAAAGGTTGGAGAAGAATATTTTGTGTTTCAGCTGATTTAAAAAAGGAGTGGTAGCAATCCTAATCTCAGACAAAGCAAAAGCAGAAATAGATCTAATCAAAAGAGGTAAGGAATGAAACTATATCCTGCTGAAAGCCACCATAGACAATGAAGCAATTTCATTACTAAACATATATATGCTCCAAGTAGTATAGCATCCAAATTCTTAGAGGAGAAGTTAAGGGAGTTATAGGAAGAAATAGTCAGCAACACTACACTAGTGGGGGACCTCAACCTCCCCCTCTCTGAACTTGATAAATGTAACCTCAAAATAAACAAGAAAGAAGTTAAGGAAGTGAATAGAACTCTGGATAAGGTAAATATGATAGATCTCTGGAGAAAATTGAATGGGGATAGAAAGGAATATACATTTTTCTTAGTGGTACATGGCACATATGCAAAAATTGACCATGTACTAGGCCTTAAAAACCTCACAATCCAGTGCAGTCAATGCATCCTTCTTAGAATATAATGCAATAAAACTTATATGTAATCAAAGGTCATGGAAACATAAACCAGAAGCTAATTGGAAACTAAACAATCTATTCCTAAAACATGAGTGGATTAACCAACAAATTATAGAAACAGTCAACAACTTCTTTCAAGACAATTACAATAATGAGACAACCAACCAAATCTTATGGGATACTGCAAAAGCAGTTCTCAGGTGAAGTTTTATATCTTCGAATGCCTACAAGAATAAAATAGAGAAAGAGATCAATTAATTGGGCATGCAAGTGAAAAAGTTCAAAAAAAGAACAAATTGAAAACCCCCAAGTAAATACCAAATTAGAAATACTGAAAACCAAAAGAGAGATTAATAAAATTGAAATTAAGAAAACTATTCAACTAATAAATAAAACTAAGAGTTGGTTCTATGAATAAGCCAATAAAATTGATAAACTTTTGGTCAATTTGATTTAAAAAAAGAAAGAGGAAAACCAAATTACCAAAATCAAAAATGAAAAGGGTGAACTCACCTCCAATGAGGAGGAAATTAAAACAATAATAAGAAATTACTTTGTCCAACTGTGTGCTCATAAATTCGACAACCTAAATGCAATGAATGATTATTTTACAAGATGTAAATTGCCCAGATTAACAGAAGAGGAAGTTGAATACTTAAATAACCCCATCTCAGAAAAGGAAATTGAACAAGCTATCAATGAACTCTCTAGGAAAACAACTCCAGGGCCAGATGGATTCACAAGTGAGTCCTATCAAACGTTTAAAAAACAGTTAATTCCACTATAATATAGACTAACTGGGGAAGAAGGAGTCCTCCCACATTCTTTTTATGATACCAATATGGTTGTGATACCTAAACCCGGAAGAATCAAAACAGAGAAAGAAAATTATAGACCAATTTCTGTAATGAATATAGATGCAAAAATTTTAAATAAGATTTTAGCAAAAAGAATACAGCAACTTATCATGAGAATAATACATTATGATCAGGTAGGATTTATACCAAGAATGCAGGACTGGTTCAACATTAGGAAAATTATTAACATTATTGATCACATCAACAACAAAACTAACAGAAACCACATGACCATCTGAATAGATGCAGAAAAAGCTTTTGATAAAATACAACACCCATTCCTATTGAAAACCCTGGAGAATATAGGAATAAATGGAACTTTCCATAAAATGATAAGCAGTATCTACCTAAAACCTTCATCAAGCATTATATGCAATGGAGATAAACAAGAAGCATTTCCAATAAGATCAGAGGTGAAACAAGGATGTCCATTATCACCACTATTATTCAATATGGTACTAGAAATGTTAGCTGTAGCAATAAGAGAAGAAAAAGAAATTGAAGGAATTAGAATAGGCAAAGAAGAAAATAAGTTATCACTCATTCCAGATGTTATGATGATATGCTTAGAGAATCCCAGAAAATCAAGTAAAAACCTGCTTGAAATAATAAACAACTTTGGCAAAGTTGCAGGTTACAAAATAAACTCACACAAATCATCTGCATTTCTATATATTACTAACAAGTCCCAAGAGCAAGCAGTAGAAGGAGAAATCCCATTTAAAGCTACAGTAGACATTATAAAATATTTGGGAGTTTACCTGCCCAAACTAACCCAGGGACTATATGAACACAACTAAAAAATACTTTTCGCACAAATACATTCAGATCTAAATAACTGGAAAAATCTCAGTTGAATGTGGATGGGCCTAGTCAATATAATAAAATGACAATATAAAAAAATGACAATTCTACCTAAATTAATTTACTTATTCAGTGCCATACCAATCAAACTATCAGATAATTATTTTGTAGACCTAGAAAAAGTAATATCAAAATTCATCTGGAAAAACAAAAAGTGCAGAATGGCAAGGGAACTAATGAAAAGAAATGCTAGGGAAGGTGGCCTAGCTCTACCAGATCTCAAATTGTATCATAAAAAAGTAATTATCAAAACCACTTGGTACTGGCTAAGAAACAGAAGAACAGAGCAGTGGAATATATCAGGTACTCAAGACACAGTAGTCAATGAATATAGCAATCTGCTGTTTGATAAACCCAAGGATTCCAGCTTCTGGGATAAGAATTCATTGTTTGACAAAAATTGCTTTGAAAACTGGATAACAGTGTGGTGGAAACTAGGCATAGACCAATGCCTGATTCCGTACACAAGAATAATGTTCAAATGGGTACAGGAACTAGGTATAAAGATTGATACTATAAACAAATTAGTGGAACAAGGAATAGTGTATTTATCAGATTTATAGAGAAGGGAAGAATTTTTGACTAAACAAGAGACAGAAAATATTATGAAGTACGAAATGGATAGTTTTGATTACATTACACTGAAAAGTTTTTGCACAAACAAAAAAATGCAACTAAGCTTATGAGGGAAACAAAAACCTGGTAAAGAATTTATTCAGCTAGTGTCTGTAATAAAGGACTCATTTCTAAAATATGTAGAGAACTGAGTCAAATGTACAAGAATACAAGTCATTCTCCAATGGATAAATGAGAAAGGATATGAATAGGCTGTTTTTGCAGAGGAAGAAATTAAAACTATAGTCATATGAAAAATGCTCTAAAACATTATTGATTAGAGAGATGCAAATCAAAACAGCTCTGAGATACCACATCACACCTATCAGATTGACTAACATGACAAAACAGGATGATGATAAATGTTGGAGAAGATGTGGGAGAGTTGGAACAGTAATTCATTGTTGGTGGAATTGTGAGCTGATCATTCTGGAGAGCAATTTGGAACTATGCCCAAAGGGCTATAAAAATGTGCATACTCTTTGACCCAGAAATACTGCTTCTAGGACTGTACCCCCAAGAAATCATAAAAATGGGAAAGAGTCTCACATGTACAAAAATATTTATAGCAGCTCTCTGTGGTAGCCGAAAATTGGAAATCTAGGGGATGCCCATCACCTGGGGAATGGCTGAAGAAATTGTAGTATATGACTACAATGCAATAGTATTGTGCTATAGAAATAATGAACAGGAAGTCTTCAGAGAGACCTTGAAGGACTTATGTGAACTGATGCTGAGCAAAAAAAAAAACGGAATCAGGCGAACTTTATACACAACAATAACCACAGTGTGTGAGGATTTTTTCTGGTGGACTTAGCCCTTCATAGCAATGCAAGGACTTAAAAAATTCCCAATGGTCTTTTAAAACAAAATGGTTTCCACATCCACAGAAATAACTATGGAATTCGACCACAGATTGTAGCAGATAATTTTCTTTTGCGTTATGTTTTGATTGATTTTATAATTTCTCCAATTCATTTTAATTTTTCTATGCAGCATGACTAACATGAAAATATATTTAACAGGAATATATGTGTAGAATGGAGGGGAAAAAAATCTAAGTTATGTGGAAGTGATTGTAGAACACTGAATACAAATAAAATAATAATAAAAAAACAAAAACCTTTCATCTTTTGAGAGGATCACAACATAACAAATTCACCCCCAAGCCCTGTCTAATTAGAGTACTTCTGGCACAGGAGTGCCAGAGTGGCTTCGTGTACCATCTCCCCATAAAGGAATGTAAATAGTTCCACCTTGTTTAGAGTTTCCTGATTGTTCGTGTTTAACTTTCTATGTTTCTCTTGAATCCTGTGTTTATATGTTAATATTCTACTCAACTCTGGAATTTTCATCAGGAATTCTTGGAAATCTATTTTTGTTAACAATCCATTTTTCTCCCCGTAGGAGTAGACTCAGTTTTGCTGGGTAAGTTATTCTTGGATATAATCATAGATTCTTTGTATTCTGGAATATTATATTCCAAATCAAATGATTTGGAATATTCCAAATCAAATGAGAGGAAGAGAATTTGGGGCAGGATCCCATCTATGATGCTTATTATCAAGTCTTTATTTATGAGCAAACAACCTAATTTCTTAGCATCTACAGTGGAAAAACCCCACAGTCCTTGATAGATCATGATAGTGTATTTAGAACACAAGGAATTTGAGAGAACATTGAAGAAATATTAGACAAGCATGCTTGACTCCAATAATGCTCATTGCTTATACAACAGTCTTCAATGCCACACAAATATCATTATGTAAAATGAAGAAAATATTCTTGCCTTCTACCCTCTTGCATAAGCTTGTCACATTTAATTCTCCTTTCCTGAGATGAGGAAAGGGAAATTAAAGGAAAAAAGTCCTCATTAATAAGGGAAAATAGTCATGTAGATTAATCTTCCCATCTGTTTTTTCTTAGACACTTGCTCAGCAAATAAAATTGATTGCAGAATATCAGATATAACTTCAATCATCAGAACATCTCATTTTCCAAGATAGTACAGCTGCTTATGTGACTTCTTGAGAAGGAAATTAAGATGATATGTAGAAAGGAAGAACAACTTCCTTCAAAATAGCCTGTATATGGCAGGGACCTATGACAGACTGAAACATCTGCATTTTCTTCAACCCTATTCAACCTAACAAATATTGGTTCCTCATTGAAAGTCAATCAGTTAGTTAAAAATATATTAAGCATGTACTTGCAATGTGCCAGGCAATGTACTAAAGTGGTGAAAATGCAAAGAAAGACAAAAGAGAATCCATGCTCTCAAGTAGCTCAGTGTCTAATGGAGGAGACAACATACACACAACCATGAGCAAACAAACTATAGACAGAAAAAGTGGGTGATGATCAAAGAAGGGAAGACACCAGCATTAAAAGGAATTGGGAAAGACTTCCTGAAAACAGCAGGATTTTAGGTAGGACTTTATGAAAGTCAGAGAAACGAGGAAACAGAAATGAGAAGGGATAATATTCCAGGCATGGTGGACAGTCAGTGAAAATGAGTAGCTTGAGAGATGGAATGTCTTGTTTGAGGAACATTAAGGAAGCCAGGGTCACTGGATTGAGAAATATGCTGCAGTGGGGTTAGAGGATAAGATGTAAGAAGACTGGGAAGGTTGGGGCAGGAGAGGCAGGTTATAAAGGACTTTAAATACAAAAACAGAATTTCATGTTTGATCCTGGAGGAGGTGATAGGTAGTGATCCTGGGACTTTATATCATCATTTAAAATGGAAGTGACTTTAGGCATCATCTAAGCTAAACTCTTCATTTTGTTAATGAGAAAACCATAGCCTAGAGAAATAAAGTAACTTGCTAATAGTCTTTAACTTAGTTCATAGGCAAAAAGCACGATATTTTATAGTAGCTAAGGAATAAGAACATTGCGTCCTAGATCCCTCACTGTAGCAAACCCCAGTGAGTGTTTAACTATGGATTTAGTTGAAAGACTTTTGGGGAGAAAGGTAGTGGGAGCTGGGATGGGGAAGCATTTACAAATAAACTCCAAGGAAGATTTACGAAATAAACTCAAAAAACATTTTCTGTATTGATAAGAGAAGTATAAGAAAAGTAATATTTAGGGACACCCCTCCCCAAATCCTTTTCTGGAATAGGAAGACCTTTTCTCAGTAATCCTTTCTGATATCCTCTTCACTCTAGCCTCTCACTTGATCCAAGGAATGGAAAAGCAGACATTCTGGTCTATGAAGAACTGATTCTGTATCAGACTAGTCAGTACTGGACACTATTCTTAAATATATAATTTCTAGTTTTGACTTAGAGGACTTGAGTTACAGTTTTTTGCATCCTGAGAAGGTGAGAGAGAGACGGTGAGAGAGAGACAGAGAGAGAGAGAGAGAGAGAGAGAAAGAGAGAGGGAGAGGGAGGGAGGGAAAAAGAGGGAGGGAGGGAGGGAGAGAGAGAGGAAGTGGCAAAGAGAGAGGAAGTGCTGTTGGTGAGAAACAGCTATACACTGAAAAATTAGTTCATGAAAAAAAATGAGAGCAAGAGAGTGGGAGCACCACTGCTAAACTGAACAGAATGTGTTTCGAAGGAATAGAAAACAAATAATTTGTCGACATGTCACTTTATACAAACATGTACAAAGCACTATCACATCTCTAAAGCATGAATGGGTAGAGGATCGCTTCCACCCTCTGCATTTTAATAAAAAAGGAACATGATGCAAGGTAGTTTCCACTTGGAGTCAGAAGAATCAGTCTTCCATCCCTGCTCTGCTACCTGTGTGATTTTGGGAGTCTCAACTATAAAATGAACGAATTATATGATCTTGGAGTAAGAAAGGAAAGAAGTCTATATTTCCGTATCTACTGACGTGTTAGTGCTGTGATAAGTACTTTACAAATATTATCTTGCTTAGTCTTTACAATAGCCCTGGGAAGTAGATGCTATCATTACCCCCTCCCCTTTTACAGTTGAGGAAACCAAGGCAGACAGAGGTCAAGTTACTTGCCCAAAGTCACAGAGTCAGTTTGAGCTCAGGTCTTCCTGACTGCCAGCCAAGTACCTTGTGTCATCTAGCTGTCCTTTCCTCTTTTCATGTCTTCTATTTTGAAATCTACAAAGTGGGGGAGAGGGATGGTAGGTTTAGATGATTTGTATCTCAATTTTTTAGTGAAAGAGTTGGAAAAAAAGAGCCTTGGGCTTTTATAACATTGTACTGACCTTACTCCTGGCAAGGTTCTGAGAGTTCATCAAACCCTATTTCTAAATTTTAAGCAGTCAAAGAAATTAGAAGTATAAGAAACCTTCTGTTTCACAGGATAAGAGAGATAGCACCAGACATTTACATACTCCATTTTAATTTGTACAAAAGAATTCAGTGTCACAAACCTTAAGGGTTTGTGACTTCTTTTTTTACAGAATATACATGGTTGTTGTTGTTCATCTTCTCAGCCAATTACCTGATCTTTGAGCTTCTTATTAAGTGGAGGACTCCAGAAGCAGCCACTGCTTTGGCAGAGGCTGCCATGGTCCTAGGGCCCAGCAGGGCTGGGGCTGGGGCCCTACCACACTCCCCTCTCAGCCAGATGAGAGACCTTTCCCATTGACCTTTGAAGCTGTCTGTGGTATTTGTGGGTTAAGAAGTTTGGAAACTGTCACAGCCACCTGTGATTCAGTCCCCTAAGTCCTGCTCCAGCTCCATCCACACCCAATGCAGCCCACACAGAACTGAGTTCTTCTCCCAGCCCAGTGTGAAGAATAGACCCTTCCTGTCGACATTCCAGATTCTCTTAGGCTGGAAATTTACTTGTCTGTCATTGTGTGGCTTCTGCTGCTCTCAAATTTGTTTAGAGTCACTTTTTACAAGTTTTCTGAGGGGATTGAGGGGAGAGTTCAAATAGGTCCTTATTTCTACTCCATCGTCTCACTCCACCCCCTCTGTATGTATTTTCTCTGAAGGTCAGGGTGCTAACTTTTCTTGCGTAATTGAAAAAGGTTGTTGACCTTTTAAACAGTTATGTTTCCTAATAAAGCAGTTTTAAGGTGGTTGCTAGCAACCATTCTGGATATGCAAGTGTGGTTGCTGTTACACAAGGCAGGGAAGGTATTCATAGAGGAAGGTGAAAAAGTAATTAGTGGTGAAATTGTGTAAAGTACTAAATATCACAGGGTGGAGTTTATAGTTTATCCTAGAGGGAATAGGGATCCATTGAAGGTTTTTGACCTGGGCAATGAGCTGGGCAATGATTCTGGGTCAGAACTGGGCATTAAGAAGATTTTTACTACTGTATATAGGATGGATTGAATAGAAGAGGCAGATTAGAGAGATCAACTGGAAGAGTAATCCAGGTGACATATCATAAGAACTTGAATTAATGTAGTATCAGTATGAGTGGAAAGGAATAGACACATACAAAAGACATTATGGAGATATAATCAACAAGACTTGAAAAGTTACTGTTTATGCAGGATGAGAAAGTAAGAAGACTCAATGATGTGGGAGATTTTAAACCTAGATGACTGTGAGTATAACAGGGCACTAATAATAAGAGAAAAAATGGAGGAGAATAGATATATGTGGAAGTATAATCAGTTTGATGTTGGACATGTTGAGTTGCTAGTAGGAAAACTAGCAAATATTTAGTAGGCAGTTGATAGCACAAGATTGTAGTTTAGAGCAAAGAGGAGATGAAGATTGTGGCTGAATGTATAAATATGCCCTAGGATTAAGTTTCTTAGAGTGTTTGCATAATTGATGGAAAGAGTGATGTCTCAATGTCACATGCTGCTGTGAGAGGTAGAGTTGGCATAAGGGTTTCAAAACGGGGAGATGTTTTAATTTCACTACTTGGAGAAATGATACTTAATTTCAGATTTTCTTCAGAGAAGGCAATCACATAAGGGGAATCTGACTCCTCAACATGTTTTCCTGATTTTCTGGTTGCATCCCTAGAGATTTTGGGAAATTTTCCCAGGTACAAGATTGAGGTCTTTTTCTTTTGGTTAAACTGAAATACTCCACTCACAGTAGGACACTTTGTTTACTCTGTGTATTGTCTGGCATATTTTAATTTGCATAACTAATTTCTGTTTCCTACATGCTTGGATCAATGAGTTCAGTCGATATTTTCTATTTGTAATAGCTATTTGTAATGCTTTTTGTACAACTAACATTTAGTGGGAAAGAGTCAAACATGGATATTAGCTTCTCTTTTAATGATAGAGACCAGGAAATTCACTTGAACCCCAAATAATATTACCCTAGACTAATAATACTTAAGAGAAAGACAGACATAATTCTAGCCTGGTGTCTCCCTTTCTCAGAGGAGAACAATGTGGCTAAACTTGTGACCCCTTCTTCTTTTCTTCCCCTCCAGATAGAAATCAATATTTTCCTCAAAATGGGGTAGGCAAGATTACAGAGATATTGATCATGCCCCATGCTGAACCATATATAGATAATCCATGTGGGCATACATACAACTTACATGAGTAATACATATATTACTTGTATGTGTGTCAGAAGTCCTATAGAGTTTATCAGAACTTATAATATTTTATCAATAGATCTCAAAGTACTTCTATTTTCTTCCACAGTTTGATCATAATTCTCATTTTGTAAACTCTAATATCTGTGGTTAAATCATTTGTTTTGATATTTGTTGATATTTCTGTTGACCTATAATTTTCCCTCTCTCTTTATATCTTTGTGAGCACTTGAAACATGCCTATTAATAATTCCTTGATAATCTATAATAAATCTTTTAAAATAACCTTAATTTTCCCATTTTAAAAAGTCCTAAGACCGTTATTCCTATCTCTTTTATTCTTGTACATGGTAAAATGTCTGTAGGTAGTGCTTTGAGCTTCCTTTTCTTTCTCTAAAATTATGATCTTTCAAAGTTATTTGTTTTGATAATATTGATGTTAGTATAACTTTTTTCTTCTGGTTCTGCTCATTTTATGATGAATCAGTTCATAGTCTCCCCAGGTTTCTCTAAAACCATCTCTTCATTTTTGACAGCAAAATAGTTTTTCAGTTCTTTAACTGATAAAAACCACTGCTATAATTTTTTTTAGTGGGGGGGAAGGTTATGGTACAGAATTAGTAGTGGAATCACTAGGCCAAAAGATATACACAATTCAGTAACTTTTAGGCTACAACGCTGAGAGAAATGATTATTAAATTGCTATTATTTAATAATAATATTGGAGAGATGTACATTTTTTTTCCTTTCTCTATTTCCTCATTCAAAGTGTAGTCTTTCAAGAAGGTCTCTGACCTTACCCCAAAATTTACCCCACCTAGATCACCCTACTAGAAAAACCTTACAAAGAAAATCTTTCCAGGGTGAATTATGACCCATTGTGTTCTATTCAGGCTTGGGGGAGGGGGTAGGTCCTTTGTTTAAATTGCCAAAGACTGAGGGTGGCATGGGAGCAAAGAGGACATAATCAGTCATGTCCTTTAGCCCTTCATTAGAATAGGTCCACCTCTCATCATATTAATTACTCATCTCATTAATTGTTAGCTAGAGCTCATTGTCTTCTTTTGGGAACATTCACTCTTCCAAGGGCATATCAGGATGATCTTTCTTTGGCATTCAGAAGTGCCACTGAATCCTTTCATTAATTATCTGCTGGAAATAATTAATAAAATGATTAATCACCCAGAAACTATGTCTCGAGCTTTTTATACATCCTGGTTCTGCATTACTTTCCAAGTTCTATACCAATTTACAGCTACTTCAACAGTGTATTACTACGCCTGCTTTCCCATAGATCCTGCAAAATTGCCATTTATCATTTTTTATCTTCTTTGCCAAACTAGGGAGTATAAAGTAAAACCTCAGAGTTGCCTTAATTTGAACTTCTCTATTTATTACGTATCTGGAGGATTTTTTAATTGCTACAGATAGCTTAAATTTCTTCTCTCAAGAACCAACTGTTCATATCCTTTAACAATTTATCAATTAGAGATTAGTCCTTATTATCATACATTTGAATATATTTATCTTTGAGAGAAGAATTTTGTCAGAGAAATCTGCTATAAAAATATTATCCCAGTTAACTGTTTCCTTTCTCAAATTAGCTGCATTTGATTTGTTTGTACAAAAATGTTTCAATTTTCTGTAATAAAAACTTTTTCCATGTTAAATTGTGAACTTTTCCCATAGTCATATATCTAAAAATAATTTTCCTGGTCATATAATTTGTTTATAATATGACCTTTTATATCTAAATCATGTATTGATTTAGAGTTTTTGTCAAATAACTTTGTCAAAAAATGATTTCTTACCTTAGTAGCTAGAATCTTTGGATTTACAGAACACTAGGCTAGTATGTTCAGTTGTTTTCTATGTGATGTACCTAATCTGTTCCATTGATAGAACGCTTTATTTTTTAACATATACAGAATTGGTTTGATGACAACTCACTTTGTAGTATTATTTGTGATTGAGATCTCCTTCCCTCTAGCTTTTCATTCTTTCCCTTAAGAAAAGTCAGCAAAAGAGGCAGAGCCAAAATGGTGGACTAGAAAGACACATTTACGCTGGGTTCCCCCCACTGCCCATAAAATACCTGTAGAGAGGGACTCTCAACAAATTTTGGAGCAGCAGAAGTGAAGAACAACAGAGTGGAGGAGATTTCCAGAATAGCCCACAGAAATATTGGTTGCACTGGACGTGTAGCAGAGCACAGAGCCCAGCCTAGCCTTGGCTGAGCGTCATAGAACAACTAGACTCTGGGAGGAGGACACCTCTGGGATGCAATCTCCAGTCGCAGAGTTGGGTCCTCAGATCCCTTGGCCCATAGGCGTCATAGGTCAGTGACGGCGTATTTTCAGCTGGTCAGGAAGGGAGAAGGACCTTCCCATAGCTCTAGCACCAGGCAGTGGCCACAGAGCCAGCACAGCAGCCCATACAGAAGCTCCATTGTTGGAGTGTAAAAATCTCCGGGGCATTGAAGAGATGAGTCTTACCTTAGCCCTGGGTGGAGGCCCTGGCCAAGCTGGTCTTTGTCTTGAACTGAATGGTGGCCCTGCCCATCCAGCTTATCTGAAAATCAGCCCCTAGTGCTGGTTTGGTGGAACTGGAGGCCAGGGGGGCTGTGGAAAGGTATCTGCTAAGATTCTGGGCACAAAAATCCTTCCCTGCATCCAGAGCAGTACACGCTTGATTGTGACACCTTGGAGGAACTGAGATCTCATAGATTCCCAGGGTATACCCTACTGCTGACAAAGGACCCAAAAGTCAAGTAACTGGTTGGGAAAATGCCCCCAAAAGGGAAAGAAAATAAGACCATAGAAGGTTACTTTCTTGGGGAACAGGTATCTCCTCCCATCTTTTCAGATGGGGAAGAACAATGCTTACCATCAGGGAAAGACAGAGAAGTCAAAGCTTCTGTATCCCAAACATCCAAAATAAGTATTCAATGGGTTCAGGCCATGGAAGAACTCAAAAAGGATTTTGAAAATCAAGTTAGAGAAGTGGAGGAAAAACTGGGAAGAGAAATGTGACAGATGCAAGAAAAGCATGAAAAGCAGGTCAACATCTTGCTAAAGGAGAAACCAAAAATGCTGAAGAAAATAACACCTTGAAAAATAGGCTAACTCAATTGGCAAAAGAGGTTCAAAAAGCCAATGAAGAGAAGAATGATTTAAAAAACAGAATTAGTCAAATGGAAAAGGAAGTCCAAAAGCTCAATGAAGAAAATAGTTCTTTAAAAATTACAATGGAACAGATGGAGGCTAATGACTTTCTGAGAAACCAAGAAATCACAAAATAAAAACAAAAGAATGAAAAAATGAAAGATAATGTGAACTATCTCATTGGAAAAACAACTGACCTGGAAAATAGATCCAGGAGAGACAATTGAAAAATTATGGGACTACCTGAAAGCCATGATCAAAAAAAGAGCCTAGACATCATCCTTCATGAAATTATCTAGGAAAACTGCCCTAATATTCTAGAACCAGAGGGCAAAATAAGTATTCAAGGAATCCATCGATCACCTCCTGAAAGGGATCCAAAAAGAGAAACTCC
>CM053771.1:341567435-341579084 GCA_028658325.1 Potorous gilbertii
ATATAAAGCAATGTGAACTTTAAATGGATTTAGATCATTTAACTTCATAGCTATTACTGCTAATTGGTGATATAATCATCCATAAATATAATAAAAGTAGAGAATGGTTTATCTTAGTTAAACAGAAAATGATGTTATGGCATTATAGACTTTCAGCAGCTCAGCTTTATAAAAGAAACTTTTCTGTATCCCACATTGCTATAAAGTTATTTTAAAAATAATATTTATAGATACACTTATACTGTATCTATTTTTTAAAATAAGTAGAAATATTCATATATATAAGTATGCTTTACATATGAAAATATATGTATATGCAATACTAAGATTCCAATGAAGCAAATTTTATTATTACATCAATAAGTATATAAGTGAGAGAAACAGTAGACTTTATGCACAAAAATCTACAAGAGTAGGTAACTTATTTGCTTCACATGCACAGATCTATCACTTTAGATTCTGAATAATTTAAATTAGTTGTTATAAAGAATTTTCTGTCTCACTTTCACCCAAAAAATAATGGTTTAGTGGACATTAATACTAAAATTAAATTATTTCCTATGGACTCATGTCTTATGTCTATTGAAAATAATTATTCTTTTTGAGAACAGAGATTTGTCAGACATTGTACTGCACACCTATAATCCATGCTACAAGAAGGATCAGATTGGTAGATTAATTGAGCTTAGAGTTCTAAATTGTAGTAGGGCTAAAGCTATCAGGTATGCATAATGAATCCAGCCTCAAAGTGGTGAGGTCCTAGGAGAGGTGAGCCTAAGGCAGCATGAGAACAGTTTAAGTTGAACCCAAGTCAAAACCTTAGAGCTAATCAGTAGTATGATTGGGCCCATGAGTGGCCGCTTATAGCCTGGTCAAGATAAGTAGACCTATTTTCAAAAAACAAGCAATAAGATTTTAAAAGAGTTCACAATAACTTTATAAGTTAAATTGATTACTATTCTTCAACAAAAATACACTTTGGTATTATTATAAAGTATCTATAAATGTTGCTATAACATAAAAATTCTGGACTGTGATGCCTTAAAAGTATGTTTTTCTCTGTAGAAATTATGCAAACTAAAATGCACACAATCTCTACAATTAAACTGACAAATCAATTAATGTTAGATAGCAATGACAACAAATGATGGTAGAATGCACAAAGCGCTTGTTATAATCTTTCTCTAAACAGTTCCATGATTCTTCAGTCAAGAGAAAAAAAATGAAGATACAGTGGTTTTATATAACAGATACATAGAATCTCAGAGATGGAAGGAACTTCATAAGAAGATTCTTTATCCATTATCCTTTACATAGGGATTATCATGAGAGATGACATGGAAAAGGATATAGATTTTGGGGTCAGGAGAGAAGTGAGTTCAAATCTCAGCTCTGGTACTTGTTAGCCAGTATAACCAACAAGTAAGTCTTTCAATCCCTCTAAACAAGTTCTTTTGAGCTGAAATTTATAACTTCCTCCAATAGCTTTTCATTTTGATCTTTGAAGCTTCTCAAAATAAGTTTAATTGCTTCTCTACATGAAAGATATATGGGTACCTGAGGATAGATTTAAATGTCTTTCCTAAGATTTTTTTCTCTCCAGGTTTAGTGTCTCAGCCCTCTTTAATAATTTTTAATCCTCTAAATATATTGTTTACCTTCCTGTACATGAATACTGGCTTGTAAATGTCCTTCCTGAAAATGTGTAACCTATAAATGAACTGAATATCTTTGATATGGTCTTCTTTGCAAATCTAATAAAAAGTGATTTATATAGGGGTGGAGGCAAGATGGCAGACTAGAAGGACAGACCTCCTCTAGCTCTACTATGATCCCACAGCCCATAAAATACATGAAAAATGACTCTAAACAAATTCTAGAGCAGCAGAATCCACAAAAAGATAGAGTGAAGGAGATTTCCAGGCCAAGACAGTCTGGAAGGCCAACAGGAAAGGTCTACTGCACTAGGCTCAAAGTGGAGCACAGCATAGCCTTGGCCTCACAGGACAGAAAGAACGGGAATAGGCTTCAGGGCATGGAATCATGGGTAGCAGCTGCAGTTCCAGATTACTCAACCCACAAACACCAACGACAACTACAAAGATTGGTGAGAAAGCTCTTTCACTTGGGTGAGAAGGGAACAGAGTCTGGCCCCAGCTCCAGCCCCAGGGTGGTAGTAATCACTGAGGTAGACAGAGTCCATTTTTGGAACCTTCTGCCTAAAGACTGTGGGGGAATTGAATGACTGATATGAGTCTCAGTACTGAGTGGTGGCCCAGGGATGAGGAGGACTGCTGGCATACCGAAGGCTCTGGGGAGGGAATCCTACTCTCAGATCCTGGACAGAAAACTTTGTGGTTGCTCCTAAACCAGAGAGAAGGCCAGGAGAGGAGTTTACTCCTCTCCCTTGATTGTGCCACCTCAGAGGAGCTGAGAACTTACAGGTACCTGGAGTATGCCCTCTACTTGACAAAGGACTCAAAAGTCAAGTAACTGACTGAGAAAATGCCCAAAACTGGAAAAAATAAGACTATAGAACGTTACTTTCTTGAAAAGGTATTTTCTTCCATCTCTTTGGATGAAGAAGTGCAAAGTATACCATCAAAGGAAGACATCAAAGTCAACGCTTCTACATCCAAAACCTCCAAAAAAATATGCAATGGTTTCACATCATGGAAGAGTTCAAAAAGAATTCTGAAAATCAAGTAAGAGACGTGGAGGAAAAATTGGGAAGAGAAATAGGAGTGATGCAAGAAAATCATGAAAATAAGTCAACAGCTTGGTAAAGGAGAACCAAAAAAAAAATGCTGAAGAAAATAAAACCTTTAAAAATAGACTAGCCCAAATGGCAACAGAGGTCCAAAAAGCCAATGCAGATAATAATGCTTTAAAAAGCAGAATTGGGGGGTAGAGCCAAGATAGCAGAGTAGAAAGATACACATATTTTAGCTCTTCCCTCACAGCCCATAAAATACCTGTAAAGAAAGACTCTCAACAAATTCTAGAGAAGCAGAAGTCACAGAAAGATTGAGTGGAAGAGGTTTCTAGCCCTGCATGAACTGGAAGGCAGATGGGAAAGGTCTATCACCCTGGATATGGAATGGAGCCTAGCCCAGCCTTGGCTGTGTGACATTGGAAGCAGCAGGACCAGAGCATGCTTCAGGGATAAAATCCCCAGAAGTAGCAGCAGTTTGCAGATCCCTCAACCCACAGACACCAAAGGTCAGTGAGAGGGCATCTTCAACCTAAGCAAGAAGGGAACAGAGTCCACCCCTGACCCTGATCCAAGGTGGCAGCAGAGGCTGGTCAATGGAGGAATCTTCTGGTGATCACGGCAGGCAGGCAGAAGCCAGCATCCATTGTTCCATTGTTGGAACACTGAGTATAAGGCCCCTGGGAGAATTGAGCAGCTGATCTGAATCTCAGCCCTGAGCATAGTCCTAGTGTGAGCAGGAGCACTAGGACCCTCCTCTTGACAAAAGATTCAGAAGTCAAGTAACTGGTTGTGAAAATGCCCAAAAAGGAAAAAGAAATAAGACTGTAGAAGGTTACTTTCTTAGTGAATAGGTATTTCCTTCCATCCTTTCAGATGAGGAAGAACAAAGCATACTGTCAGAAGAAGTCAAGGTTTCTGCCTCTAGTACCTCCAAAATGAATATATAATGGTCTCAGGTCATGGAAGAGCTTGAAAAGTGAGTCAGTAGCTTGTTAAAGGAGACCCAAAAAAATGCTGAGGAAAATAACACCTTTTAAAAGAGGCTAACTCAATTGGAAAAGGAGGTCCAAAAAAGTCAATGAGGAGAAGGCTTTAGAAAGCAGAATTAGCCTAATGGAAAAGGAGGTTCAAAAGCTCACTATGAAAATAGTTCTGTAAAAATGAGAGTGAAGTTCAGGGAAGTTAATGACTATATGATAAAAAGAAGTTGCAAAACAAAACAAAAGGAATGAAAAAAATAGAAGACAATGTGAAATATCTCATTGGAAAAACAACTGGCCTGGAAAATAGATCCAGGAGAGACAATTTAAAAATTATGGGACTACCTGAAAGCCATGATCAAAAAAAGAGCCTAGACATTATCTTTCATGAAATTACCAAGGAAAACTGTCCTAATATGCTAGAACCAGGGGGCAAAATAAATATTGAAAGAATCCACCAATCACCTTTCAAGATCCAAAAAGAAAAACCCCTAGGAATATTGTAGCCAAATTCCAGAGTTCCCAGGTCAAGGAGAAAATATTGCAAACCACCAGAAAGAAACAATTTGAGTATTGTGGAAATACAATCAGGATAACACAGGAGTTGGCAACTTCTACATTAAGGGATCCAAGGGTTTGGACTAGGATATTCCAGAAGTCAAAGGAACTGGGATTAAAATCAAGAATCACCCACCCAGCAACACTAAGTATAATACTTCAGGGGAAAAAATGGTAATTCAATGATATAGAGGACTTTCAAGCATTCTTGATGAAAGGACCAGAACTGAAGAGAAAATTTGACTTTCAAGCACAAGAATCAAGAGAAGCATGAGAAGGTAAACAGGAAAGAGAAATCAAAAAAGACTTTCAAAAGTTGAACTGTTTACATTCCTACATGGAAAGAAAATAGTTGTAACTCTTGAGACATGTCAGTATTTGGGTAGGTGGAGGGATTACACACACACACACACACACACAGAGTACAGGTTGAGTTGAATAAGAAAGAATGATATCTTTGAAAAATAAAAATAAAGGTGGGAGAAAAATATATTGGAAAGAGAAAGGGAGAAATGGAATGGGGCAAACTATCACTCATAAGAGAGATAAGAAAAATCTTTTTCAATGGAGGAGAAAAGGGAGGAGGTGAGAGGGGAAAAGTGAAGCTTACTTTCATCACATGTGGCTTAAGGAGGGAATAACATGCTTACCCAATTTGATATGAAAATGTAGCTTATACTACAGGAAAGTAGGGGAGATGGGGACAAGTGGGGTGAAGGGGATGATAGAAAGGAGGGCAAATGGGAGAAGGAAGTAATTAGAAGTAAACACTTTGGGGAAGAGACAAGGTCAAATGAGAGAACAGAATAAATAGAAGACAGGTTAGGATGCAGGGAAATATAGTTAGTCTTACACAACATGGTTATTATGGAAGTCTTGTGCAAAATAACACGTATATAGCCTGTACTGAATTGCTTGCCTTCTCACTGGAGATGGAGGAAGGGAGAAAAGCTGGAATTGAAAGTAATAGAAACAAATGTTGAGAACTGTTATTGCATATACCTGAGAAATAAGAAACACAGGTAATGGGGAATAGAAATCAATCTTGACCTTCAAGAAAAGAGACAAGATGGGGATAAGGGAAGGGTGGGGTGTGAAAGAAGGGAGGGCACATTGAGGGAAGTGTAATCAGAATGCAAGGTGTTATGGGATGGGGGAGGGGAGAGATGAGGAGAAAAATTGAAACTCAAAATTTTATGGAAATGAATGTCAAAATAAATAAAACTATAAAAAATTTAAAAAGCAGAATTGACCAAATGGAAAAGGAGGCTCAAAAACTCACTGAAGATAATAGTTCTTTAAAAATTAGAATGGAGCAGATGGAAGTTAATGACTTTATAAGAAACCAAGAAATTACAAAGCAAAATCAAAAGAATGAAAATATAGAAGACAATTGGAAAAACAACTGACCTGGAGAATAGATACAGGAAAGACAGTTTAAAAATTATGGGACTATCTGAAAGCCATAATCAGGAAAAGAATCTAGACATCATCTTTCATGAAATTATTAAGGAAAACTGCCCCAAGAGAGAAACTCCTAGGAACATTGTAGCCAAATTCAAGAATTACCAGGTCAAGGAGAAAACATTGCAAGCAGCTAGAAAGAAATAATTTGAGTATTGTGGAAATACTATCAGGATAATACAAGATCTAGAAGTTTCTACATTAAGGGATTGAAGGGCATGGAATAGGATATTCCAGAAGTCAAAGGAAGTAGGTCTAAAACCAAGAATCACCTACCCAGCAAAACTGAGTATAATACTTCAGGAGGAAAAATAGTCATTCAATGAAAATAGAGGACTTTCAAACATTCTTGATGAAAAGACCAGAATTGTTAGAAAATTTGACTTTCAAATACCAGAATCAACAGAAGCATGAAAAGGTGAACAGGAAAGAGAACTCAGAACTAAAGCTAAACTGTTTGTATTCCTCCACGGAAAGATAATCTTGGTAATTCTTGAGACTTTTCTCAGTATTTGAGTAGTTGGAGGGATTACATGCATATAGATAGAGGGCATAGGGTGAGTTGAATAGTAAGGGATGATACCTAAAAAAAATAATATTAAGGGATGATAAGGAATATAATGGGAGGAGAAAGGGAGACATGAAATGGGGCAAAATATCTCTCATAAAAAGTGGGGAAGTGAGAGGGAAAAAGTGAAGCTTACTCCCATCATATTTGGCTTAAGGAGGGAATAACATGCACATTCAATCTGGTATGACAATCTGCCTTACACTACAGGGAAGTAGGGGAGGAGGTTATAAGTTGGGTGTGGGGAGATGATAGAAGGGAGGGCAAATGGGATGAGGGGGTAATTAGAAGTAAATACTTTTGGGGAGGGACAAGGTCAAAAGAGAGAATAGAAGAAATGTGGGGCAGGATCGGATGGAGGGAAATAGAGTTAGTCTTTCACAGCATGATTTTATGGAAGTCTTTTGCATAACTACACATGTATAACTTGTATTGAATGGTTTGCCTTCTCAGTGGAGATCAGAGGGGAAGGAGGGAGAGAAGTTGGAACTCAAAGTTTTAAAAATGAATGTTAAAAATTATTTTTACATGCAACTGGGAATACAGATAATGAAGTATAGAAATCTATCTTGCCCTATAAGAAAATAGAGAAGATGGGGATAAGGGAAGAAAGGGATGTGATAGAAGGGAGGGAAGATTGGGGAAAGGGGTATTCAAAATGCATGGTGTCTTGGGGTGGGGGAGGGGAGAAATGGGGTGAAAATTTGGAACTCAAAATCTTGTGGAAATGAATGTTAAAAACTAAAATTAAATAAACAAATTTTAAAAATTGCTTTATACTAATAAGGGAAGAAAATTAACTGTATGTCAACTCAGATACAACAAAGAGTATCAGGAATACTCTTGGGAAAATATGGCTTACTTGGGCCTCATACCAAGAATTCTTCAGGCCAGTTTTTTCTGTTCCCAATTCTGATGCAGTACTGCCTATAATCTTCCACTATACTCAACTGATACATTTTGTAAATGATTTCATATTCTATTTGTTTTTCCCGATTATATGTAAAAAACAATTTTGACATTCTTTTTCAAATTTTGAACTCCAAGTTCTCTTCCTCCTTTAACTTCATCCCTCATTGAGAAGATAAGCCACTTGACATAGGTTATACACATGTATTCATGCAAAATGCATTTTCATGTAAGTCATGCAGTGAAAAAAAGATAAATAGAAAAGACCCCAAGAAAAATAAAGTAAAAAAAAAATGTCTTTGATCTACATTCAGGCTTTACCAGTTCTTCCTCTGGAGATGGACAGCACCTTTCATCATTAAGTCATTCTAAATTGTCCTGGATCGTTGTATTACTGAGAATAGATACGTTATTCACAGTAAATCATTATACAATATTGCTTCTAATGTGTACACAGTTCTTCTGCTTCTGCTCATTTCATTTTGCATCAGTGCATGTAAGTCTTTCCAGGTTTTTCTGAGAGCATCCTGCTCATCATTTCTTAAGGCACAATGTTATTCCATCACAATTGTATACAACAACTTGTTCAGCCACTCTCCAGTTGATGGAATTTTATATTCTTGACTTGTGTTGCTTTTAACTATTAGGTCTTTTAAATTGATAAAGAGATCAAATGTTATTGGCTGAGATCATTTATGGGCTAAAGGCAGAGATTGCTTCGGATTAGAGGAAGTAGGTCATTATAGTCTGTACTGATTTCTTTTAACCAATTCTTGTTTATCATTTTCAGATCATTTGAATAGATCAAATTATAACTATTGAAACTGCTAGTATAACTATTGAAAAATTTTAAAACAAAAATAAAATTCAACCTTATATATATTACTGAAATTTGGTGACGTATGACAATTTTGGAATGCACCAAAAGTATTGTAGTATCATTACGCATCAAGATGTTTGAGTATTAAATTTTAATATCTAAAGAAGAAGAGGTTTGTTTGAAATGTGAAGTGACTCTGCAGTCAATTTTGCTGAGACCATTCAAATGGATGTGGTGGTAGAGGATAGGCTGAGCATAGCTCAGAGTTGGACTGAAGAGCAGTGGTAAGAGTTAAGTTTCAGCAACACAAAGAAAGAGAAGGACACTGTAGAGGCCAATAAGGAAGGAGGAGGTAACTCACACAAAAATAGGAGAGGGGACCAAAGGAGTGTCCAAAGTGTGATAAGGATCCCAGAGTCCTCATAGGAGGAAAAGAAAAATGCTTCAGTGACAGGGTTGTCCAGAGTTCTGACCCCAGTAGAAAAGGCCCAGAGAGGTATTCAGGCAGCCCTGCCTCAATTTGGCATCCAGGTGTTCTGAACAGGAGACAAGATCACAGAATTCCTACAAAAGCGCCCCAGTTTCAACTAAGTGAACTGGAAAAAAAAAACTAAAGAAAAAAAATGAAGAATTATTCAGCCATCTGAACACTGACTGTAAAAAATAATAGCCTAGGCATCACATTTTCAAAAAAAAAACCAAAAAACAAAAAACTACCCAAATCTCTGAGAACCATAAAGTAAAGTAGAAAAAGAAAGAATCGACTTGCTGAAAGAATCACAAATGAAAATTCCCAGAAACACCATAGTCAAAATCCAAAACTTCCAAGTTAAAGGAAAAAATACTTCAAGCAGCCAGACAGAAAGAATGCAAGTACCAAGGAGCCAATGTCAGGGTCACACACAATTTAACAATCACATTCTAAAGGAGTGGAGAACCTAGAATACAATATTCCAGGAGACGGAGGATATGGGTTTACAGCTAAGAGTAACTTACCTAGAAAAACTGTGTACAAGGGGAATTTTCAATGAAATAGAGACTTTCAAACTTTCTTGATTAAAGTATCAATTCTGTGGGAAAATTTTGAAGTTCACACATAGGAATGAAGAGAAAAACAAAAAAGGAGTAAACAAGGAGAAATTGCTTAAATTCATAAGCTGGGATACATACATGTGCCCCACTAAACTTTGTCATCATCAGGGCTTATAGAGGAAGTTCCATTAGACAAAGTCTGGTAGTGATTCTATATTGTCTTGTTGATCTTTTAAAAAAAAATTTACTTTATTTTTTATTTTCCCCCATTTACATGAAGGACAAATTCTAACCTTCATTTTAAAAAAATATTCAATTACAAATTCTCTCTCTCCCTTCCATATGTATGGTTAATGTATTTTTAATGAAATTGGAAGATTTTCCCCATGCATGAATAAGTCCATGTAACCTGCTTATGTCACATGGAAGCCTGAATCATATGAGTTTGAGTCACATGAAACCTATGGTAGGAGGAGTTTGCTGAAGGGGTGGAGCAGGAAGGGGTGGAGCTAGAGCAGAGCTGAGAGGAAGTTAGTCAGAGAGCAGTCAGAGCTAGGAAGGATGTAGGCAAGCCTGTGGTTGGCAGGCTGATTTGGTTTAAGGGGTTCTGTTTGTGATTTGTTTAAGAGAGCTGGTTTGTGAGAAGCCTAACAGGGGGAAGGCTTAAGGATGATGTTGTTCTCTGCATTGACATTGTGTATAGATTTTTGTTACTATGATGGATCTGGCTCTCTGGTGTTGGGATTTGGCTTTCTGGTGTTTGAATAAATGTTTTGGTTCTGCCTCCTATGTGGAGAGTCTGGTTTGTTTTGTTTTTGTTTTTGTAATTCAGAACTGTGCTGGTATATTCATAGCTGCCATAGGCACTCCAAATAATCACATTGATACTACACCATACCCCCTCACTGAGAAGGCAAGCAATTTGATGTAGATTATATATGTACAAAAAGGTAAAACATGTTTCCATATTACTCCTGTTGTGAAAGAAAACAGAGCAAAAAATGAAACAAGAAAAATAAAGTTTTAAAAAGCATGATTCACTCTTTATTCAGACTTCATTGGTTCTTTTTCTGATGATGGAAAGCGCTTTTCAACGTAAGTCCTTAAGAATTCTCTTGGATCATTGTGTTGCTGAAAATAGTCAGTCATTCACAGATGATCATCACACAATATTACTGCTACTATGGAAACTGTTCCTTTGGTTCTGCTTACTTTAATTTATATCAATTTATGTAATTCTTTTCAGGATTTTCTGAGAGAATATTACTTGTCCTTTCTTATGGCACAATAGTATTCTATCAGAATCACATACCACAACTTGTTCAGCCATTCTCCAGTTGATAGACATTCTCTCAATGTCCAATTCTTTGCCACAAATAAAAGAGTTACTATAAACATTTTTTGTGTAGATAGGTCTGTTTTCTTTTTGTTTTTCAACTCTTTGGGACACAAATCTAGTAGCAGTATTGCTAGGTCAAAGATGATGCATGGTTTTATAGCCCTTTCTTTGTACATAGTTGCAAATTGTTCTGCAGAATAACTAAATCAGTTCACAACTCCACCAACAGTGCATCAGTAACTCAATTTTCCCATATCTTCTCCAATATTTATCATTTTTCTTTTCTGTAATATTATCCAATTTGATAGGTATCGAGTGGTACCTCAGAGTTGCTTTAGTTTGCATTTCTCTAATCATTAGTGATTTAGAGAACTTTTCATATGAGTAGAGTTAGCTTGAATTACTTTTTATGAAAACCACCTGGTCATATTCTTTGATTCTTTATCAATTGAGGAATGATTTATTTTTTTTGTAAATTTTATTTTATTTTATTTTTGTTTTGGCAATACTGATTTCATAATTTAAAATTTTTTTAATATTTATTTATTTCAAGTTTTCAACATTCATGCCCACAAAATTTTGAGTTTCAAATTTTCTCCCCACCTCTCCCCCCTATCCCAAAATACCAAGTATTCTAATCATCCCTATCACCAATCTGCCCTCCCTTCTAACATCCCTTCCCTCCCTTATCCCCATCTTCTCTTTTTTCCTGTAGGGCAAGATAAATTTCTATAACCCATTACTTGTATTTCTTGTTTCCCAGTTGTATGCAAGAACAATACCCGACAGTTGTTCCTAAAACTTTGAGTTCCAGCTTCTCTTTCCTCCCTCCCCACTCATCCCCATTGGGAAGGCAAGCAATTCAGCACAAAATATATATGTGTAGTTTTGCAAATGACTTCCATAATAGTCATGTTGTGTAAGGCTAACTATATTTCCCTCCATCCTATCCTGCCCCCCATTTTTTCTATTCTCTCTTTTGACCTTGTCCCTTTCCAAGAGTGTTGACTTTTAACTGCTCCCTCGTTCAGTTGTCCTCCCTTCCATTATCCCTCCCATCCTGTTTATCCTCTTCTCCTCCACTTTCCTGTATTGTAAGATAGGTTTTCATACCAAAATGAATATGCATTTTCTTCCTTCCTTGAGTCAAATGTGATGAGAGTAAGCTTCACATTTTCCCTCTCATCTGCCCACTTATTCCCTCCATTGAAAAGTCTTTTTCTTGCCTCTTTTGTGAGAGATAATTTGTCCCATTCCATTTCT
>CM053771.1:341579584-341599309 GCA_028658325.1 Potorous gilbertii
AAGTAGGATTCCCTCTTTACAGCCACCACCAGGTGTGCCATGCCAGTGCTCCTTCTCACCCCTGGACTGCTACTCAGGACTGAGACTCAGATGAGCTGCTTGCTTCCCCCAGAGTCTGTAGGACAAATGCTCCAGTAGTGACTACTGTGGTAGCCCTAGGGTTCAATTTTGGGTTGGGGCCAACAATGCTCCTTTCTCATGCAGGAGAAATTGCTTTCTCATTGACCTTTTGAACCTGTCTTTGGCGTTTGTGGGTTGAGAAATCTGGAACCACAGCAGTTTCTCAAGATTCACTACCTGAAGTCTGCTCCAGTCCTGTCTGTGGTCCTCTGCCCATGCTGGGTTGTGCTCTGCTCTGAGCCTGGTCTGAAAGACCCTTCCTGTCAGTCCTCCAAGATGTCTTGGGCTGGAAATCTGTTTTACTTTGTCATTTTGTGGCTTCTGCTGCTCTAGAATTTGTTTAAGGTCAATTTTTGTAGGTATTATAAGGGATTTGGGGAGAGAACTTGAGCAGGTACATGCCTCTGCTCTGCCATCTTTGCTCCACTCCTTGACACTTTAGATGTAACTGTTTTTGACATTTTTGTCCTCTGAGTTTGTGTTTTGATTTTCTTTGTCTCTACTACAATTTTCTATTGTACATTTCTAATGTACATTTTTACATTTGATCATTTTTCTAGCTTAGTTCTTCATTTCTAAATTTATGTTAAAGCTGAACTCTTTTCCTGGAGGGGAAGATGCACTGTAACAAACTTCTGGTTTTTTCATGTTTCTGTTTTCAGAACTAGCTCGAGGGCCCTGTAAGTTTTCAGTTCATGCAAGTTGGTGTAATCTGAGGCAAATCTAGTCACTTTTCTCTTTGTCTGTGCTCTCATCTGTGAGTGCCCATAAGCACTCTTTTCTGCCATAGAACTGTGGGTAGGGTCTTTGGTTTCCTAGGGCTGCAGGCTCTGCTACTACTCATTTTTGCCTAGGAACTGAGACTCAGGACTCCCACTAGGTTTTGTAGGGTATTGCTAAGTCTCCCCTGTAGTCTTCTTCCCTTCAATTGTTTGATGGTTCCCTTTATTGTCTTTAGAGAGAGAGTTATGGAAGCAGCCACTGTCATCATTAATTCAATGGATCTTAAAGCCTGGTGTTGGTTTGCTGGGATGTGTCATGTGCTGACACAAACTGTGTTCCTCGCTAATCTCTGCTGACAATCTAAGTTGTCTTGGGTTATAAAATTGTTTTACCCCATGCTTTTGTGGGTTTTACTGCTCTATAATTTGTTTTGAGATATAATTTAAGTTGTTTGTATGAGAATTTGAGACAGCTCAGGTGAGTCCCTGCCTTTTTTCCACCATTTTGGCTCTACCAAAATCAATCTGATTTTAAAAAGAATAGAAAACTAAATTGTAAAAAAACAGACAACCTCAATTGAAGAGAAAATATCAGAAAATATCCAGTTACATGCTAGCAATTCTGATAACTCAGATGAATTAGATGTATACATACAAAAATGTAGAACACACTGATTATCAAAAGAGATAATTTTTTAAAAATTGTCTGGTATCAGAAAAGGAAATTATATGTGAGAAAGCGAACTCCCAAAGGAAGAAAAACCCCACAGCTCCAGAACCAGATGGATTTATATTTATACTTTCTCTTTTAGTATAACAATATGGTCTTAAACCTAAAATGGGGATAGGAAAAGCAGAGAAATAAAACTACAGACCAATATCCCTAATCTACATTGATACAAAAATTTATAAAACATTAGCAAATAGGTTATAGCAACATATCAGAAAGATTATACATTACTAGAGTGTGTTTATGCCAGGAACATAGGATTTGTTCAACATAAGGAAGACTAGAAATATAAAAATCCATGTTACTAATGTAAATAATAAAAACTATATGATTATATCAATAAATGTTGAAAAGGAGTTTGGGCAAAATGCAGTTTTTTCTATTAAAAACTCTAGAAATTATAGGAATAAATTAACCTCTTAAAAATATACATAGGTAATATTAATCTTAATTCAAGAGCAAACTTTATTTGTAATATAGAAAAATTAAAGATCTTAATAATAATGCCAAAGGTACAACTCAGATACCTATTATCACCACTCCTAATTGATAAAGTGCTAGAAATTTTAACTATAGAAATAAGAAAAGAAAAAGTCAATGAAGGAATAAGCATAGCCAAAGAGAAAATAAAATTATAATTTTAAGGATATAATTATTTTTACTGCAGAAAATCTTGTATAAAATTAAATAAATCTAAATTATAACTTAGGTAAATCAACATTAATTATCAACACTCCTATCAACATTCCTGTAGCTTTCTAGGCTACACTACACTTATCTTGGATTTTCTCCACAATGCCCTGCACTAATACTTTTGTATTTCCCCAATTTGCTTCACCTTTTTTCAATTATGTTTTATGAGTTGTTTTCCCCTTTAATTCTGAATGTAAACCTCTTGAGAGCAAGAATTTTTTTCTTGCTGTTTGTATTTGTATTTTCAATGCTTACGGAAGTATCTGACACATAGAAGATGCTATTAATTATTAAATTACTTGTTGACATGTTTAAGAGCTAGAAAGAGAAAATTTCATTAAAAATAATTGCAATAAAGTGTGAAATATTTGGGAGCATATCTACTGATATTAACCCAATTTATCCATGATTCCAACTGCAAAATACTCTTCAGAAACAAGAAAAGACCTAAATAATTAAGGAACTATTCATTACTCATAGGTGGATCATATCAATATAATTAAAATGACAATACTAAGTTACTTATTTACTGTTGTATCAATAAAATGCCACAAATAATATTAATTCTTATAAAAGGATAAAATGTCAAGAATCTTAAGGAAAATAGCAAAAAAGTAGGAAGGAAGAGGGCTTAGCAGTATTAAATCTCAAATTGTATTACAAAGGTTTGATAATTGAAATGATTAGGTTAAATGATTGGGTTAAAAATAGATATCACCTAGTGGAACAAATTAGATGAACAATACACAAATGCAGGGCAGTTAGGTGACAGTGGATAGAGTGCCACAATTGGAGTCAGGAAGACTCAAACCGCAGACATTTAGTAGGTGTGTGACCCTGGGCAAGTCACTTAACTTCATTTGCCTTAGTGTCCTCTGGAAAATTAAGCTGGAGGGGGAAATGGCAAATCACTTCAATATCTTTGTCAAGAAAAATCCCAAATGGATTAACCTCAAGTTAGACATGACTGAAACAAGTGAACAGCAGCATACAAATATAAATTAAAATACAGTAATCTAGCTTGGATTTAATAAATCCAAAGACACCAGTTACTGTGGGAAGGACCCATTACTAGGCAAAAACTGCTTGGAAAACTAGAAATACTATGGCAAAAGTTAGATTTAGACCAATAGCTTACACTATACTACCAATTAAGTTGGTTGGTTGGTTGGTTGGTTGTTGTCCTTCATCTAAGGACCAAAATGACATCACCATGGAAAAGTGAAATTTCAGTGTGTCTGACTGTGACTGATCAGAACAAGATGAGCTCGAAATCCTCTACCACAGGTTGGGCACAGATAGTCCATAGGAATAATTGGAGTGGATATCCCAAATATGCACATCCTGTGTTTTTTTTGTGCCATCTCAATCCTGCTTTGCTCAAAGAGCACAGCACCCTTTCTGAGTGGGCACGCCATGATGAGCACTCCTGTGCCATTTTGCACAGTCAAATCCAAAGTTCTTGAGAGAGACCTTGAGAGTGTCCTTGTATCCCTTCTTCTGACCACCACATGATCACCTGGCCCATGAAAGTTCTCCATAAAATAGTCTTTTTGGCAAGCATACATTTTGCATTTGAACAACATGGTCAACCCATTGGAGTTGCACTCTCTAAAATCATAGTTTGAATACTTGGCAGTTCAGCTCAAGCAAGGACCTCAGTGTCTGGTATCTTATGCCAGGTGATTCTCAGAATCTTCCTAAGACAGTTCAAATGGAAACAATTCAGTTTTCTGGCATGGCACTGGTAGACTGTCCATGTTTCACAATCATATAACAATGAGGTCAGCATAACGGCTTTACGATAACCTTCAAATGGATACTGGACCTAGATATGAAAGTTTACACCATAAGTAAATTAGAAGAGCAAGGAAGAAATAAATCTATGAATAGGTAAAGAGTTCATGAATAAATAAGTGATAGAGAGAATCATGCAAGGTACAATGCATAATTTTTAATTACATAAAATTAAACTTTTACCAAACAAATTTACTGTAAACAAACCAGAGGAGAAAGCACAGGGGCAGAAGTGGTCTTGCAGCATCTGAGAGGCTAGTTACCCCTTCACATATGCCTTTTCACAAGTGATCCCTGTGTGTATCTCATCATGTTTGTACCATGGACATATATGTTCCTTCCATCTGCCCCTCTATGTTCCCTCAATATAGCCATCTTTCCCACAAATGTTGTGTGTTTTGGAAGGAGAATTCATGATAGGTGTATCTAGAAAATGTTTTGTTTCTCATTTTAAATACTATGCCATTTCATTAAATGCTTTAAACTTTGTTTTGCTTTGAACTAATTGTGTCTGATCATTAAGGACAAAAACTGGGTCCTTCAGTTGATGAAATGCCATACAGCCCAATACAATCCTTTACTTTCAGTGTCCTGTCCTATTTCATCTGTTCCTTGGTTGCCTGATCCAATAGTTAAGAGTGCTAGTACTACTGTAGCAATTGTTGATTTTAGTCTTTTGGAATTTGTACTGCTGAGACCTTGTATCTTTGGCTAAAGTTTTGGCATATGCTCCTGAACCATCTGTATGATGTGTTTCTCAGTAAGAATAATTCTGAGCATCCCTGTGCCTATTTACCATGTCACTAAGGCTGTCCAGTAATTCTTCAAGACTAGGAGGGCTCTGGGGCAGCTAGATGGTGCAGTGAATTGAGTTGGAAGATCTGAGTTTAAATCCAGCCTCAGACACTTGACACTAGTTCTATTACCTTGGGCAAGCCACTTAAACCCAATCATGTCACTTCTCCCCGCTTCAAAATAAAAAAAGAGACCAATAAAACTAGTCTTCTGATGAAAAAAGATTGGAGGGTATCACCTGAAATTCTAACTTCCCAATTGTACTCTAGCAAATTCATTACAATGAAGACATACATATATTCATTTCAATCTTATGCCATCCTCTATCTCAAAATTTGCTATTCCTAGTTTTACCAACTTTCAATATTTGGCATCCACCCAGAGGACAAAGTCATATAGTTTCTCACTTTTGTTCTGGTATGTAGATGTAAGAAATATGGGATATGCTTGACTCAGTGTTTCACCATCCCTGAAGCATTTTTCCAGTTTTTGGCCTTCCAACAACATAAAAGCTTTTCTGCTTAGGCTTTTCATCAGTTATTCCCTCTTCATTGTATCATATGCCTGCCAACCAAGAAGTGCTACTCTTATCTGTTTAATCTGGTTGCCCATATTTGCTCCCCAGAGGGTATGGAGTCTCTCCTAAGAAAATATCCAAATTGAGTAAGTAGCATTTCTCTACCATAACATACCTAATCCTACATTTGCTATCAGGCAAATTTTTCTCCCTCATCCTCCTTTTTATATACAGAAGAGATTTCATTGTATGACCCAGAGGAACAATGTCTGCTCCAATAATGGCATATATGAGGTTCCATTGACCTATTTTGTCTTGGTGTTAGATTGTCCCTGTGGTGCCACACTGACATCAATCATGGGGGAAATATCTTGCCTTAGACCTCTAGAGATAAGAGGCAAACTTGTTGCCTGATGAACTACTACTGCATCATTTATAATATAATCAGTACTTTCCAGATGCACACCTTCTTTCAATTCCAAATTCCTCAATGATTCCAGTTTCCTTGATGGGCCAAACGTCCTTCTTCCATGCAACCTGATGGACTCAGCTTCTCTGATGCATCTTCCTGCTCAAGAGGCATAAAGAGTCCAAAAAGACATGCACAGTCTGAACCTCTCAGACTTGGTGGGTGGCAGGGACCCTGCAAATCATCTTATCCTGTTCACTATGGCCCAGATGGAGACAGGAAAGCAATATTCAGAGAACACTGAGTGCCACTGTATCCTTATTGCACACTTTCGCATATTCTTGGAATGCTAGGGTAAATTAAACCTCTTTTGTTAAATGTTTAATGGCTTGAGAATGCTTCATTTTGTCCCAAAATAGAATCAGAACTAAGAGGGTATTGGTGTTAAAATTTTACCTACAACATGGCCAAAAGCGTAGCCTTGGATAAGATGGTCTTTAACTCAGGTCATGGTTAAATTGAGGAAAGAACACTGTAAATACTGAAGAAGGTGACCTTTACTGATTGTAGGACACTGCCTGGCTCCTTGACTTCAGAGCTCTCTCTCCATCTCTCTCTCACCTCCCCCTGCCCCACTCCTGCACTCTGATAGTCCTCTCTGTGGGACCTACTTCCACTTTGGTAGATGGATAAGTTTGATGTGTGCTGGAAGAAGCTGTCTGAGAGGGTTAAGAAGGTATCAAGACCAGTATTCCTTGGTTGTTGTTGACTGTGCTTTATAAATGGTACTTCTAGAATAGTCAGAATCTAAGTAAAATATGTCATCACATTCAGCAGCTAGTGATGGGCCTAACAGCTTTCAAGGGAAATGCAACGGATGCTAAGGTCAGTTAGTGGAGTTGATAATTGCACAAGTGAAGAGATCTCTCCTGATGTGGAAGGCACCTAGGGGTCCCAGGTACTAGGAATCTACTACTCTCAGAGATAGGAGAAATAGGAACTGGGATAGAAACTGTGAGAATGGAGGAGAGCAGACTTGGAGCAGATACTAGAGAACTCCAAGGAGATTAGGAAGCCCCATGCTCACCCTAGCTCTGCTCCCAGGAGGAAGGTGGTGACTCCCTCTTCATCCAGGACCTGGGATGGTTGCAGAAGTTCAAAAAGTAAACTGAGATGTTCTTGGAACAAAGGTTCCTGAAGGTGTGGTCTAATGGGTCAAATACTGAGAAACTCTCCATTTTGGTCTTCCATAGCCTGGCAGAACTCCTTTTACAGAGAGCCAACTACATTTGTTAGAGACTCCAGACGGAGTATGCTCTTTGTTTCTTTTTGGGTGACTAAGATGGGGAGTCCTTTGTGCCTGGCCTCATAGAGATGAATTTCCATTACAGCCAGTTTCCAGATGGGTCTCTGAAAAGGAGGGGTAAAGTTCTTAAAGAAAATGGATTTGATCTGGAAAGACTTAAGAAGTGAGCAGAGCCAGGACAACATTATACACAGTAACAGCCACAGTGTGCAAGGACTGTTTTTGATAGACTTAGCCCTTCACAACAATGGAAGGACTGAAAACATTTCCAAACAACTCATGCAAAATGCCATCCACATCCAGAGAAAGAACTATGGAGTCAGAATGCAGAATGAAGCAGACTATTTTCTCTTTTATTATGTTTTATTTTGTTTTATTTTTCTCATGGTTTCTCTCATTTGTTTTAATTCTTCTATGCAACATGACTAATGTGAAAATATATTTAATAGAAGTGGATGTGTAGAACCCACATAAGAATCATGTTGTCTTGGAGAGGGAGGGAGACAAAATTTTGAATTTATGGAAGTGATTTTTGAAAATTTAAAATAAATTGATAAATTTGGGAAAAATTAAAAAAAAGAAAATGGGTTTAAGGATTGGATTTATATGCTTCTCCCCAAACCTCCACCAAAGTCTGTCACACCTTCTGTCCACCCAATCTTTGGGGCAAATTTAGATCCTTCCTTCTGGTTGGACTTCCATCAGGATTTAACTATGGATTACCACCACTATAGAACCATACAAGTGTGGGTTGATTAACTGGTAAAATTTGAGTAGGAGGGTCAAGAGAGTTGTAGTTTGAATAAATACTGCTGTCGGTGCAAATAGACTCTCTGGGAATGAGGAGAGGAGTCACAGAATATACTGGAAATAGGTAGAAATAGAGATGGCAGTAAGTTCTTTAGGAGGTAATAAGTCTACTAGTACTCGACATATCACAACTCCATTAAGTTTAAGAAAGTTTAGGGACAATGTACTTTAGCAGGCTAGCCAAATGATTATGATATAGAGCATTGCAATGGAATTACTGCAATGGGATTTGAGTGACATAATGAAACATAACTTTAGGTAAATTGTAAAGCATTTCTGGACTTCAGGGAGTCACAGAGAATATGTTAGATTTTTTTTGGAGAAATGTTTTGGTCAGTGTAAATCTATGTAGCAGCAAATCCAAGTGTATGTACCAAGAACTTCTAAATATGGAATCATTATCTGGTTATGTTGCATGTGTGTATACCAGTCACCATCACTACCATTGTTAATCCAAAAGCCACAAAATACATCAATATCTCTTTGAATCAATGAGCCAATATTGTCATCATTTGAGAGAGTATTTGGTTCATAAAACATCTACATAAGAAACATAGGAACAGGCCCTCTGAATTCATTGGTAGATATTAACTAACATAAAAGGTTCTCAGTTTCCATCGTCAGATACCACTCTCCTTTGGGAACTCTCATTTTTCCTTCTTTGTTTTTGAGTTAAGAATGGGTTACTACCCATTGGAAGCAACTGGTGGCTTAGTGAGTAGATCACTGGGTCTACAGTCAGAAAGAACCAAGTTCAAATTCAGCCTAAGATAATTGCTATGTGACCCCAGGCAAGTCACTTAACCTCTGATTGCCTGACAAAATGGAACCACTGGATCCACTGGAGAAGGGAGTGGTAAACAGCTCCAATATTTTTGCCAAGAAAACCCCATGTAGGGTCACTAAGGATCAGTTATGACTGAAACAATTGAACAACAGCAATAATCATTAATCCTTTCACTTATATATTGTTATGTATTAATACTAATGAAATATTTCATTGAGTTCACTTTGGCAAAGGATAAAGACAAAATCATATTCTTATGCAAAGTATCAATAGAAATATATCGTTAATCATTTAGGATTAAATAGAGTATCTGATTGCATCCTTGTACTTTACTTTTGCTCTCTCTCATCTGGAAAGGGTCACAAGAATTTTTTTTTTTAACCTGCTAGGGAGCTTGGGATATGTAAGATGATATAAGATAATTGGAAATGCAAAGTATTTCCTGAATTCTGATGATATTTGATGTTTGATTGATGAGTATTTCATTCCTCTTTGCAATTTCATATTCTGCATATAGACAGAACTGTATATGTGAACTTGAAAAGGTTGCTATTCAGGATAGAAACCTTAGGTTAACCTTCTGGAAATTGCCTGTCCTTTTTAAATAGAAAAAACTCCAACTCCCAAGATTCTAATGTATTGAAAGGTTCTAAAGATTTTGACTCTGTGCCAATCATCCATTACACATTGTTTCACTATACTGACAGATTAAAGGAATTTTTCTTTCAGCTCATTGGAACATATCAGAAACTATAAACAATTAAGTATACAACAATCAATTTTGTTTTTGATCAATGGGACTTTCTCCCCAAAGAGTAGAATTTTTGTTTTCTTTTTCTCTAATTAATGCTCTTATTAAACAGTATATACTATTTGATATATATATATATATATATATATATATATATATATATATATATATATATATATATGACGAGAAAGTGGTTTTATTCATAACGTATTGTGGAGATTGCTATCAGTCAGTAAATAAGCATTTATTAAATACCTACTATGTGCCAGGCACTGAGTTAAATACTGAGAATACAAAGAAATACAAAAGATGGTTCCTGCTGTCAAGGAATTCACAGTCCAATGGGGGAGACAACAAGCAAATAACTATGTACTCATAAAATATATACAAGATAAATTAGAGATGATCATTAGAGGGAAAACACTAGCATGAAGAGAGAAAAAGAGAAGCTTCTTGTAGAAGATGGGATTTTATCTGGGACTTGGAGGAATCTAGGAAGATGAGAAGGAAGAGTAATCCATGCATGAAGAATAGCCAGTGAGAATTCCTGGAGTCTGGAGACAGTGTTTTAGGGTAAATAAAGTAAGAAGCCTCAAAAGGTAGGATGGCTCCAAGTTGTAAATGGTTCATTGCCAAGCAGGTTTTATACTTGATCCTGGAAGTGATAAGGAGCAGCAGAGTTTATTAAATGGGAGTGGGGTGGGGGGAGCCAAGGTCACATCTGCATTTTGGGAAGGTTAATTTGCCAACTGAGTGGAGAATGGATTGTACTGGGAAGAGATGAGGTAGGGAGACCCACCAGAATCTATGGCAGTACTCTAGGAATGAGGTGATGAGGGTCTACATCAGGGGTAGGGAACCTGCAGTCTCAAGGCCACATGTGGCCCTCCAGGTCCTCAAGAGCAGCTCTTTTTGAAAAAAGTCATTTATTTATTTTTAGTTTTCAACATTCATTTCCACAGGGTTTTGAGTTCCAGATTTTCTTCCCATCTCTCCCCTCCACCCCACCTCATACAGCAGGCATTCTGATTATCCCTTCCCCCACTCTTTCTTCCCTTTTATCACTTCCCCCATTTATTCCTTTTTCCCTTACTTTCCCTTACTTACATGGGGGCAAGATAGATTTCTTTACCCCATGGTCTATATATCATTTCCCAGTTGCATGTGAAAATAATTTTTAACATTCATTTTGGAAACTTTGAGTTCCACATTCTCTTCCTTCTTCCCTCCCCACCCACCCTCATTGAGAAGGCAAGCTATTCAATATAAGTTATACATGTGTAGTTATCCAAAACACTTCCATAATAGACATATAAAAGAATATCTATTTCCCTCTATCCTATCCCACCCCCCACTTATTCTTCTTTCAACTTTGACACTGTCCCTTTTCAAGAGTGCTTGCTTCTGACTACCCCCTTTCCTATCTATCATCCCTTCCCCTCTATCATCCCCACCTCTTATCCCCTTTCTCTTTACTTTCCTGCAGGGAAAGATACTTAACGAATGTGTATGTTATACCATCCTTAAGCCAAATCCAGTGAGAGTAAGATTCACTCATTCCCTCTCACCTCTCCCCTCTTTCTCTCCACTGTGAAATCTTTTTTTTTGCCTTCTTTATGTCACACAATTCACTCCATTCTATCTTTCCCATTCTCCTTCACCCAATACATGCCTTGCTCACCCTTTAATTTTATTTTTTGATATCATCCCTTTATATTCAACTTACTTTGTGCTCCCCCTCTCTATTTCCTCCAACTACCCTAATACTAAGTAAGGTCTCATGAGTTATAAATATAATCTTTCAATGTAGGAATGTAAACAGTTCAACTTTAATAAATTTCTTATGATTTCTCTTTCCTGTTTACCTTATCACAATTCTTTTGATTCTTGTATATTAAAATCAAATTTTCTATTCAGTTCTGATCTTTTCAGGAAGAATGCTTGAAAGTCCTCTATTTCATTGAAATTTCGTTTTTTCCCCTGAAGTATTATACTCAGTTTTGCAGAGTAGGTGATTTAATCCTAACTCCTCTGACCTCTGGAATATCGTATTCCAAGCCCTTCTATCCCTTAATGTAGAAACTGCTAGATCTTGTGTTATCCTGATTGTATTTCCACAATACTTGAATTGTTTCTTTCTGGATGCTTGCAATATTTTCTGCTTGACCTAGGAACTCTGGAATTTGGCTACAATATTCCTAGGAGTTTTCCTTTTAGGATCTCTTTCAAGAAGCAATCATTTCTATCCATTTTTATTTTATCCTCTGGTTCTAGAACATAAGGAAATTTTCCTTGATAATCTCCTGAAAGTTGATATCTAGGCTCCTTTTCTGATCATGGATTTCAGGATTTCAGTTCAATAATTTTTAAATTCTCTCTCCTGGATCGATTTTTCCAGATCAGTGGTTTTTCCAATGAGATATTTCACATTGTCTTGTTTTTTTTTTCATTCTTTTGATTCTGTTTTATAATTTCTTGATTTCTCATAAAGTCACTGGCTTCTATTTGCTCCATTCTAATTTTGAAGGAATTCTTTTCTTCAGTGAGCTTTTGGACCTTTTTTTCCATTTGGCCAATCCTACTTTTTAAGACATTCTCCGCATTGGCTTTTTGGACATCTTTTGCCATTTGAGTTAATCCGTTTATTAAAGTGTTATTTTCTTCAGTATTTTTTTGTGTGTATCCTTTAGCAAACTATTGACTCATTTTTCATAATTTTTTTGAATCACTCTCATATCTCTTCCCAATTTTTCCTCCACCCTTACTGGATTTTCAAAATTCTTTTTGAGCTATTCCATGGCCTGTGACCAATTCATATTTTTCCTGGAGGTTTTTGATGTTTGGCTTTCTTTTCTTCTGGTTGCATGTTTTGATCTTCTTTTCCAGCAAAGTAAGATTCCATAGTCTGAGTTTTGTTTTGCATTGTTTGCTCATGATCTGAGTCAAACATTTACCTTTCTAACTCTTTGTCCAGGTAGGGCTCTACTTCTAGTAGGGGTGGGGATGGGTGTGGGTGTATTGACCCAGGCTTCAAGGGTTTTGAATCAGCAACTCAATCCCCCACAGTCTTTGGTTTCAGAGTGCCAGAAGCAGCTGCCCTAGCTACTATCTCTGCTGCTGCTGACGCTGACACCCCTTTTTCCTCTGTCCTGGGGCTGGGGCTGAACCCCAGCCAGACCAGGTCCCTGATCTATCTGTTATATGGGATAACTTTATTGAAGAGGAAAGGACAGGGTTAACTATGATGGGAAGGATAACTAAGATAACAAAAAACCAAAGATATCAATAAATGCTTATTTTTTTTTAAAGCCTGCAACAAGAAAATTAATTCTCCCACTGACCTTCTATCCTGTCTTAAGTGTTTGTGAGTTGAGAAGTCCAGAAAGTGCCACAGCTGCCAGAAGTTCAGTCCCCTGGGGCCTTCTCTGACCCTGTCTGTGCCAGTGTGGCTCTGCTCTGCTCTGCTCCCAGTCCACTGTGATAGATGTCTCCCATCGATCCTCTAAGCTTTCTGGTGCTGGAAATGTGTTTCATTCTGTCATTTTGTGGGTTCTTCAGCTCTAGAATTTGTTTTGAGTCACTTTTTACAGGTTTTGGAGGGGTTTGGGAAGACAGTACATGAAAGTCCCTGCTTTCACTCCACCATCTTGGCTCCCTGAAGTGTGACTCTTTGATTGAATCCAAACTTCATGAAACAAATTCCCTTAATAAAAGGATTTAATCTGTAACACTTGGACTAAGTCAAAAGGCTGTACCTGAGGACCTAGAGGGCCATATGTGGCCTTGAGGCCATAGGTTCCTCACCCTGGTACACCATAGAGTTGGCAGCAAAGAAGAAACTGGGGTGAGGGAGAAGGTGTATTCAAGAGATGTCATGGCTATGGGGGATAAGAGAGAGTGAGAATATCAAGATGGAATCTAAGTTGTTACCCTGAGTGACTGGGAAGATGGTTGTGCCCTCATCAGAAATAAGAAACGTAGGAAGTGGGAAGAGTTTCGGAGGAAATGTAAAGAATTCAGTTTTGAACATGTGTTTAAGATATATACACTACAACCAGTTTTAGATATCTAATAGCAATTTTAAGATATCATTTCATAGGTTATAAGAGGTTAGTGCTACATAAATAAATCTGAGAATTAACAGCATAAAGAGGGTAATTGAAACCATGGGAGCTGATAAGATCACTAAATGAAAGAGTATAGAGAGAGATGAGAAGGATCCAGGACAAAGGCCAATGAAAAGAGGTAACAGCAAATGAGAAACAACACTTCCAGACTTCAAACTATATTATAAAGCAGCAGTCATCAAAACCATTTGATATTGGTTAAAAAAAAAAAGAACTCCCTGGAATAGACTAGATGAGAAAAAGAACAATTGATCTCAGTAACTTATTGATAAGGTGGAAACCATGAATTACCGAGGAAAGAGATACTTATTTGATGAAAACTGCTGGGAAAACTAAAAAGAAGTCTGGCAGAAATTATGCTTACATCAATATCTTATACCATATGCCAACAATACATTCTAAATGAGCACATGATATTAATAATAAGATAATACTATTGAAATTAGAAGAGAAATAAATTATTTGCCTCTTGTCAACTATGGGTAGGAGATGCATTCTTAACCAAACAACAGAGTTAATTACGAAAAAATAAATTAGATTACTTTATTAAATGGCATCAAAATGCTTCTGCACAGACATGTAAAAATAGAACCTATTTTTCAAAAAAGAGCAAAATGAAAGTGTTGGAAATTAAATGGTTATTTTTAGTAAACTGAAAGGATGCATCTCAAGTCACATATGTTTGTGTGCCTTATCAGCATGTTGAAGAAGTCTCATTCATGTGAACACATTTTGGATAAAGTAATTTCGAGAAAATAATGATACAATTTCTTAGATTTAAGTTAAAAAAATGTAGTGTTTTACACCCAGTTAAGATTTTAATATTTTTAAAAAGTAAATATTTACATATATACATAAGAATGATATTATTTTAAGCTTTCTTATCTGAAAACTGCATAGCAGGAGAGATTCAAAACTGGTGAAACTTTTTAAAAAAGCCATTGCTTTCTGAAGACCTTTTATTTTGAGAAGTAATCTTAACAACCTTCATCTGACTACCTAACAAAAAATGTCCTTTTAACAGGAAAACACAGAAAGGTATTCCTGAAAAGTAAAATTTTTTCAACTAAAATTGATCTTATGAAGACAATTATAGAAATAAAGAGTTCCGAATTTGTAGTATATTATAGGGCATGTAATTTTCTTTTTCCTCCAGTTTTAAGATATATTTTTTAATGGACTTTACAGTGTTTCAACCACATCCTTTCTTTTCTCCAACCTATTACATTCACATTTACTACTCTTGCGATTATATCCAGAAGATAGTGAAAAGGGGCTACCTGTAGTGAAAAGTGGTATGAAACTAGAAATTCAAAGAACCATACCAGACTTTCCTTCAAGTACTTTTTATATTTCCCAGTAAAGCACTACATTTCTTTTAGTGTATCTTGAGAATGAAGAGTAAATATCTCCTACAGGCCAGGTCATTTATATTAAGTTGACTTTTTTTCTTTCTTTTTATGTCTTTTAAAGTACTATCTGTTATACGGGATAACTTTATTGGAGAGGAAAAGACAGGGTTAACTGACATCAGGAATGCTTATTTTTTTTTTTAAAGCCTGCAACAAGAAAATTAAAGGTTGTACATTCTCATTTATTATATGACCGATAGAATTATTTGGAATTGACATCTATTTTGTAATTTTTGTCCATTGCCTGATTGTGATTCAACTGGCAGAGATAAAGATTATGTTGATCACACTCCTTTTATACCCCCGTAATTAATTAATTATCCAGCTCACCTTAGCAGCTTTTCTAAAGCTTTTCTTGCCTTCTCAAATCTCCTATCCATAGCTCTTTGTCTCTCTTCTAACACTGTTATTTGAAAGCAGTCACCCCATCACTGGACTATTGCACTACCCCAATGACTGTTCTCTCTGACTTGTCGGTCCCCAATCCAATGCATCTTCTACTCTGTTCTTAAAGTGAACCTCCTATAAAGCACAGGTCTGACCATGTCACCCCATCCTACTCATTCAATAAACTCCAGTGGCTTCTTTTATTTCTAGTATCAACTGGCATCTAAAGTCCTTCAAAAACTGGGCCCTTTCTATCTTTCATCTTCTTATGGCCCACCCCCACCCTTTTGTTCTCTGCGAGAACACTACTAGTCAGCTTCCCTGCCGTTCCTTGCACAAAACATTCCATCTCTAGATTTCAGGCATTTTCACTGGCTGTTCCCCTGTCTGTAATTCTCTCCCCCTTCATTTCTGTCTATTGGCTTCCCTAGTTTCTTTCAAGTCCCAGATATAACCCCTAATCCCCCTTAATTTCAGTGCCTTCCCTCTTTTTCCTCTATATAGTTTGTTTTGCATAATACTTTTTTTGTGTGTTTTCTTTCCCATTGGGTTGTAAGTTTCTAGATGGCAGGATGATCTTTTTACGCTTTTTGTATCTCCATCACTTAGCACAGTGCACAGGTACTTAGTAAAGACTGATGGGTTGTTACTGGACATCTAGTTTGAGAAGACCGAAAGTCAGTTGGAGAAATGTCTCTCTCCTGGGACCTGGTGCTCAGAAGACCTGAATGGCCATAGAAAAGAGAAAACCTTTGTTGCCCAGTCAAGTAAGTAGATGAGAAAACTGAGTCACAGAGAAGTGAAGGTATTTGTCAAGGTGTCTACAGCTAATAAGTGTCTGAGAGAATTTGAACACAAGTCTTCCTTTCTCTAAGTAGTAATGCTCTTTCTCTTACATCATATTCTCCCTCTTAGAGATTATATCAGAGTATTTGAATGATTCTGCACAAGGTAGAATGAAATAATGAACATCGGAATTCTGAAACCAACTTTTTAACATATTAGTTAATTTTTTCCTATTGGAAACTATTTTTATAATTGTAGTAGAAGTCAATGATAATGTTTGATTTCATATACACACAATATTTTATGCATGGTTTCCATTAAAATAAATGTATTTCATATAGTAATCCACAAAACTCAGAGGTTCCATGGAATGTAGAGTCATAGTTCAGCCCTCTCATTTTTAATAGCTCAGGAAAATGAAGCCCAAGGAGGTTTCATTTCCTTCCCATCTAGATCTTTCTAACATAATGAAAATAGAATGAGGTATTAGTTATAAAACATTATAAAATTCAAGATATGTAATTACATACTCATCATATTCATATAATGAACACAGAGCTCAATTTTCAGGCTGCCTCCACAGCAGTTATTCTAACATAATATATAACAAGGCACAATGATACTTCATTGAAGAGTATAAAAATAAGATCCTATAGGACAAATCACAATTTTTTAATTTAGGATTTTATTTTCCCCAATCACATGTAAAAACAATTTTCAACATTCATTTTTTAAAAAGGAGTTCCAAATTTTCTCTCTTCCTCCTTACCTTTCTCATTGAGAAGGCAAACAATTTGATATGTTATACATGTGTAGTCATGCAAAACATATTTCCATGTTAGTCCGGTTGTAAAACAAAATATAGACCAAAATTTAAAAAAAAATAAAGAAATAGAAAGTAAAAAAAATAGTATGCTTTGATCTGTATTCAGACTCCATCAATTCTTTCTCTGGGGAGGGATAGCATTTTTCATCATAAGTCCTTCAGAGTTGTTTTGGATCACTACATTGTTGAGAATAGCTAAGTCATCCACAGTTGATCATGTTATTGTTACTATGTAAAATTTTCTTCTGCTCCTGCTTCTCATTTCATTTTGAATTAAGTCTTTCTAGGGTTTTCCCTTGTTATTTCTTATATCACAATGGTATTTCATTATAATCACATACAATGACTTGTTCAGTCATTCCCTAATTGATGGCATCCCTTCAATTTCCATTTTTTTTGCTACAAAAAAGGAGCTGCTATAAATATTTTTGTACATATAGGTCTTTTACTTGTCTGTTTCTCTCTTTTGGGATACAGACCTAGTTTTGTTGTTACTGGGTCAAAGGGTATGCATAGTTTTACAGGCCTTTGGGCATAGCGCAGGGTTGCTTAAAGGATGAATCACAACTCCATCAGCAGTGCAATAGTGTATCAATTTTTCTATATCCCCTCCAATATCTGTCCTTTTCCTTTATTAGTCTATTAGCCAACCTAATATGTGTGAGATAGTACCTCAGATTGTTTAAACTTGCTTTTCTGTACTCAGTATTGATTTATAGCATTTTTCATACGGCTATAGACAGGTTTGAGTACTTCATCTGAATACTGACAATATGTTTTGATCATTTATCACTTGGGGAATAGCTTTCATTCTAATAAATTTAAGTCATTTATATATTTGAGAGAAAGGTTTTTATCAGAGAAAATTGCTTCAAAATGTTTTTTAGTTATAATTGTTATTTATTTGCCATTTTATGATTGCCATTAATCTATACTCTCTCTCCTTTTACCTTGTCCCTCCTCAAAAGTGTTTTGCTTCTGATACCCCCTCTCCCATTCTGCCCTCCCTTCTACAAACATCCACCCCTTCTATGCCCTGTCCCCTCCTACTTTTCTGTAGGGTAAAATAGATTTCTAAAACCAACTGAGTGTATGTGTTATTCCCTCTTTGAGCCAATACTGATGAGAGTAAGGCTCAAGCATTCCCTACCACTTCCCCCAGCTACTGACTTATTTTCCATGATTTTCTTGCATCACTCTCATTTTTCTTCCAAATTTTTCTTCTACTTTTCTTACTTGATTTTGAAAATCCTTTTTGAGCTCTTTCATGTCCTGAGACTAATTCATATTTTCTTTTGAAGCTTCGAATGTAGGAGCTTTGACTTCGTTGTCTTCTTCTAAGTGTGTGTTATAGTAACTGTCTATAGTCAGAATATTTTTCTGTTGTTTCCTCATTTTCCTCACTTATTTATTTATTTTTAATCCTTTACTAAAGGGTTGTTCTGCTTCCAGGGTGGAGGGCACACTGTTCCAAGTTTCAGGGGTTTTGTGCAACCGTTTTCAGAAATACTACAAGGAATCTAGAAGTTTCAGTTCTTCTAATCTAAAAAGAAGTGTGTTTACTACTCTACTGACCTGTGACCTGGTCTGTGAGTGGCCAAAAGCACTCTTTTCTGCTCTAGGATTGTAATGAGGTTCCCTGATAACCGGTCTACAGTCACAAACTCTAGTGTACTAATGCTCCTCCATGCCACCCAGCACTGTGACCTAGATCCTAGTATGGGCAAAGCAACAGATCCCTGTCCCCAGTGTTAGCAAAGCAATCCTTGTAATCTTCTGACTATTTTTTTTTGGCTCCATACTATCTGTGGTCTGAGAACACTGAAAGCAACCACTGCAATTGCTGATTCAGTTACTCCTAAGACCTGTTCTTGGTTTGCTGGGGCCCAGTCTGCCCTGGTACACCCTGAACTGAACTATGCTCCACTCTCACCCTGGTGCAACAGACCTTTCCTGCCTACTTTCTAAGTTGTCTTGGGATGAAAAATAATTTCACCCCATCCATCTGTGAGTTCTGCCACTCTAGACTTTGTTTTTGGGCATTATTTAAAGGTGTTCAGAGGAGTTGGAGAGATCACAGATGAGTTCCTGCCTTTTCTAAGTCATCTTAGCTCCACCATTACCCCAATCACAAATTTCATAACTAGCATTTACCAATCTATCAATTCTACAATATACTATTACTGTGGTTAGATTATATGCGGTCACATTTCAAGATTTTAAAATTCTTTGTTTTGTTAACTTTCATATCAAAGAAACCACAGCTAAACAAGAATGAAAGAATTTTGTCTTCCAACCCTTCTTTTACATTTATATGGTTTAAATGAAATTTTGTTTTTAGTATTCACTAGTCATTAAATATTGATTGGCAGACACTATGGTTCAACTATTACCTGACTGCCAATAACAAATCTCTCCTTAATTTTGCACCTTTATTATTTTTTTGTGGTGATTCCCCTCCCACAATGTATATAACACATTTCTGGCATACTTCCTTAATGTCTTGTTAGATATCTGTCAGCTAACACACAAGACAGCATACCATATTGGGCAAATTTGTACTGTACCATACACCTATGATTCTATGGTTCATATCATTAGCTTTAATCTCTCTTCTGAACTATAAAACACTATAAACAGCCTGCTAGCCATTTCTAACTGGATATCCCATAGGCATCTCTCACTATGCCCCAAATAATTTATTTTCTTCCAAATCAATTCTTCCTCTATGTTAACCCCTTTCTCTTAAG
>CM053771.1:341599809-341615200 GCA_028658325.1 Potorous gilbertii
TATATGTTGATTTTGAGTTCTCTATATTTTCTCTGAAGTTCAAGAAGCTGACTTTTCCCCCTGAACTAAGTGAAATATATGTGTATACACACACACACACACACACACACACACACATATACTTGATTAAAGTGATTGTTGAGCCCTCAAAAGTTGTCTTTCCTTTTAGAAAAGCAGAACAAAGAATCTGTAATAGTAGGCTCCCTTGTGTGTGTCAGAGTGCTTACTGTTATACCATTCAGATGCTCCCAGAAAGTGAGCTACAGTGAATTAAAGGTTAAAGTATTCTGGCAGAGAGATCTTTCTAACAAAAATTTTATGCCAAAGAGAATATGATGATGACACTATGAACAGAGGGAAAAAGAAAGTAGGCACTTCAGTGCCAGACATGTGAATTACCTTGGCGATTTGTATTCCCTACATGTGTGTCTCTTTCCTGGGGCGATGGGGTATTCCCATTCTTCCTATTGATGCTGTGTTTGCCTTTTTGAAATTTTTTTCAATTAGTAACCATTTATATATCCCCTCCTATTACTTTTCAATTTTAAAAGAAAAAAGAAAGATCATTATAACAAATGTGCGTAATCAACCACATTCCATATTGTCCATGTTCAAAAATGTATTATCTTATTCTAGATGCCGTATATTTCTGTTAGAGAATCTTCCCCAGCCAACTTTTTAATTAAGTGAATTTTTAAAAATACTCTTTGTGGGTGGTGGGGATAAGATGACAGAGTAAAGACAGAGACTCACCTGAACTTTCCCCAAACCCCTCCAAATACCTTGAAGAAATGACTCTAAACAAATTCTAGGGCAGCTGACAGGAAAGATCTGTTGGACTTGGGTGAGAGTCCAGCATGGGCTACTCCAGCACAGCTTTGGCCCCAAGATACTAGGAGCAGATTTTGGGAATGACTAAACCAAAAGCAGCTACGGTTGCTTCTGGAGCTATCAGCCCACAGACAGTAAGGGGTTTGAGCAACCGGTCAGAAGAAGATTACATGAGTCTCTTTGTTAGCACTGATACAGGGCTCTATTGCTTTACCCATACTTGAATCTATGTTGCAGTCCAAAGTGGCAGTCCAAGGGCAAGAAGAAGCACTAACATAGCAGAGTTTATGGCAGCAGTGGAGGAGGAATCCTCTTTACAATTCCAGGTCAAAAAAGTAGTTGCTCACATATTAGAGCATAGGCCAGCTGAGGAAGAAACACCTCTCCTTAAAGGATCATACAACCTTAGAAGAAATGAAAACTCACAATTCCCTAAAAGTGTCTCTGAAAATAGCTGCAAAACTCTCCTGAAGCTTGGGACAGTGTGCCCTCTACCTTGGTAGCAGAGCACTATTTTAACAAATAGTTTAAAAAGTCAAGTAATAGGAGAAATGAGCAAATAAAGGGTAAATGCAACCCTAACTCTAGAAACTTACTTTAGTGTCAAGAAAGATCAAAACATACACTCAGAAGAAAACAAAGTCAAAGTTCTTGTATTCAAAGCCTTCAAGAAAAATATGAATTGGTTTCAGACCATGCAAGAGCTCAAAAAGGATTTTGAAAAGAAATAAGAGAAAGAGAGGAAAAACTGGAAAGAGAAATCAGAATGATGCAAGAAAATAATGAAAAATGAGTCAACAACTCACTAAAAGAGATCCCCTCAAAATACTGAAGAAAATAACACCTTGACAAGCAGACTAGGCCAAATGGTAAAAGAGGTCCAAAAAGTTAATGAAGAGAAGGATGCCTTGAAAAACAAAATTGACCTAAAGGAAAAGGGGGTCCAAAAATTCATTAAATGAAATAATTCCTTAAAAATTAGGATGTAGCAAATGGAAGTTAATGACTTTATGAGAAATCAAGAAATTATGAAAAAAAAAACCAAAAGAATGTGAAATATCTCATTGGAAAAACAACTGACCTGGAAAATAGATGCAGGAGAGATAATTTAAAAGTTAGAGTACTACCTGAAAGCCATGATCAAAAAAAGAGTCTAGACATCATCTTTCAAGAAATTATCAAGACAAACTACTCTGATAAATAGAAATTGAAATAAGCCACTGATCACCTCCTGAAAGAGATCTCAAAATGAAAATTCCTAGTAATATTATAGCCAAATTCCAGAGTTCCAATGTCACAGAGAAAATATTGCAAGCAGCTAGAAAGAAACAATTCAAGTATAACCACAATGAAGATAACACAAGATTTAGTAGCTTCTACATTAAGGGAATGGAGGGCTTAAAATATGATATTCCAGAGGTCTGATGAGCAAGGAGTACAACCAAGAATCACCTATCCAGTAAAACTGGAGGACAATCCATGAAGAAAAAAATGAATGTTCAATTTGATAGAGGAATTGCAAGCATTCTTGAGGAAAGGCTAGAGCTAAATAGAAAATTAGATTTTCAAATACAAGACTCAAGAGAAGCATGAAAAGGTAAACAGGAAAGAGAAATCATAAAGGGCTTATTAAAGTTAAACTGTTTATATTCCTACATGAGATCATGTTTTTAACTCATAAGACCTTTCTCATTATTAGATAGTTAGAAGGAGTATATATAGACAGAGGACACAGGTGTGAGTTGAATATGAAGGGTTAATATCTAAAAAATAAACTAAAAGGAAAGAGAGGAATGTGCTGGGAGAAAGAGAAATGTAGAATGGAATAAATTATCTTACATAAAAGAGTCAAGAAAAAGCTTTAACAGTGGAGGGGAAGAGGGAGGAGTTGAGTGGGAGTGAATAAATCTTACAGTCATCAGAACTGGCTTAAAGAGGGCATAATATGCATGCTTCATTGGATATAGAAGTGTATCTTACCCTACAGAAAGAAGGGGGAAGGGAATAAGAGGAGGAGTTGATAGAAGGGAGGACAGACTGGGTGAAAAGCGAAACACTTTTGAGGAGGGACAAGGTGAAAGGAGAGAGAGAATGCAATAGACAAGGTGGGGGAGGATAGCATGGAGGGAAATACAGTTAGTCTTTCACAACATGACTTATAGAAGTGTTTTGCATGACTATACTTATATAACCTATATCAAATTGCTTGCCTTCCCAATGGTGATGGGGTAGGGAGGAAGAAAGGGCGATAATTTGGAACTCAGAGTTTTAAAAATGAATGTTAAGATTGTTTTTACATGTAACACATAACTATTTGTACATCATTTTGGCACATGCTTTTGCTTTGAGGTAATTGTGTCAGTTGGTTAATTATTAGAGAAAAATAACAGTGATGGGGTTTATGAGCGATAATTTGAGGATTGTAAACACATAGAATAGCTTAAATCTGGAGTAATCATTCCTGAGTCCCCAATCATCAAGCGTGATTTGGTGCATGGTATCCCAGACTCTTGAATTAAAAAACAACCCAACAATGCAAGTAGAATTTGAGAAAGGCATCACCGTATAGTTCAACGTGAGTTAACAGTGTTACTTGGGACCCAGGAAAGTTGATGCCCTCTTCGGCTGCAATCACAAAAAGCCTAGAATCCACAAAAATGTTGGTTCATGTATATTCTTACTGGTTTGCATCTCATTTTTAGGACCGTGTTTGATTCTGGGTATCTTGGTTTAAAGGACATGGATAAACTGAATAATATCTGGAGAAGAGCCACAACGATGGCAAATGGCCTTGAATTCAAATGATATGAGAATCATTGGAAGGTACTGCAAATATTTACTATAAAGAAGCCTTATACACAGAGGGCATAGAACATGACAATATAAAAACAAACTCCTAACTTCGCTATAATTTTACAACAGTGAATTCCCAACTTGGGAAACCAGATGATTCAAAAGAATTAATAAACATAGTGAAACTGAATGATAAATGAAAACATCTCTAGGCACAGTGTTACATGGACATGGGAAAAGTCTGGTGAAGCAATGAGGGATTATTAGTATTTGAGGCAAAGACAAAGAAAAATGCAACTCTACCAATGTGTTACAATTAGAACTAAAAAGAAAATCAGGAGAAAAGATTATTATAACATTAAATATTTGGCCAAGAAGACTTCAAAAGATCACTTTCTCCCCTAGTTTCCTTGGTTGGATATTTGTTGATATCCACTCTCAAAGAAAACCAAAATGACATCACTATATTAGAATCAAGTCATAGTGTGTCTGATTGTAACTGATCAGACCAGTCTGAGCTTGGAATGCTTGACCACAGGTTAGGCAGAAATAGTCCACGTGAATATTTGGGATGGATTGTCTAAATTTGCACATCTTGCATTTCTTTTGAGCTACTTCAATTCTACTTTGCTTATAGAGCACAGTACCTTCTTTGATGCGGGTGTATCATGCTGGGCAATCCTTTGTCACACAATCAATTCCAAAGTTCTTTGGAGAGACTTTCATAGTATCCTTGTATTACTTCTTCTGAGTTCTCATAAAATAGTCTTCTTGGCAAGTGTGCATTTTGCAATATTCTGAAGATACCCTGGCAGGATAAAACACCAGAGACTGAGATTCTATTTTCCTTAAAAGAAAGGGGAACCTATAAATCAAGCACCCATAGAATGCAGCTGGAAAAATTTTAACTTTGAATATGCACATAATGAGATGCCTTACTTTCTATCCCCTTGCATCTGGAACAAATTCATTTTCTCCTTTGGATAACTTTGTAGTTGTATTAGGATGGGAGAGAAAAGGGAGCCATCATTGAAGTCAGGACTTAAGATGGAGGAAAGAGGTGAGAAAAGTAATGAATTTTTGTTTTGCTGTTTAACTTTATTTTTAATTCAAATTTTAAAAATTAAGTAAATAAAAAACTGAATTCAAATTACAAATGATTTTGTAAGCAAAAGGAAGATACATTACATATAAGAGCAGGATGCAATGTTACAAAATTAACTTACGTGTAAAAGATGGATGAATATATTATTTAGTGTGTGTGTGTGTGTGTGTATATATATATATATATATATATATATATATATATATATATATATATGAACAGAAAAGAGGTATACAATCATGTAGTGAAGCTGAGCAACAACAGATGGGCAATTTGAGTGGGACATATGGAAATTATGTGGTATGGTGAAAAGCACACAAAACTTGGATTCAGGAAGACCTGAATTAAAATCTCAACTCAGTCACTTTACTAGTTGTATGACCATGGACAAATCATCTAACATCTCTATTCCTTGGTTTCCTCATCTGTAAAATAGCAATAATAATGATATCCCTGATCTCGTGGAATGTTTTGAGGATCATATAAGATATCTAGGTACAATTGTTACCGTTATTAATCATCATCACCACCACATAGACACTCCTAAGACACTAAAAAATAAAAAGAGTGAAGCTGAGTTGATGCCTTATTTAGAAATTTATGAGAAAATTTGGACTAAAATTTAAAAAAAACCTCTGATATGTTTAAGTAGATGGAGTATTTGAACTTATGAAATGTTTAACTCAATTTAACAAATTTTTAAAGTATTTTCTACATGCAAAGTGATTCTTTTCAAGTTATTGCAGTAAAATGAAAAGAACAGGATAAGCACATTTTCTTGGGTGAAAATTATAATCCGTTCTCCCCTTTAGTGCAACCTCAATGGTATAATCTGCAAGCTTCTTTGCTTTTTTCTAGGTCTGAGGAAGTTTGGGTACCCCTCTCTCCCTCATTGTTTCTCATCATGGTTTTGAATTCCTTTCTATTCTCTCTCATCAGAGATTCTTTTGGTGTATACACTTAAGTGCATGTGATTCTCTATAAAGACTGCATATGTCTCAGGATCATAGTTTGAGAAAGTTTGGAGGAAACTTTACCGGTTACCAAATTCAATCTTTTTATTTTGCAGATGAATACGCCTTCAAATCTATGTGATACATCTTGACTCTTTTCCTGTGTCTCTTTCAGAGTCTCCTCATCTACCTAATTTGTGTATCCCCATCTGTGTCTTCTCTGTCTTCCTTCTACCTCTGCCTCCTGGTGGGTCTATTATAATTTCTTTTTAAAAACCCAGTCTGAGACCAGTCCTAGAGTGTGAACTTCATCATTCCTCAAGAGTCTGTTGGGTGATTCTTCTTTGATGCTACTCAACTTGGAAGCTAGGAACTTGAATCACTTGAGTCAATGGAAACAAAGGCCTTATTGTTGGATCCTGGTATGGGAAATTCATTTTTATAGTGGGTGTCTGGGGAAAGAAGTTTGCCAAATTGCTTTCAGCATATGCATGGCTATGTCTCTTACATAAATAAATGAGAGTCAAGGCTAAAATAGGGATAAATTGAAAATTTACAAAATTATGATTTTAGGTCATTGGACCTATAATAAAAGGCAAAGTTTCTTTGAAATGATGTCCTCTCCTGAAAAGAATGCTATCGTGATCTGATTTAATTTGTTATCTTTAAATAAGTCTCATCCTATAGAGGGTAATTGGTGAAGTACATCCTAGAACATTTCCTTAATTTGTTTCAGAAATATATGGAAAACACTCACTACATTTTCATTCATGACAGATAATAGAGAGCTCATCAATGAAACATTTTATAAATACTACTGTGAGACATAATTTGACTAGTAAATTAATGGTTGGCCTTAATGTTAATGCAACATTTGGAGGGATGGCTCACCAAGGGTGCAATACTGTGCTTCGCAAGATACATGAGAGAAAGACCCTTAATGAGTTTTGGCTTCACTGGACATATTGTGTATAATTCTGTTCTGTTACAGGCTTCTTGCCAAATGATGTAAAAGAAATTGCTTAAAAGATTAGGAGTAAAGGTGGTTCAGTTTCCTGCCATCTACCCTTGTGATTACTTTGTCAGCAGCAGAAGAAGTTTTATGTAAAGACATTAAATAACTACTTTGTTAGTTCATTACAGCAGTGGACTCCTAACAAGATTCATGAAGAAGGAAATGATTAGTGAATAAATGTTTCCTCTTTGATTATAGATAGTTTTTAATAGGTAAAGACTGTTCTTCATATTCATTATTTATGCTCTTTCATATTTTAACAAAGCCAATAGAAATGCCATTTAGTATATTCCTAAAAATGTGATAGATAACTTGCAGATTAATATTATCATCCAGTTTTTATAAGACATTTAAAAATTGTCCATATACATAAGAATTGATTGTTACTCAGGCAGTGAGAAGTGGCAAAGCAAATATCCTTTATGGTCTTGTTTTGAAAGCTCCTACACTATGAGGTACTTGGGTTATTGCCAAAATTTTGGAGAGTATAATTATTTTGGGAATAGAGATGGCAAATATTTGCAAATTCTTCTGTGTAAAACAAGCAGACATCTCATTCTATGAAAATTAAGAAAACAAATTATTTATATTTTGTTGATTTAGAACCCATTCTGCCTCTCTTTGTAATTTTATTTTTTCATGATCACTATTACATTAAACTGATTTTTAAAAATACTTATTTAACACTTAGGATTATAGATATCAAATTAGAAAAGACTTTATGAATTGATTCCTTCATTTTATAGATGGAAAAACTGAGTCCTAGAGAGGTAAAACTATGTACTTGTGGTCGCACAAATAGTTAATTTTTAAAAGTTTATTTATTTATTTAGTTTTCAACATTCTTTTCCACAAGATTTTAGTTCCAAATTTTCTCTCTATTCCTCTCTTCCCCTACCTGAAGACACTGTGCATTCTGATTACCCAAATATACCCTCCCTTCTATCACACCCTTCCCTTCCCTTATCCTGATCTTCTCTCTTTTTTTTTTGTAGGACAAGATAGATTTCTATACCCCATTACCTGTATTTCTTATTTCCCAGTTGTGTGCAAAAACAATTTTCAACATTCATTCCTAAAACTTTGAGTTCCAACTTCTCTCCTTTCCTCCCTCCCCACCTATCCCTACTGAGAAGACAAGAAATTCAATATAGACTTTTCATGTGAAGTTATATAAAAGACTTCCATAATAGTCATGTTGTGAAAGACTCATCCTCTTGCTGATTTAGAGTGCTTTTTTATATGACTGTAGATAGCTTTGATTACTTTGACACCTGCCTGTTCATTTCCTTTGAACATTTTTCAATTGGACCATGTCTTAGATTCTTATAAATTTGACTCAGTTTTCTCTATTTGTTCAAGATGAGGGCTTTATCAGAGATACTTGCTGTGATTTTTTTTGCAGTTATAGTTACTAACTGTATATTCTTCATCCTAATTTCCTCTTGTTTATCCTACTCTCTCCTTTCACCTTATCTTCAAAATTATTTTTCTTCTGATTACTGCCTCCTCTAAGTCACCTTCCTTTCTATCAGTGCTGCCCACCTTGGATTGTCCCATTCCCCTCATACTTTGTTTTAATTCCTTCTTTGAGATAATTCTGATGAGATTAAGGTTCAAGCATTCTCACCTGCCACATGTTCTCTTCTGCTTTAAAAACTCCTTCACACCTCTTTTATGTGAGATAATTTACACCATTTTGCCTTTCTCTCCCTCTTTCAGTGTATTCCTCTTTCTAATTCCTTAATTTCTTTTCTTTAGATATCCTCCCATCACATTCAACTCACATCCATGCTCTATGGCTATGTATACTCCTTTTAACTGCCCAAATAATGAAGAAATTCTTAGGAGTTACAAGTATCCTTTTCCCATGTAGGAATGTAAATAGTTTAACCTTATTGAATTCTTTATGGTTTTTCTTTCATGTTTCCCTTTTTATGCTTCTTTTGAGTCTTGCATTTAAAGTCAAATTTTTTATTCAGCTTTGATTCTTTTGGTCAGGAAGCTTGAGATTCTTCTATTCATTGAATATCAATTTTCCCCCTGAGAAATTATGCTCAGTTTTTCTGGGTATGTGATTTTGGTTGTAATCTTAGCTCCTTTGCACCCAAGATTATCATTTTGCACCCAAGATTATCATATTCCGAGCCCTCCCCTAATGTAGAAGCTGCTAAACCTTGTGTTATCATGACTGTGGCTCCATATTTGAATTGTTTCTTTGTGACTACAGGAAATATTTTTTCCTTGAACCTAGAACTCTGGAATTTGATTATAATTTTCCTGGAACTTTTCATTTTTGGATCTCTTTCAGGAGATGATCAGTGGATTATTTCAATTTATATTTTATCCTCTGGTTCTAGGATATCAGGACAGTTTTCCTTTTTAATTTCTGGAACCATAATGTCTAGGCTTCTTTTTTTTAAATCATGGTTTTCAGGTAGTCAAATAATTCTTAAATTACTTCTCCTGGATCCATTTTCTAGGTCAGTTGCTTTTCCAATGAGATATTTCACATTTTCCTCTATTTTTTCATTCTCTTGAATTTATTTTATTGCTTCTTGATGTCTCATGTAGTTATTAGCTTCCACTTGCCCAATTCTAATTTTAAAAATTTATTTTCTTCATTGAGCTTTTGTACCTTCTTTTCCATTTGTCCAATTCTACATTTTAAGGAACAATTTTCTTCAGTGAATTTTTGTGCCTCTTTGTCTATTTGACCAATTTTGCTTCTTAAGATATTATTCTTTTCATTGGATTTTTGTGCTTCCATTGGGTCTATTTTTTTAAGTGTTAATTTTTCATTATTATTTGTGCTGCCTTTACCAAACTGATGACTCTTTTTCATGATTTTCTTGCATCACAATTGATTCTGTCACCCCAAGGCCTTTTGATGGTTTGTTGGGGCACAGTCAGTGCTAGACTGCATTCCATTCTTAACCCAGTGAGACAGACCTTTTCTGTGGACCTTCTGAATTATCTTGGGCTGGAAAATAATTTCATTCTGACCTTTTGTGAGTTCTGCTGCTGTAGAATTTGTTTTTATGTATTATTTAAAGTTGTTCAGAGGAAAATTTCTGAGAGCTCAGGCAAGTACCTGCATTTCCTCCACTATCTTTGCTCTGCCCACTGCCTTATAGATTTTAAAAGGTGTTTATTATTTCTGTCTTTCCATATATTTATAATTTTTCTTTGTCCTAGTACACTATTCAATTTTGGTAAAGGTACATTAAGGTGCTCAGAAATGTGCATGCTCTTCATTGCTTTCCTTCACTCACTCATTCAATCAATCAATTAAACAGTTATCAAGAGCCTAATACGTGCCTGGCACTGTGCTAAGCACGAGGGATACAAAAAGAGCCCTCAAGAAGGCCACAATCTAATGGGGAAGAATGCAAACAAATACATGTAAAAAAGCTATATTCGTGATAATTACGAAATAATTAAAAACAGAGTGAAGTCACCAGAATTAAGAGAAGTTGGGAAATGTTTTCTGTAGAAGATGGGATTTTAGTTGAGACTTAAAAAAATCCAAAAAAGTTATTAGGCTGATACAACAAAGAATTGCATTCTAGGCATGGAGGATAATCAAAGAAAATGTCAGAAAGTGAGAGATGGGGTGCCTTGTTTGTAGAACAGCATGGGGACCAGGGTCACTGGACTAAAGGGTATATAGCATGTTTGAAAAGTTAGGAGGGCGTTTGAATGTGAAACAGAGGAATTTTATATTTGATTCTGGAGGCTATAGGGAACCAATGACTTGAGTTTGTAAAGGTAGGAATTACATTGTCAGAATTGTATTTTAGGAAAATCACTTTTATGGGTGAATGAAGGATAGATTGGAGTAGAGAGAGAGTTGAGGTAGGTAGACCCATCAGTCTACTATAGCAATAGTCCAGGAATGAGGTGATGAAATCCTATACCAGAGTGGTGGCAATGTCTAGGAAAAGAAAAGGACATATTTAACAGTTACTGCAAAAGTGAAATTAACAGATCTTGGTAAAAGATTGAATATGTGTTGTGAGGGATAGTGAGGAGTTGCAAATAACATATGGGTTGTGGGCCATAGATATTGGGAGGATGGTATTTCTGTCTATAATGATAGGGTAGTTACAAGTGGGAGAAAGAGTAGGAGAGATAATGAATTCCATTCTGGAAATGTTGAGTTTAAGTGGCTAGTTCCAGGTGTCTGAAAGACATTAGAGACCAGCAGAGAAGTTGGGACAAGGTAGGTAGATTTTAAAATTATTGGCATAGAGATGGTCATTAAATCCATGAGAGCTGATGAGGTCACTAAATAAAGTAGTAAAGAATGAGAAGAGTGCCCAGGAGAGAACCCTGTGGGATGCCAGTGGTTAGAGTGAGTGATCTAGAAAAGGATCCAGCAAAGGAGATGGAGAATTACCAGTTAGATAGAGAGGAGGAGAACCAGGAGAGAAGAGAACAATGTATGTGTTGACTTGGCGCACTCAGAGGTCAGGTGAAGAGATGTGGATGTCAAGCTCATTTGGAAAACACTAAAGATGATGGAAGATGAAGCTTTGTAAGTCAGTGAATGAAAATAGGGAAATTAGATTGTGGGAACACTGACACAGGGCTCAGCTAAAACAGGTTATCAAAATGGAATTTATAGCTGGAATAGAAAACAAGACAACAAAGAGGTGCAAAAATGAACAGATTTTTAGCATTTCCATGATTTATTCTCATTACCAATAACCAAGAAACCATTGCATCTTGATTGCAGCACCTCAGTATATGGTGTGATTTAAAATGAAGTGAAAATTGCAATTAATAAATAAAGCAAGACAAATGGCCATGCAAGTCATGTACATATGGAAAAAAAATCTATATTGGTTACATAAATCAATCAATGTGTTATTAAGCATTTAGCATGTACCAGATATTGGTCTACATGCTGGGGATACAAATACAAAGAATTAAACAATCCCTATTTTTATAGACCTTCCATTCTAATAAGGGAGATCACCTATGTTATTATATAATAAACAAAGGTATACTTGTTGACTGACCAAGTACTGATTTTATCTCTACCTTCTCAGTGCTATAAAAGTACATATTATTGAGAAGATACTTCACAAAAATATAAGAAAGTGAACTTAATAATTTCCCACAGCAGGCTATATGTTACAAATCATAGTTTACTGAAAGATATAGGTAATATTACATCACATTTTTTTAATTGTTTTTGATTACAAAAAGTCCTTTACAATATGGCTGCCAACTACCTTTCAAGTCTTATTATATTCTCCTTAATATATTTTTTAGACCAGCCAAACTGACCTTGTTACTATTTCTTGCATATATGTTTCCTCTCTTCTCCAACAACAACAAAACAGGCCATTCACACTGAGTTTATTCTTTTCCCCTTTTATTCATCTCAAAACCCTTCATGTTAAACACAGTTCCTTCCCCCCATCTCTTCTCTCTTCTTCTTGACTAGGGCATTCCTTCTCTATGTGTTTTGATTCCATTACCTCCTGTTTTCTCTGGTAGTTTCTATTAAGTTATTTCCCTTCTAACCCTCAACCTCTCCCTATCTACTGTTTTCTTCTAATAGTCCAAATATCCTTCATCCTTAATATACTTCCACTAGACCATACCATGCCCTCAAGCTGTTATCTTATGTCTTTCTCTTTCCCAGCTAAACTAGAAAAAAAAAACAATTCCCCTCCTTTTACTTACTCCAGCCCTTTAGAGTCTCACTTCTAAACTCATTCAACTAAAACTGCTCTTCTTCTCCTTGTTAGTTTCTTCATATTTTGAAAGATAAAATTATTGCAATGCCAAGTTGAGGTTATTAGCTATTCTGCTTGTGGCAAAAAAGACTCCAGAAAATGTTTGCATAATTGAAGTGTCCCAACACTACTATCTCATGTCTGGGTTCTGTGCTTGTGATCTATTTCCCAGATTCCTCACCTAATTCCCCTTTCTGTCCAGGCAGTCTTCAATAATTTCCACCCATTCTCTACATAGCTGAAAAAGAATATTCTGTAGACACAGGGTGACCATTTTACTCACCAGTTCAAAACCTTCTAATAACTAGCTCCCTGTTACATGTGATGGCAAATACAAACATCTCTGTTTGGCAGTTAAAGACCTTCACAATCCGACTACCCACTCCTTTTCTAGTCTTATTATATTTCCCTTAATTTGTTCTTCACAGCAGCCAAATTGACCTTGTAGATATCCTTTGCACATCAGATTCCACCTCTCATTTCCACATCATTGCACAGGCCTGGAAAGCACTCCTGCTCTGCTTCTTAGAATTTCATTTCTTTAAAGATCAAGTACCACTTCTTACATGAGGTCATTTTTTTGGTCCTATCAATTCCTAGCTCTTGCACACATAAAAAAATTTGGTACTTATTTTGTTTATTCTTATAAATATTACCTACTCCCCCTGCCCCCTGAATATAAGCTTCTTTAGAGAACGATTTGTTCATTTTTATCTTGATACCTATTTTAATGCCAGACATAATACATATTTAAATGTTTGTTGACTAAGGAGAAAGGGCTTATGCGATCAGAAGTAGCATTAATGTTATAAAAATGAACACTTTCAAATGATTTTATCAAATGGTTGAAGAATGAGATGAACAATAGGAGGAGAATAAGTTACACAGTTACAGCACTGTGAAATAAGCAACCTTAAAAATGGTGAGATCTATGGCCAATGAAATTACCGTTCATGATTGGAATAGTAAGGACTCTGGCATACACAGGAGGGCCTGCTGTACAGGTTCTTAGATCTGCTTTGCTAAAAGAAAAGCAACTTTTGAGGGGTCAACAATCACTTTAATCAAGTACATACATCATTCACTTAGTTCAGGGGAAAAAGTCAGCACCTTGAACTGCAGAGAAAATACAAACAGAGAAACAGAGTTCAACAGAAAGGGATTCCAACTGTCTGACTTTAAGCAATACATCTATCACAGATCAACAGATAGATTCAACTGTCTGACCATACATACATGGTTACCAGGGAGAGAAGCACCAACGTCTGTGTTTTCAAAGCCGGGGGGCTCCTTACGAGCTGTCCAGAGTCTCATCTGTCCAAACAAATGTTTCCGATGAGTAAGTCCCAAAGTAAAACCTCACGTCAGAGTATTCATACACTTTTCAAAGCCAGAGGGCATCATAACCTTGGAGAACTAGTCCCTCAGTAGAAAATTAGCAAAATGTATGGGCCTCCCCTAATTGAGCTTCCCTTAATAGGCAGGCCCATTGATGGATGGGGAAGATCTTTAACCCTCATTAACATTACACTGATTCCATAGGTTTAATTATGAAACATAAAATGCATTACAAAGAGATGATAGACTTGGAATACAGAGTGAGGCAAAGGTACACACATAAATAAATGCATATATACACATATACATATGTCAATATCTATCTATCTATGAAAATTGAGGGAAAAAAATTCCTTCACTATCTATCTATCTAGCCACTGGGCTAGAAGGGATTTGTTTTGCTTGACTATGCATATCTGTTTAAAAAAATGTGTTTTTCTCTTTTTTTCTCAATGGACTGTAGGATGGAAATAAGTGAAAATAGATATCTATTAATTTTTTAAAATAGAAAACTGTAGAAGGATGCTATTGGAATGAAATGCTGTCATTTCAGATGAAGTATTTAACCATTATACTTTGATACAAGATATTTTTCATGAAATAAGAATAATATGTAAATGTTTATAATGTAAAAACTAAATACAATAAAACTTTTTTCCTTAAAGAGAGGTTTGGGGAGAAGACTGGTGGAGAGGATTCAAGGTAGAAAGTGTATATTCCTCATAAAAAAAGAGCTCTAGTAAACTATTATTAAGATTATAGTCAAATGAAGCCTAAAGAGTTCCACCGTAGGATACTGGATGAGCATCAAGAGATCTAGTCAAACATCTGCTTAGACAAAAATAGAAATAAATTAAATGGCAACTTCCTTGGAGTTGGATATTCTCCATTAGAGAATGGTTAAATGAATTATGTGAATTAATTCAATGAAATATAATAATACAACTAAAATCAATATTTATGAAGAATATTAAGAAATCTGGAAAGACTTTAAGAAAATAATGTGAAGTAAAAAAATGCTGATCCAATACACACTAATTATAACCATGTAAAAGTAAAAGTGAGTGAAAATGAAAGGACAGAGGTTTTTGTTAGAAACTTCTCTGGAATTGCTAAATGTTGTTATGGAATTTTATGTGCTGAAATCTATTTAAATGTGAATAGTTTCAAAGCAGGTGTTATTGTTTTTCTTGATGTTTCATAACATTTATAATAAATGATTGTAAAAATAAATAATAACATAAGTTAGCCCATCCTTAATGTCAAATGAAAGGTGATAAGCCAGAGATATTGTGGGTTCAATTCCAGACCACTGTAATAAAACAAGTCAGATGAATTTTTTTTATTTCTAAGTGCATATACAATTTATGTTTACATCATATTACAGTCTTTTAAATGTTCAGTAGTACTATGTCTAAAAAAATATATCTTAATTAAAAAATTTCTTTATTGCTAAAAAATGCTAATCATCACTAGAGCCTTCAGTGAGTTGCAGTCTTTTTGCTAGTGGAGGATCTTGCCTTGATGTTTATGGTTGCTGACTTATCAGGGTGGTGGCTGCTGAAGGTTAGGATGGCAGTTGTAATTTTTTAAAATAAGACAA
>CM053771.1:341615700-341691547 GCA_028658325.1 Potorous gilbertii
AAATATAGTTAGTCTTACACAACACGACTATTATCTAAGTCATTTGCAAAACTACACCGATATTGCCTATATTGGATTGCTTGCCTTCCCAAAGGGAATGGGTGGGGAGGGAGGGATGGGATAAGTTGGAACTCAAAGCTTTAGGAATAACTATCGAGTATTGTTCTTGCTACTGGGAATAAGAAATACAGGTAATGGGAAATAGAAAGTTATCTGACCCTACAGGACAAAAGAGAGGATAGGGACAAGGGAAGGGAAGAATGATAGAAGAGAGGGCAGATTGGTGATAGGGGAAATTAGAATGCTTGTTGTATTGGGATGGGGGGAGGGGACAAATGGGGAGAAAATTTGGAACTCAAAATTTTGTGAAAATGAATGTACAAAGTTAAACAAATTTAACTAAATAAAAAAATAAGCACATACTGTCTGCAAAAAAAAAAAATATTGAATAGTTTTGGTAACACATAGGGTAGTTTCCCTCTTTATCTCTTTTAATTAAATCTATTTTAGCTTTAACTTTGTCAGAGATCATGATTGCCACTCCTGATTTTTTTTCTTCCATCAGTACAATATTTAACTTTGTGTCTATCTCTAATTTTTAGTTGTTTTTTATAAACTACATATTGTTGGATTCTAATTCTTAATGCATTTTGCTGTTCTATTTTATGGGTGAATTAATTCCATTCACATTCAAAATTGCAGTTACTAGTTGTGTATTTTCCTTCATCCTATTTTCCTTCACTATTTATCTTTTTCACCCTATTTACCCTATCCCTCCTCACACATCTAATTTACTTCTAGCCACTTCCTTGCTCTCCTATCCCTTTATCTATCTGTCCCTCTTAGAGTTCTTCCTTTCTCCTCATTTCTCACCCTCCTACTTCTTGATCTATATACCCTTCTAAAAGTCTCTTCTTCATTCTACCTCTTCACTCTCCTATTTCTATATAAATTTAGAAGACTTTGATACCCTTCCAGATGTATATGTCATTCTCTCTTTAACTCAATTCTTATGTGAGTAAGATTTTGGCACCACCAGCCCTCTATCCCACTTGCTTCTGTAATATCTTTTCTATTTATGTCTCATGTATGTAATTATTCCATTTTACCTCTCTCCAATTTATTTTTTAAAACTATCCTATCACATTCAATTCATCCACAGGTCTTTTATCTATGTATGATCTTTCAAACTAGTAATGTTAACAAAGAGTACAATTAACATTTTCCCATATAAAAAGTTAATATTTTGACCTATTGAGTCTCTTATAGTTGGTCTGGTGGTGCCAAAATCTTAAGCGCTGCTACTCAAAATTTTCTGCCATATTCTTCTGTAATTTTTGTAAGTGAAATTTGATTGTAAACTAATTTTTCCTGTAGCTTCTATCTCTTTCTACCTGACAAGAAGATAATGAAGTGTTTATGGTTATGGTGATTTCTGGACTGTTTGGTCACAAATAGGAATTGTATGGGAAAAAAGGGTATGAAAGTATTGTATTGAATGGATTGCCAACATTGATGAGATTAGAGAACCATCAATATATCAATTTCATAAAGATCTTTGTATTAGCTTTTCCCTTTGAGATTTCTTTAGCTCCAGTAACTATGGGGTTATATTTTAGAAAGTATTTTTATTCATATCATTTATTTTTGTCACCTTAATTTGTAGATACATCTCTCCTCTTCTTTCTCTTAGAGAGTCATCCCTTATTCAAAAGGAACAGAAAAGAAAGAATACACATCAGCAGTACTGACTAACAACACATTAGTCAAATCTCTTAGAATATGAAATTATGTTTGAAAATTAAGGTAAACTAAGAGACAGTGGCCCAAGCATTAGCAATTTATTAGTTAGTCTAGCAGTAATCAATGAATTGGGACAATGACCTCTCTCAATGACCAAAGACCCTGAAGTTGGGCTCACCAGCTTTTCCACAGTTTGGGTATATACAGAGATAGAGAATAGAGTTGGGTAGGTGGGAAAATTATGTAGTTGGTTACAGGACAGGCAGCATCATGGGGGTGAAAACAATATGATTGTTAATATTGAGAAGAGCAAGGCGGGTATGCATGTCAGGATAGTAACCACCCCTTGCTGTCACAGAGGATGCTTGATTGAGTTATGGGACTCATCTTCATATTGTAGTCTTATTAGTAGGCCTGAGTTAATAGACTCACTGCTGCCTACAAAGGTTTGTTAAAGCCTTAAAGATAAGCCTCTCTTTAATGGTGCAAGGACAGTTCAGGTTCAATACATCTTTTAGAGCTAGCTTCAGGATGTAAAGATAACAACAAATGCCTTGGTATTTTCCCAGTTGACAGGTAACATTCTTCCCCACTAATTTTAACTTTGAACTAATTCAGAGGGAAATCTGAATTCATGAGCTCAACTCAAGGACATAGAATGGTGGCTTTAGGCACATGCAGACTCAGTTATAAAAATCAATACAGCATAAGATCAATGACATTGTAGAATCAATACAACAGAAGTCCATCCAGTAAAAACTAGAGGTAAAATTAATTTTTATCTTTTCACAATATTCAGCCAGTCATTAGTCAATAAATATTAAGCACTTACTATGTGCCAGCTATTGTGCTAAGTGTTGGAGATTTATAAAAAAAATTAAAAAGAAGAAAAAGACATTCTCTACTCTCAAGCAACTAGCAATCTAATGTGAAAGATGACAAACAAACAAATATGAACAAACAAGCTATATAAAGAAGAAATGGGAAGTAATCAACAGGGAGAAGGCACTAGAATTAAGAAGGATTGGGAAAGACTTCCTGCAGAAGATGAGATTTTAGCTGGGACTTAAAAGAAGCCAATGAAACCAGTAGTCAAAGATGAAAAGGAGAGTGTTGCAGGCATGAAGGACAGTCATAGAAAATTGCTGAAACTGTGAAATGGCACCAATCACCCATAGACAAGTGAGGCAGAAGTTTATGTTTTGATTTGATTTGATGATTTATGATTTGATAAGGTTCACTTACACTGCTAACATGCTGTCTGGTGGAAGTTCCAAACTTTCTTCTATACTTATTTGCATGTAACCCAGATCTCTGGGTGTCACACATATACTTCTCTCAGTTTTTAACTCTGATCATAACTTCAGTTAAAGTACAGTTCTATACTTCTTTTTGTTAATCAAAGTCAACATCACTTTTATAGTATGCTTTCAAAATCTTTTCTTTAATTATAATGGATCTTGTCAGTGCTTAGCACAAGTTAATATATGTAAGGCACTTTGAAAGCCTTAGAACTATATAGGCTCACTATCATTATCAAGTCATCATGATCAACAACCTAATAAATGCTTGTTAACAGGAAGTCCATACATACAAAAATAATCTTACCACACATTGACAACTACGCCTTCAGAATTGGCTATTTGCATCCACATCCGCCTTCACTAGGGCTTTATTCACAGTGATGACTCCTCATCATAAGTAAGCTTCATCTATATGAAAGCAACAAAGAGGTCCTCATACGCTTACACATGACCTATTCTAGGGTCAAGCTTGTTAATGAGCCTTGTTACATACCACTAACTAATCAGTGTTCTCCATATCATCAGAGATCCTCTTCCTCTTTGGGAACCTCATGATAATGGTTAACTAAAACTTTGCCCATTTGTAGCCTTCTTCTGACAGTCTGCTCCTTTTTCCCTAAGTCTGGGTAGAGATTCTCCCTTACCTTCATCCAGAGACTTGGGATTAAGGGATCGCCTTTTTATTTTTTTTTTCAGGTAAATTCACATTCACCACAGTTATAGTTTCATTTCCTTCATATCAAAATACTTCTGGGCAATTCTGCCCCTAGGCTCCCCAAATTCTTATTGGGAAGGGATCTTCTTAATTCAGAGGAAAGGAGACGTGCCAATTGAGGAGGATCTCAGTCATTTTTTGAGAGTGTATGAAGCACCATGGAGGGGTAGGAGATGAATTCCATAGGGGATGGAATAAGGAAGGGCTATAAAAGGTCAATGGTCCATATATAAAAGCAATCTGTATAAATCTTCCCATAGGCATGTTTCCCTTAACAGACAAAATTCCTGGTGAACCTAGCTAAAGGTATCTCTTAGGACTGAGAACTTTATAATTCAATTGCTAGCAGAGGAGGAAGGTTGTTGGAGCTGGAAATGGAGTCCACAGCCTCTGGAAATTGTTAATAATGAATACTAACACCAAAAGGACCTAGGCAAGAACAATTTTGAATGTAATGTTTCTATTTAATGATAGAGGCTTCCTATTTCATCATCAACCAGCTCATATTATTAAACTCTAAATGATGGTTGATGCTACAAGTGCACATCATTGATTCACTAGCAGCTAGGACTCAGTAAAATGAGCAACTGCTTTTCTAAGATGCTATAGCTTGCTCCTCCAGAAGTTTATGGTCTTTGGTCTGATTCTTGTTAGGATGACTCTAAAGGCACCATTCAGACTGATTTTTATGGACAGAGATCTTCAAAACCATGGGCTTAAAAGGTCATAAATAGGGGATACTATTGGATCATCTGTTTTAGGTTATCTAAGATGATAACCTATTTTAGACACCATTTAAAAGAGGTAGATTTGTAAGTGATTCAGTAAGTGAGGGCTATCATAATGGCAAGGTGGGAAATGTGGGTTCATGAAAAACCCCAAATCCAATAAATATCTTGGCTTCTTCTTTAGATTATGGGGAAGTAAGTGTCAATAGATTGTTCTGTACTGTATCTGAAATCATTGAGATTTTTCAATCTAATTTAACCCCCAAAGACTGGACTTTGGCTTTTTTTTTAACTTTGATCTACTACCTTTTGTCCCTTGAATAAGTTGTCTGTTCTAGGGCCTGTCCTAGTGTGGCCTCATTATATTGAGTGTATGGAGGTGTTTGGGGTGGACTAGGAGTTCTAGTGTAAGGACTTGCCAAACACTTTTTAGGACTGCTCAACCACCTTTTGTTTTGGGTCCATATTGTTATAATAATGTCAATAAATTACTTTAGTGAATACTAGTGATTCGTTCAATTATCACAAAAAGAATGATTATCTTAATACTGAGTACACTGGGAAGTAGACAAATGAGGCATAAAGTTCTATCAATCCTTCCAATTTTTTAATAGTCAGACAGTAAAACATTCCCCCAAACAGCAAAGATCTCTTTTCTAGTACATGAATCTATTTAGAAGGTTTCACAATGTTACAGAGTTTATGGGCAAGGGGAGGAGGGAAGGGGGGTGGGGAGAGAGAGAGAGAGAGAGAGAGAGAAGAAGAAGAAAAAGAAGAAGAAGAAGAAGAAGAAGAAGAAGAAGAAGAAGAAGAAGAAGAAGAAGAAGAAGGGAGAGAGCAGAAAGATAAAAACATTCAAAGTCAAAGTCATAAGAGAACATCAACACATGGGTCAAATAAAATCAGCTTCCAAGAACATAGAAGGGGGTATCAGTCAGGAAAAAAAATAGAGTTCCTGTTGTTAAAATCTAATAATCTGAATGATTAAAAATATAAACATTCCACTCCTGCTTATAGACTGGAAGTCTGGATATCAAGCCTCTTCCTTCTCTCAAGATGATGGACAAAACCCCCAGAAGTACAAAAAGGTCAAAAGGAAAAGAAGAACAAAAAAAGAAGATGCCAATGAAAATGTGGTGAAGAAATTTGAAACCATTGCAGCTGGAACCCATCCTGGCTCAAGGGATTGGAAGATACTCACCATCTGCAATGTATTCCCAGCAAACCATGTAGAAGTGGAAATATTCTGCATTGTAAACTGGGATAGAAAGGGAAAAGAAAGAGCAGGTGCCTACTACTATCTTAAAATCAATTGGTCATGATAAGAATGGAGAAATCCAAGTGTCAAAGATTCACAAAATGTCTATTCAACTGAGAAAATGCTTAGAAAGCTTTTAAGTCATGACAAAAAGAAACGATATAATCCAAGAATACCAAGAAAAAGAGCTTTTTGACACAGAAAGAAGAGAAACGTAAGATTACAGAGCAGTGTAAAACCGATCAGAAAAAATGAATTATATGATCCTGCCCTAAATTATGAAAATTCCTCAGCTCCTTGGCTACCTGAATTCTATATTCTCTCTCTTCAATAGGGGCTATCCTCACAAATAGGTGTTTTCAATGCTGTTTTGCCCAGTCAATATTCACAGCACTGGGGAAGGCTATAAATATGCAAGCGTAGTTCTGAATCACAAAGTATAAAAGACTCTCCATTTAGAAGACAGAAGAAAAACAATTATTCAGACACCAGAAAGCAAATCTCAACACCAGAAAGCCAAATCTGTCAAGTAGCCAAAAAGTCAATACATATCAGCACTGCTGCGGACAAAGGCATTACCAAGTCTCCCCAATCCCTCAAAACCCTTTTGAGGGCCTTCCCACAAACAAGCACTCAAAAGCCTTGCTGTGCCTGCTGGCCTGCATCCTCTGTCTCTCCACTCCAACCATTCTCACTAATTTTCTCCAGGTTCTGCTGCACCCTTTCTGTCCCACCCATTCAGCAAGCTCCTCCCATCACATGTGATTTAGGGTTTCATATGATTTAAACAGGTCACATGGGCCTATTAAATGGGGAAAATCTTCCCACTTAAATTGTCCTTACAAATATCTTACAAATGCCTTGCAAAGATTCATTAAAATATTTGGAATAGAAAACCAAAAGTAACCTGCCTCAGAATCAAGTGACCTGTCAGAGAGGTACATTATTTACGATGCCATATATGTATGTATATATACATACACACACACACACACACACACACACACATCATATGTATATATATATATATATATATATATATATATATATATATATATATATATATATATATGTGCCTTATCCTTGTTGCTTAAAATTCTGTATTGTACAGCCCTCCCTCACTCAAAACAAGGTCAAGTGCAAGTCATTTCTTTCATGGCATGGTCTTCTTCAGCAACAAAGGACGAACACATGCAACTCTACTATAAGGTAATTTTGATACCATCTGTCTTCCTTGGTCATTATTCCTACTTCTTCACACAGGAATTTTGGATTCTACCCCTGGAACCACCCTCGATTCTGATAAGTAAGCTTCCATTTTATTTTACCTATATCCAGTCTTCTACCTTATTTCCTAGTCATTTTAAAATGGGTTAAAACATAAGCTAGATTATCCACATTTATAAAATGATCAAGAATTGTAAATAAACTCCATTTTCTTGGAAGAAACTAGTTTTCACAATGAACTATTTATTTACAACTTCAACTTCCATCCATGATGACTTGCTACTGCAGAATTATTAGATCACCAGATTCTCTAGATTTAAAAGCATCTTTTCCTCCTTTCTTTAATGTTATTGAAACATTGGCTGAATTCTGTCCCTCTTTCACAAATTCTTTCAAAGATTATCCTTTATTAGTAATTCTCTCATTTCCACCAAGACTGATTATGACAACTATTGGTACAATGCTTTTCTCACTTCCGTTGTTTCTAACCAAAAAATTGACAGTAGATATTAATTTAAAAGGTCCAAGCATTGTATGGCATGTAAAGGTCTTCAGCTTGATACTTTCATTTATCTTGATTGCTCTTGATGTTTACCAAAGGGCAGGAACTTGAGGTTGACCAAAAGGCAGGACCTCTTCATTTATCAATTACTACTGGAGAAAAAGCGAAGATGGTCAACATAGTTAGGGTTCATGGTACACTGATCAAAGGAGAGAACTATACAAATAAGATACTAAATGGAATCACTATCCACCAAGGTTCTCCCTGCCATGTGGACTAGGCTATTTGTTTTGCTTTTTTCTCTTCTTTAGAGTGACAAAGCTGTCACTGGGACTTGATTTGACTAACCAGCAAAGACTTCAAAAAGCAAGGAGCATCTTAGTGACACACCTTACCTGATTGACACGGTTTCCTGATTGTCTAATGGCACAAAAGACCTACCCACCTGGAGTTGATACCATTCAGACTTGGACATTTTAAGGCTATGTGAATCAGTGTACCCTCCCTTGCTGAGCATATGCCCTTTTACAGATGCTTATCCTTCATTTTCCAAGAGGATCAATGACATCACAGGAGGATATTTTAATTTATGTGTGAATTGGATTTAAGTGAGGTAGAGTTGAACAAAGTTGTCAGTCTCACTGTCTCTTCCAGAGTCATTGAAGTCCAGCATAAGACAAAAGTCAGGATGATTGGTGATGGCCCAATAAGCAGTGGAAGACCTTGGGATCTTCAATGTCTGACCAAGCTCTAAGTGCCCAAAGTATCTACTTCAGCTGTCTTTATGACTATTGGAATAAACTCTTCTCATCCACCCAGGGTAAATCTTCACATGCTGGGGTAGAAGCCCCCTAACACCAAGAACTTTACCATGATTAAGGTACTTCAAAGAAATATACACAGAGGGTGTAGGAGTAAGTTGAATATGATAGGACAATTAAAAAAAATAAAATTAATGGGGAGGTAGAAGAGATGCACAAGGAAGAGCTTTCATAGTGAAGGGGAAGATGGGTGGAGGGTGAGTGCTTGAACCTTACTTTTATTGGAATTGGCTCAGAGGAAATAACACACACATTCATTTGGATATAGAAATCTGTCTTACTGTAAAGGGAGATAGGAAGGGAAGAGAATAAATATGGTGTAGTGGGGAATTGAGAGAAAGGAGGGCAGATCAAGAGAGGCAGTGGTCAGAAGCAAAACAGACTTTTGAGGAAAGATGTGGTAAAAAGAAGGAAGAATAAAAGGGAAAAAATAGGATGGAGAAAATTACACAGTAATCATAACAGTGAATGTGAATGAGATGAACCCATTCAAAAAAATGGAAGTGATAGCAAAATGGAGTAAAAACAAGTTTAACAACATGTTCGAAAGAAACATATTTGAAACAGAGAGACATACAGAGTAAAATTAAGGGAATGGAGCAGAATCTATTCTACTTTACCTGAAGTAAAATAAAAAACAAAACAAGATACCAATCATTATCTCAGACAAACAAAAGGAAAAACATTGTGACAACTATTGGTACAATGCTTTTCTCACTTCTGTTGTTTCTAACCAAAAAATTTCAGCCTGATACTTTCATTTATCTTGATCTAATTAAAGGATAGTTAAGCAGGAAAACTAAAATGTACCATAAACAATGAAGTATTATGATACTAAACATATATGCACCAAATGTTGTAGCATCCAAATTCTTGAATGAAAAGTTAAATGAGAAATGAGTTATAGGAGGAAATAGACAATAAAACCATATTAGTTAACTAGAAAGTCAACTTTCCCTGCTCAGAATTAGACAAATCTAATAAAAAAAAGAAAGAATTTAATGAGATGGTTAGAAACTTAGAAAAGTTAAATATGGAGAAAATTGAAAGGAAATAGAAGGAATATACCTTCTCTCAGTTATACATGACACCTTCCCTCCAAAATGACCATTTGTAAGGACATAAAAACTTCACAATCAAATTCAGAAAAGCAGAAATATTAAATATATCCTTTTTGGGTCATAATGCAATAAAAAATTCATTCAATAAAGGAACATGGAAATATAGATTAAAAATTAATTGGAAAGTAAAGAATCTAATCCTGAATAACAAGTGAGTCCAAGAACAAATCAAAGAAACATAGAAACAATTAGCAATTTAAATTTAATTTAATTTATCTTATATATATTGTATATAACTAATTTATTTAATTAAATTAAATTTTTAAAAATGACAGTAATGAATGGAACAACACAAAAATTTATGGAACGCAGCCAAAGTAGTACTTAGGAAAAGTTTTATATCTCTTAATGCATACACCAATAACTTATATAAAAAAACCAGATCAATAAATTGGACATACAACTAAAAAAACTAGGAAAAGAATAACTTAAAAATCTCTAATTAAACACTAAAAAAATGAACTAATACAGAAAACTAGGAGATGATTTTGTGAGAGAAATCAATAAACTAATGAACCATTAGGTAATTAGATTTTTAAAAAAAGGAAAGAAGAAAACCAAATTACTAGTATCAAAAATGAAAAGGGTGAATTTACCACCAATGAAGATAAAATTAAAGCAATTATTAGTAGAACTATTTTGCCCATTGATATACCAATAAATCTAAAAATTTAAGATAAATGTATGAATATTTACAAAAATATAAATTGCCCAGATTAACAGAAGAGAAAATAGAATATTTAAAAACTGTATGTTAGGAAAAGAAATTGAATAATGCATAAATGAGCTCCCTGAGAAAAAATTCCTCAGCACCAGATGGATTTACACTTGAATTCTACCACATTTAAAGAACAATTAATCCCAGTACTGGAGACAGCTAGATGGCTCAGTGAATAGAACACTGGGTCTGAAGTCTGGAAGACTTGAGTGACAATCTGCCCTCAGATTAGCTGTGTGACCTTGAGCAAGTCACTTACCCTCCATTTGCCTTAATCCTTTGGAAAAGGAAATGGCAAACCACTTCAGTATCTTTGTCAACAACAAACAAACAAAAACCATGGATAGTACTAATATACTATGATTCCCTGCATCATGAAAAGCCACACACAACTGAATGACTGAACAGTAACAACAAATGACACACTAATCGATTATTTGATAAATACTGAGATCCAAACTTTTGGGCTAAGAACTCACTATTGGATAAATCTGCAGAGAAAACTGGAAATCAGTTTGGCAGAAACCAGGTATAGATCAACATCTCACATTGTGTACCAAGATAAGGTCAAAATAAGTACATGATTTAGATAGAAAAAGTGATATCATAAGTAAATTCAAAGAGCATGGGGATTTTTACCCATCGAATCTATGGATAAGGGAAGAATTTATGACTAAACAAGTGATAGTGAGCATTAGAGGACATAAAATGGATAATTTTTATTATGAAAAATTAAAAAGTTTTCACACAAATAGAATCAATGCAACCAAGATTAGAAGAAAAGCAGAAAAATGAGAGAAAAAATATTTACAGCAAGATTCTTTCCTAACAGTCTCATTTCTCAAATATACAGAAAACTGAATTAAGTTTATAATAATATGCCATTCCCCAACTGATAAATAGTTAAGGGATGTGAACAGACAATATTCAGACAAAAAAAAAAGTCAAAGCTATTTATAATCAAATAAAGAAATTCTCTCAATCACTATTGACTAGAGAAATACAAATTAAAACAACTCATGTACCATCTCACACCTTTCAGACTGACTAATATGACAGAAAAGAAAAATGACAAATGTTGGAAGGGATGTGGGAAAATTGGGACACTAATTCACTGCTAGTGCAGCTGTGAACTCATCCAAACATTATGGAGAGCAATTTGAAACTATGCTTAAAGGACTATAAAACTGTGCATACCCTTTGACCCAGCAATACTGCTACTAGGTATGTGTCTCAAAACTATAAAAAAAAGAAATAAAAAGGACATATATTAAAGAAATGTTTATAGTAGCTCTTTTTTGCGGTGGCAAAGAACTGGAAAATGAAGGGATGCCCATCAATTGAGGAATGACAAAACAAACTGTGGCATATTATAGTTATGGAATACTATTGTGCTATAAGAAATGATAAACAGGATGGTTTCCAAAAAATCTGGGAAGACTTAAATGAATTAATACAAAGTGACGTGAGCCAAACCAGGAGAACATTATACATAGGAACAACAACTGTGAATGACTTATCAATAAAATGTTCCAAGAAAATTCTAAAGTACTTATGGTGAAAAATGCTATCTACCTCCAGAGAAAGAACTTAAAGAGTCTGAACGCATATCAAGGAATTTTTCCTGATTTTTTTGGTGTTTTTTCTTTTTTGGCCAGTGTGGTCTTTTGCAATATGATTAATATGGAAATATGTTCAAATGACTGCATGTATATAATCTACATCAAATTTCTCAGCTCAAGAAAAGAAGAAGGAAAAAAAGTAGAAAATTTGGAACTCAAAATTTTAAAAACAAATGTTAAAAATAGTTTTTGTATGTAACTGAGAAAAAATAAAATAATTTTAAAATAATAATAAGGAAGTTTGGAAAAGGGAAGTTTAGTGTGGAAAGGTAATGAGTTCAATTTTGTACATGTCATCTTTAAGATGTTTGCAAAACATCTAGTTGAGATGTCTAATAGGAATTAAAGGTGAGCTATTGAAGGTGAGTAGAAAGTCTAGGGCTGGATAAGTAGATGTGAGACAAGAGCACAGAAATGATAATCAAATCCACGGGAGGTAATGGGAGAAGAGTGGGGATGAACCAGAAAAATATTCAGCAAAGGAGACTGAAGAGGAGTTGTCGGATAGGTAGAAGGAGAACCAAGAGAGAGTCGTGTCTGGAAAAACTAGAGAGAAAAGGAGATGAGAGTGATTGATAGCATCAATGGCTACAGGAGGCTCAAGAATGATGAGGAATGAGAAAAGGCCATTGGATTCGGCAATGAGGAGATGATTGGTCATTTGGGAGATAGCAGTTTTGGATGAATGTTGAGGCCAAAAGTCAGATTAAGGTTAAGAGGAGAGTTGGAAGAAAGGAAATGGAGGTTCCTATTATAGATAATGTTCTCAACAGTTTAACCACAGAATGCTGGAGAAATATAAGGTAGTAGTTAATGGGCATAGAAAGCTCACATGAGGGGTTTTTGAGGACATTGGGAGATATATTCATGTTGGTAGACAGTAGGAAAACAGCCAATAGGTAGAAAGCGATGGAAGATAAGTGAAAGAGTGAAGGCGATAAAGGCAGCAAACTGCTGGAGGATAGAATAAGTTCACTTTTTCATGAAGAGGAGTTTTCTTTGGCATGGAGAAAGTCCCTCTCTTTATGAGAATTTAAGCTGGAGATAGTGGCAGAAGGCTTCTGAGTGATGTCAGATGAATTATTGCCATTGGTCCTTTGTTTTTGAAGAAAACCAGTGACATCACAGGTGATGTTTGGAGTTGTGGGTAAACTAGATTTAAGCGAGACAGAGTTATGTGAAGACATCAGCCTTACTTTCTCTTCCTAATTTGTTGACATCCAGTGGCAGGTAAAAGTCAAGATAACTGGCAATGTCTTGGATGCAGTAGAAGGCATCTTTGATACCTGACTAAGCTCTATGCTCTCCATGGTGCCTGATTTAGCCACCTTCATGGATGCTCAAAAAAATTGTTCTCATTGGACCCTTCTGCTGGGCAATGCCTTCACATACTCAGGGTAGACATTCCTCATATATCACAAAAAGTGATATTCTGAAAGCATAATCAGACAACCAGCCTTTATTAAGCATGTGCTATGTGACATTGATAAGCACGTTGGATACAAAGAAAGGCAAAAATTAAACACAAGGAATTAATAGTCTAATAATAAGCAAAGGTATGAAATGAATAAAAAGGGAGAAGAGGGAGTTCTCAGTAAATGGCCTCAATTTTTTTTAGTAAAATACAAAGCAAAGTTCTCAGCTAAAAGAAGGGAGAGGAGGCAAGTCATGAATATTTTTGAAAAAGTCATTGTAGTGAATGGGATAATGAGTTATTAAGGAAAATGCAGAAGGATTGCTTAGCAGCAATGAGGATATAGTTGAGGTTATGTGACTAACTTGGAGTGGACTGAATCAAAGTGGTTGCATAATGTTCACTTTGGTCGTTAATGGTGGGAATGGTCTAAGGCTGAGGGTTGGCATTGGCAATATGCAAAGGATTCAAGAGGATAGCGTGGACTTGACTGATTCATTAAGGAATTGAGATGGGGAAAGAAGAAGGGTATGGCTAGTGCAGGGTTGATGGCCTGGCATAGAACTGAGGGGATCGTGGATAGGAGACCATGAGGTAGAGGATGAGCAGGGTTTGGTATTAGAAGAGAGAGGGACATACAGAAATCCAATAGGTTACACTTCAATAAGGGAATTTCAGAGTTCTTGAACTCAGATAGAAGGCCATGCATTTGTGGGTGTTGCCAAGATCAAGGGTATGCTTATCTTTATGTATGACTGAGATGGAGTGAAAAAGTTGGTAATGGGAAATGTGTGTGTGTGTGTGTGCGTGTGTGAAAGCAAGACTAGATTGTTGAAATATTGAATATACGATGAAGAGTAAGTCATAGAAAGCCTATAAATGTAATCTGGTGCCAAGTTGTAAAGGGCTTTACATGCTAAACCAAAAAGTTTATATTTTAACCTAGAAACTATTATTTCTAGAGTTACTAGAACTTGTTGAGCAGAGAATTACATAATCAGTCTTTTACTTGAGGAATACCACACTGGTCCTTGTGTAGATTGAAGAGAGGAGAAATTTGAGAAAGGGAGTCAATTAAGAAATGATTGAAACAGTCTAGGGAAGAGGTGGTGCTGAAGTGGTGGGTCTCTGAGAGGGAGATCTTGATATTTTTATACTCTAAAGTGCCTTTTATACAGTAGTTACTCAAGAGAAATTTAAGTAAGCAACTGAAACTTAATGGTCTATAGTGTGACAAGCAAGCACATTAAAAGAACTGAAATGCAATAGCTGTCTATGACATTTTGAAATGGACACTACTTAATATTGTAAATCTTTGGAGTATTCCCTTCATATTTAGTTAACCTTCTCTAAAATAACAAATTATAAATATAAGCAATATATAGCTACTTCCTTAAAAAACTGACTCAAAAATCCAAAAGCATTTACATGAACATTCATAGGATCATATATTTTGAACTGATGCCCTGAAAAAGTTGTAATTGGCCCAAGATCACACAAATAATAAGTGATAAAGCTAACATTCAAATAAAACCTCCTCAGATCAAAATCCAGAGTCTTTTTAATTACATTTTTTATTCCATAAGATATTTTTCTGTTAGCACTTTAATTGTGCTATTATAATTAATTAATTTAGAATTCACATGGATACCATATGTATTTTTGTAGGCATTTCACTATCATTTAGTTATTACTAATGAGTACATAAAGTTTTTCTTTTTTTCTCCTCAAAGCATATAATCATTTAGAATCCTACCTCAAGTGGAAGTTAGCAGGACTTACTACCCCCAGAAATAGACAGAAATAGTTTTACAATTTTAATCTGAAATTTGTATAACTTTTAGCAATGAGTTCTAAAATCCTTCACAGATAAACCAAAAACCCTGATGTAAGCTCTCATGACTGCATTATTACAATAGCCTAGTTTCCCTGTCTCCATTACAACCCATCTTACATTCAGATGTCAAAATAATTCTCCTAAAACATGTCAGTCCCCTAGTCAATAAACTCCATTGACTCCTTACTGTCTCCAAGAGCAAATAAAAATTCTCTATTTGGTCATTAAAGTCTTTCTGGCCTCATCCTACCTTTCTAGTTTTCTTATGTCTCACACTCCTTTATACTCTGCAATCCAGTGGCATGGGCCTCCTTGCTACTCACCATACACAAGACACTCAACTTCCCCAACTCCAAGCCTTTCACTGATTATCTTTCATACCTTAAACATTTTCACCCCTCATCTTTGCCTGCTCACTTCCCCAGCTTCCCTCAAGTCTCAACTAAAGTCCCATCATCTATAAGAAGTCTTGTCCAGTCCTCCTTAACCTTAATGCCTTCCCTTTGAAATATCTTCAATTTTCCTTGTATATACCCTGCTTGTATATAGTTGATTGTATCATGTTGCCTTGCCTATTATACTGTGAGGTCCTTAAGACAAGGGGTGTTTTCCCCTTTTTCTGCTTAGCAGAATGCCTGAAAAAAAATAATTGTGATTGTTGACTAAAGAGCCAGAACCAGAAAAGCACTGAGTCATTAAACTAAAATGGCATGGGTTTTGATGGCAAGGAAAACTAAAGACAACATTTTAAGAGATGGCTATTTTGTCAATCTGTATTTATTAATTTCCTACTGCAAAGTCCTGGAGATTTAAGAAAGGCAAAATAAAGGCCTCTAGGAGATCACAATCTAATAAGAGAAATAGATAAAAACAACTATGTATAAACAAGCTATATACAGGATAAATATGTAGGTTCATCCTTCGTTGCTGAAGAAGACCATGCCATCAGGAAAAAAATGACATGATTTGCTCTTGACTTTGTTTCGAATGAGAGAGGGCTGTGCAGGTCACCAGCCTCACTTCTTCTCCAGAGCCATCTGAATCCAGTGATCAGATATTCATCAGGATGACTGGAGATGGCCCAGGATGAGGCAATTGGGGTTAAATGACTTGCCCAAGTTCACAAAGCTAGTGAATGTCGCGTGTCTGAGGTGAGAGTTGAACTCAGGTCCTCCTGACTCCTCTATCCACTGCACCACCTAACTGCCCACAGGCTAAATAAAAATAACCAAGAGAGGAAAGGTGTTAAGAGGATATGGGAAAGATTTTTTTCCAGGAGATAAAATTTTGACTGGGAAACTAGGAGGTAGAGATGAAAAGGGAGAGCATTCCATGCATGAGAGATAACCAGGGAAAATGCTTAATCAGAGATGGATTGTCTTGTTCGAGTAACAGTGAGGAAGTCAGTATTACTAAAGCAAAGAGTATGTGAGAGTGTGTGTGTGTGTGTAGAGTGGAGGGTGTAAGTAAGATGTAAAAGTTCTGGAAAGCTGAGTGAGTTTAGATAATAAAGAATTTTGAATCTCAAAGGATTTTATATTTGATCTTGGAAGTAATAGGGAGACACTAAAGGTAGGGATAGGAGTGGGGTGATGTAATCAGACTTGTGCTGTTTGGTTATGCTGAACCAAGGACTTGTGACTACTCCTCATCTTGGAATGCCACCCCTAGAAAGAGGTTTCTTCTTTATTCCATCGTGCATCTAGGCCTTAGAACTGGCAACAGGGATGCTATTTGGTACCTGTTCCTTTACCTTGCCAAAGTTCAGCCTTCTCTCTCTAGATCTGGCATCTTTACTTTGCACTCTAATTCTTGCCGTGGTGAACAACTTCTCACAGTGCTGAAATGCCCCATGCCGCATGTTCCTGGACAGACCCCCATTCCCAGCACATGTAGACTTTCTTGTTTTTCTCCCTGTGCTGATCTGGGCACACTGTGATTTTTTTCCTGCTTTTCCAGATTTGGTCTGTTACATTCCTAGAAGTGATCTCTTACATTCTCTAGATCTGTTTGGAAGAAATGTGGTAGAGAGTGTGGTGGGGAGAATCTCACTATAATTCTTGCTGCTACTCAGTTCTCTTGGCTATGACTACTCAATGGAGTTTTGAGTCTATATCAATGTTTTCCACAGTAGTATTAATTGGGGAGGAAGTGAAAGGAAATATGCTTTGAATATCTTTAAACTCACCTTTATCACATTAAAAAATACCCCAAACATTGTACATAGTTACAGTCACAATGTGTGATAACTAACTTTGGTAGACTTGGCTGTTCTCAGCAATGGAGTCTAGACAACTCCAAAAGGCTCTTGATGCAAAATGCTATCCACATCCGGAAAAAGAAATATGGAGTCTGAATGCAGATTGAAATATACTATTTGCTTTCTCTTCTTTTTTGTTTTGATTTGTTTCTTCTTTCTCATGATTCATTCCATTGGCTATAATTCTTCATTAGAACATAACTAATGTGATAATAAGTTTAATATGAATGTATATGTAGAGCATATAACAGATTGCAAGCCATCTTAGGGAGAGTGGAGGGAAGAGAGGCAGAGAAAATTTAAAACTCAAAAACTTGTGAAACTAAATGCTCTAAACTAAAAATTAATTAATTATTAAAATTTCCAAAAAAACACACCCACTTAAATATCAATACTTCCTGAAAAAATAACATCAATACCATTTACATTTCTGTGATACTTTTTGTCTGAATCATTCCTTATCAAAAACTCCATTTTATACTATGCTCTACTGGTGCTTCTAAATCGAACATGCACTTGCTGATGCATTTTCTTCGTTACATAGCTTGAACCAAGATCTATCCCTCCCTGCCTTGCCCTAACCCAGTCTTTCACTCAGGCTCAGAGTCACCTTACTCTGCTCTTTGGCAAATGGACCAAGTAATCATCATGTCATGCAATTACTGCTTGATGCTATTCATCCATCTGATTTGTCTTATTCATTTTAGATAACTGAGAACAAAAGAATGGGCTTAATAGTGTCATAAAATAACATGTAAATTGCAAAAGAACATATTTAATAACCATAATTATCATTTTGCTTCATATGGATCAACCACAAATAGCAGATGATTCCTATAAATGACAGTAATTAATATCACTTTTACAGAGATCTACTCAGTTTAGCTATATCCAGCCATGTGGTTTGATTGTGGTTCATTCCCAACAAGCCTACCTCTAGTGAGAGAGGGCTCTCTTTGCTCATACTCAATTTCTCAGGAATTGTTGCAAATTAGACATTTGACATACACCCACTTTTTAACCAACCCTACATTACAGTATAAATTCAACATGACCATAGTATATAATCTGTAAAATGTCTTATTTTTTAGTCTCTTTGCTAATATTTTATTTAATAATTTTTCATCAATGTCCATTAAGGCTATTTGGTATATACTTTCTTTCCTTTTCTTCCTTCCTTCCTTCATTGCTCCCTTCCTCCAACTTCTCTCTCTCTCTCTCTTTCTCTCTCTCTCTCTCTCTCTCTCTCTCTCTGTCTCTCTGTGTGTCTCTGTCTGTGTGTGTATGTCTCTCTCTTTCTGGTTCTCTTTCTTTCTTTCTTCCTGGCTTAAATATCAGGAACAAATCTGTCTCATAGAAAGAGTTTGGTTGGGTGGTCTTTTCCCCTGTTTTGGTAAATAATTTGTCCAATATTGGGATTAATTCAATTAGTTAATTTGAAAGTTTCTTCTCCTAGATCATCCTCCCTCCTTGGGAATTTCCTCATGTTTAGATTAATATTTTTTTCTGAGAATAGGTTATTTAAATTCTCTACTTCTTGTTCTATTAATTTGTCTTATTTTTTGTCAATGTCTATTTACTCTATATTGCCATATCATTGGGCAAATAGGTTCCTAATAATTTTTTAACTTCCTCTTCCCTTGTAGTAAATCCTCCATTTTCACTTTTAATATTGGCAATTAGGTTTTCCTTTGGTTTTTTCAAAACAGATGAACTTTTCTGAATTTATTTGAAATATAAAAAAATTCTGCTCTAACCCCTCATTTTAAGATCATATAAATCTTTGTTTCAAATTCAACATATTTCATCTAAAATAGCTTATAAATATTAATTTAATTACTTGGTCTTTTCTTGGTAATTATATTTGCTTTTCTTTTTTGTTTCTTGTATTTACAAGTTCAAAATTCTGCTCATCTCTCTCTTGAATTTTCAGGAATGACTACAATGACTCATTTTGCTGAAAGGCAATCTCTTTGCAGGTTATCTCTCTAGTTTCTAAGTTCTTTCCCCTCTGGCCAGCTCTGCATATGGCCCTCTTCTGTAATGTCCCAACCTCTGTTCTCGTTGTTCTCCTTTTCATTTGTGTGGCTAGATGGCATCAATGTCTGCTGCCTTTTGTGGAATAAAGAAGTTGACTCCTAGTTGCTGTCATGGGGGTACCAAGTAGGAATCTCCATTGCTGGGTTCTAAAGCACAAATTTATAAGATTGTCTGAGCTCTCTAGACCCAGCACGCAAAGTGGCCTGAAAACTATAGACACTTGATGAGAATTACTGACTGACTAAGAACTTTTACTAGGTGCTCACTATATGCCAAGTATTAGGAATACAAAAAGAAAAAGAATATAGTCTATGTTCTCAAGGAGATCATAATCTAATTAGGAGATTGTAAGGCAGATGGAAAGGCCTAGGAATTTGTAGGTGCCAGAACCCCGGAGAGAACTGGCTCACAATCACTTATATAAGGGGAGTTGGTCTAAGCATTGGAATGAAATAGGGGTTTAGGGTTCTCTTCAGCAGGAGTGGAAATAGGGGTCAAATTTCAACCAGGAGAGGAAAAAGCCAAGGAAACATGGGAGTGGGGATTGGTGGTCTGTGGGTGACCACAGAGGTAAAATCCAGCTTGGTGCAAGTGAAGGTTTTTGGTTTTTTTTTTTTTTTTAATATTAGTCCAGTAGTATGGGTATTTATCAATTGTCATCAAAGTAGAGAAAACTTAGCAGATCTGAACTACCTGATCCGAAGATAATATCTACAATTATTTATATATTCAAACTTCTTCCTGGTGTCTCCTAATTGTTTGAATTTGAAGGGGGTTAAGATGAATTTCCAAAACCTTCAAACATGAACTTCAATGTCTCTTTCCATTATAAATGCTCTTTTCTTTTTAATTTCTAACATTTTTCTGGTTCTATAAATCTGTCTTTAAAATTCGTATACCACTGGAAGGGACCTATGACATTATTAAGGACTAGTTGAGATCATAACTAGGACAAAAAATAGGAATGTGTATGGGGTAGTGTAAGAAAGACAAATGAGAAAGGACAATTTTGAGTATTTAGCAATTTTGCCTGCCTTCTGAATATGGGTTAATTGCATGGATGAAAACCGGGAAAACTTACCTGGGCAATCGTGGATATTGAACGTTAGAAAAATTCACTGGCCAGGTTAGATTAGTACTGTAGTTTGTAGAATTCAGACTTCAGTGATCTTTTCCTGGTCCCTTTATGTAGAAAGAAATTGAGGGCCAGAGAAAAGAGCTAGCAATCACACAAGAAGTAATCAAACAAGAAGACCTGAAATTCAAACACAGACATGAGGAATTCTGCAACTTTATCAAGGACAAAGGACAAAAAAAAAACCCTGAGTGTCCCCCAAACTTAAAGTTGGAGTACATAATATTTTAATTCTCTGATGTCATATCTTGAGACTTCTGCCTTATGCAGTAATTTTATATTCTTAAATTTCTTATAAACTCAACTTAGGTACTCTGTATATATAGTTACTTTTTCTGAGTTGTGTGTGTATATTAGGTTTACAAAAAACTACTTTTCTACCATCTTGCCAGGCACATCAAAACTTCCTACAAAGTAGAGCTGTTACAGTAGAATGAGTTGTACTAAGAAGTAGTGGTTTCCCCTTCTCAAGCAAAGACAGGATGATCACTTATTAGTGCAAACTCAAATAGAAACAAGCTGTTAAACTATAAATAAGGAAACATGTGGGCTGCACATTGACTTAGGAAACCACAAGTTACATTATGAAAAAAAATAGATAAACCATTAAGAAAACCAAATTACCAGTATCAAAAATGAAAGCAGTGAATTCATCACCAATGAAGAGGAAATTAAAACATTAGAATCTGTTTTGCTCAATTATATGCCAATAAATTTGACAGTCTAAAGAAATGGATGAATATCTATGAAGATATACATTACCCAGATTAAGAGAAGAAGAAACAGAATGCTTAAACAGTCCAATTTTTAAAAAAAAATGCACAAGTCATCTATGAACTTTGTAAGAAAAATCCCTAGGGCCAAATGAATTCACAAGTAAATTTCACTAAACATTTAAAGAACAATCAAACCCAATACTATATAAACTATTTGGGAAAATAAATGAAGAAGGAATCCTAGCAAATTACTTTTATGAGATTAATATGCTGCTCTAGAGTCAATACAGAGGAAGAAAATTATAAACCAATTGTTCTAATGAATATCAGTGCAAAAATTCTAAATAAAATACTAGCAAGGAGATTATAGCACTATATCGCTAGGATCATACATTATGACCAGTTAGAATTTATACTGGGAAATCAAGACTGGTTTAATATTAGGAAAATTAGCAGCATCATTGACTATATCAATAACGAAACTAGCAGGAATCATGTGATTACCTCAATAGATACAGGAAAAGCCTTTGAAAATACAATACCTATTCCTATTAAAATCATTACAGAGCATAAGAATAAAGGGAGGTCTTAAAATAATAAGTAATGTTTATCTAAAACCATCAACAAGTATTATCTGTAATGGGAATAAATTGGAAGCCTTTCCAATAAGATCAGGGGTGAAGCAAGGCTGCCCATTATCACGTCTAGTCAATATTGTACTAGAAATGTTCAGTATAGCAATGAGAAGAAAAGGAAATTGAAGGAACTAGAATAAGCAACGAGGAAACAATGTTATTCATTCATTCATTATCATTCTTTGAAGATGATGTGATGTTATATACTTAGAGAATCCTAGGAAGTCAACTAAATATCTATTTAAAATAATTAACAATTTTAGCAAAGTTACAGGATACAAAATAAGCTCACATAAATCATCAGTATTTCTATATACCACAAAGTCCAGCAGCAAGAGACAAAGAGAAATTCCACTTAAAATAACTGTGGACCATATAAAATACTTGGGACTCTACCTGCCAAGACAAACTGGAGAACCATACTACACAATTACAAAGCACTTTTCACACAAATAAAGTCAGATCTGAACAATTGAAAAAATATTAAGTGCTCATCGGTAGGCAGAGTCAATATAATAAAAATGACAATTCCATCTAAATTAATCTATTTATTGAGTGCCAAAAATTATTTTCTAGCACTAGAAAAAATAGTAACAGAATTCAACTGGAAGAACAAAACTCAAGGATATCAAGGAAATCAATGAAAAAATGTGAAGGAAAGTAGTCTAGATGTACCAGATATTAAATTGCATCATAATATGGTAATTATCAAAACAACCTGGTACTGGCTAAACAAAATAGAGTGACTGATCTGTAGAATATATTAGGTACATATTAAATTATAGTGAATGGCCACAGTGATCTAATTGCTCATAATCTAGCAATCATAGCATGTGATAAGCCCCCAAATCCAAGTTTTTGGAGCAAAAACTAATTATTTGACAAAAATTATTGGCAATACTGGAAGACAATATGGCAGAAAACAGGTATAGACCAACATCTCGCACCATGTACCAAGATAAGGTCGAAATGGATCCATGATTTGCACATAAAGGGTGATATCATAAGAAAATTAGGAGACCAAAGAATAGTACATTTGTCAGATCTATGGATAAGGGAAGAATTTAAGACCAAAGAAAATATTAAGAGCATTACAAATTGTAAAATAGATAATACTGTTTGTATAACATTAAACAGTTTTGCACAAACAAAACCAATACAAAAAAGTTAAAAGGAAAGCAGAAAACTGGGGAAAATATTTTGCAACAAGTATCTCTGATAAAGACCTCATTCCTCAAATATATAGAGAACTGAGTCAAATTTATAAAAATACAAATCATCCCTCAATTGATAAATTGTCAAAGAATATGACAGGAAGTTTTAAGACAAAGAAATCAAAGCTATCTGCAGTCATATCAAAAATGCTCCAAATCACTATTGATTAGAAAAATGCAAATTAAAACAACTCTGAGGCTCCTAGCAGATTGGCTAATATGAAAAAAAGGTAGTTGATAAATGTTGGAAACAATGTGGGAAAACTGGGACACCAATGCAGTGCTGGTATAATTGTGAACTGATTCAACCATTCTGGAGAGCAATTTGGAACTAAGCCCAAGGGGCTATAAAACTGTGCATACCCTTTGACCCAGCAATATTATATCCCAAACACATCAAAAAAGGTGAGGAAAGGATCTATTTGAAGAAAAATATTTATAGCAGTTCTTTTTATGTTGGTTAAGAACTGGAAATCAAAAGGATGCCCATCAGTTGGAGCATGGCTAAAGAAACTGTGGTATATGATTGTGAGTGAATATTACTGTGCTACAAGAAATGACAAGGAGGATAATTTTAGAAAATCCTAGAAAAACTTACACGAACTGATGCAAAATGAAATGAGCAGAAGCAGGAGGACGTTGCACATAGTAGCAGCAGCATTGCAAGATAAAGAACTGTGAAGGACTTAGCCATTCTCCGTCATATAATGATCCAAGGCAATCTCAAAAAAGCTAATGACAAAGCATACTACTTGCCTCCTGAGAAGGAACAGTTATTGTCTGAATATAGACTGAAGCACGCTATTTTTTTCTTTCATTCTTTTTTTTTAAATTTGAGTCTTCTTGTACAAAATGACTAATATGGAAATATTTTATATGATTGTACATATATAAGCTATATCTGACTGCTTACCATTTCAGGGAGGGGGTAGGGTAGGAAAAGGGAGGGAGGGATAGAATGCAGAACTCAAAGCTAAAAAAAAATGTTAAAAGTGTCTTAACATAATTGGAGGGGAAATAAAATACTATATATTTAAAGAAAGAATTTTACCTTCTTCATTGCATTGACATCTTCAAGGAGTTCTATTTGTAATACAAACAAATAATCTAAAAGAATTAAGTCTGAGACATTTTTAGTAGATAAAATAAAGGATATAAACTAGCAGTTTTTAAAGATAGAAATCCAAATTATCAACTATTCTATTAAAATGCTCTAAGTTACTAATAATTAGAGAAATTCAAATTAAGCAACTTTCCAGTTCTAACTCATGCTTATCAGATTGGTATAGACAAAGAAAATGACAAATGTTGGTAAAGATGTAGGAAACAAGCACACTAGTTGGTGAGGCTGTAAATTGGTCTGATTTTTCCAGAAAGCAATTTTTTATTGCAAACAAAACGTTACTCAAAAGTACATACCCTTTGACCCACCTATATCAGTACTACTCTTCCCCTCATCTGCAAAAATCAAAGGAAACAGAAAAGGAATTACGTGTACAGAAAATATGAAATAGTTCTGTTCAAAGTAACCAAAACTCAGTGAGTGGCTCTTGTTTTTATTGTGAAATGCCTGAACACTATGAGTGTTTATCCCCTTCATATATATATATAGATAGATAGATAGATAGATAGATAGATAGATAGATATGGATATAGATATAGATAGATGAATATAGATATATACATATGTGTGTATATATAAAAGGCTTAATGCTGTATATTTATGTGTGTATATATGTGTATACACACATATATACATATATACACATGCATACATTCACATATTATATAATATATGAATGTATTGTAATAGAATATTATTATGTCTTGAGAAAAAGGGTCAGGTTCATTTGAGGATTCATAATTTTCTTTTTGATATTGTAACAAGTGAGATGTGTAGGAGATGTATGTGTGTGTGTATGTGTGTTTCCACTTTTCAGATGGTGTTCTTTTAAAGTATTCAGCTTCTTATTTCATCAGCATGGACAAAACATTAGCAGTGAAGATTTCTCTTACTCTATGGGAATAGGTTGTTATAGCTTAAAATCTGGGGCTTTTAATCTCAAATTTGAACCATTTTTGCACATCTCTGCCCTTTGATGTGATTAAAGAAAGAAAGAAAATCCCTTCCTTGCTGTTACATTCTGATAAGCTTTCTGGCAGATAGGTATAAAAAGGCATCACAGAAAGGGTAATAATATTCATCAGAGGTGAATTATGTCAATAAGAATGGTTAAGGTATGGGTAAAGTGTGACCTAGGTATTTATATGTGTATAATAATGCCAGGTCTGCATAGAAAAAATGGTTAAATCACTGTAACTTCCATGTGGTCCTTATATACTTAATATATTTAGTTTTCTGACATTTTTTTCAAATCTTTCTCTTTGAGTGGTTGGTTACATGAGAGTAACTCACAGAATTCAACATAAAACTTCACTTTCAGTCAATCAGTCAATAAACACAGTGCTTACTCTACGCCAGGCACCATGCTAAGTGGTAGGGATACAAAAAGAGACAAAAAATATACTCAACGAACTTACAGTGTAGTGGGGGAGATAGCAAATAGACAAATATGTGCAAACAAGCTATGTACAGGATAAATGGGAAATAAAAAAGGAAGGTTCTTGATTCAGAGGGGTTGAAAAAGGCTTTCTGTAAAAGATAGGATTTTAGTTGGGACTTAGAGAAAACCAGGGAAGACAAATAGTTGGAGATGAGAAAGGAAAGGTTGGTTTTTTTGGTGGGGGGAGGTGTTAAGAAAATGTCCAAGGGCAAAATATGGAGAGTCTTCTTCATGGAACAACAAGGAGGTCAGAGTCCCTTCCACAAGGGAGAATACAAATCTTTTTTTAAACACAAAGATGGACAATGCTCATGCCTAAGTACTTTCAAGTTTTGGTTATCCCTTATTGTCACATGTTGAAACATATCATAAGCAATGAAGAAATAATCCACAAAATTCTCAAACTAAGTGCTGTAACCTATGTGAAGTGCAAATCTTAAAATCTGGAAAGACTTCTGTGAACTGTTGCAAAGTGAAGTGAGTAAAACTAGTAAAATGTTATACATAATAACAGCAATATTGTATGATGAATTGTGAATGACTTAATCTCAACAATGCAATGATTCATTGCATGATGAAACACACTGTTTACCTACAGAGAAAAGAACTGATACTGTCTGAATACAGACTGAAGCATACCATTTTTCACTTTCTCTTTCTTTTATTAGAAATTTTTAAAAATGATTATTATAGAAATGTTTTACATGATTGCACATGTATAAACTATATTGGATTGCTTATCATCTCAGGCAGGAGAAAAGGGAGAGAGGGAATGATAAAATTTGAAACTCAAAAGTTTTTTGTTTTTTGGAGTGTTTTTTGGACATTTTATAATATTTTTTTCTAATAACATATAAAGATAGTTTTCAAAATTTATTTTATAAGATTTTGAGTTGAAATTTTTTCATACTCCATTCCCTCCCCTCTCCGCAAAACAGCAAGCAATTGGATATAGGTTACAAATGGACAGTCATGGTAAAAATTTCCACATTAGTCATGTTGTGAAAGAAGAATCAGAACAAAATGGAAAAATCCATGAGAAAGAAACAATCAAACAAAAGGTATGCTTTGATCTGCATTCAGACTCCATAGTTCTTTCTCTGGATATGGATTGCATTTTCTATCACTAATTGGAATTGTCTTGTATCATTGTATTACTAAGAAGAATTAAGTCTATCATACCTGATCATTGAAAATGTTGCTGTTACTATTACTGGTCCTGCTTACTTCACTCAGCATCAGTTCATGTAAATCTTCCCAGGTTTTTCTGAAATCCCCTGACTCACCATTCATCATAGTACAACCATATTCCATTACGTTCATATAACACAACTTGTTCAGTCACTCCCCAATTCATGGGGATTCCAGAAAAGAGCTGCTGTAGATACTTTTGTACATTTGAGTCCTTTTCCCATTTTTATGACCTCTTTGGAATACAGACCTAGTCGTGGAATTGCTGGATCATAGGTTATGCCCAGTTTTATATTGGCATAGTAGACTTTAAAACTTTAAAAGCATGTTTAAAAATTGTGTTACTATGTAACTGGGGAAAAATAAAATATAAAAATTTAAAACTGTTGTTATTACTGTTTTCATACAAACCAAGCAGAGTAGCAGCTCCTAATGTAATTCATGTTTTATTTATTTGATAGCAAAGAAAGAAACAAAACTTTCCATCTTTGCTTCATTAGCAGAGATAAGTGCTAAATATTAGGATCTGGGTAAGTCTGACCCTTGTGGGGCTAATTAATATTTCATGCAGCAGAGGAAGGAAAGAAGGAAAATACCTTAAGGAAAGAAATGTACAGTACAGAAAATTAGCAAAGTAATTTCTACAACTTTTGGACTTTTTTCTTTACCCCCCTCTTTTTTTTCATTTTACATCCAATTTCCAAAAACCAACACTTTTGCTTTCAAAGTTTAATCTTCATCTCATTATTTGTGAAATTCCTTTAGGTCTTACATTTTAAGCTCTGTCTCTCTGGTGTTCATATCATATTAGTCATAGTCTCATATTTTTAAATATTAGCTTCCAAGTAAAGTAGTCGTGGCTGTTGCTTTTACCTGATAAACTGTACTCTTTTTTTCACACTTTGATGGATTTTGAGCAAATTATATCTATTTATCACTACCAAAAATTGAAAAGACAAGTACACTTCCCAAATTTGGACTTCAATGAAAGTTTTCTTTTAGTGGAGCCATTTCCAAAGACTGAGTATTCAAAATACATAGTACTAATTTAACTGTCCATTTTGCTAAATATGGGTTAATTATCTAGATTTCTATTGCCAGGAAGGAGAGAGAAAATGGTTTGTTATTGTTTCATTTATCCCCCCTCTCCTCTGTTATTTGAAAATATGAATGTTGAAGCTGGAATATGAATATTTTAAAGTAACAACAAATGATTGCAATTCTTCTGAGGCAGTGGTTCCAGGCATGGCCATTACTGGCAATGAATTTTATACAGAGAATTTTTATCTCCTGGTGCCAAGGAGTTAATTAAGCTCTCTCACAGTTGCAGAGTCTTTAAGATAGATATATTTTTTATTGATTTGTGTTGGTAGGGAAATTCAAGGCTTTTTCTTACTTTCTTAGCAAGTCATTCTATTTCTTCCATGTAAAATTTTGTGTTCACCTCTGTCCTTCCACACTATGGGTCATATTTCAGAAACAATGAATTGAGTCTAGAAAGGCCTATTTTATGCTGAATTTTACTTCCACATTTTCCAAGGAAATACAGCACAAGTCAGAGGTAAGCAATGGCCTATCATGTAGCCAAATTCAGCCATGTTCTTCCTAGCTGCTTTATTTGAGTTTGTAAACTGAAGAAAACCAATAAATTTAATTTTAAATGGTTAATAAAATTGCCTGACCTATGCTCTACAAGAGAGTGCTTAAATAGATAAAAAATTAAAATCAATTTATCAAAGTGGTCAAACTCTTGTAATTTGGAACACTATATGCCTACTTAAAGTGCAGTGGTCAGTAATTTATTCTCTTTTCAGTTTCATTTCATCTATGTTCAGTACAATTTACAGCTTAGTATTAATTTGCAATAATTTACTGCAGTAAAATAAGGGACTTTTACATTGAATAAAAAGTTCTGACTTTCATTTTAAGAGTACTTCAGTAATCTGATCCTGTATGAAAAAATGATAATTCTTTGAATATCAATTGAAATAAAATTTTAATATTATTTCATATTAACAGCAAGAAAATAAAAGCAGTCTTCTGTGAATAACAAGTACCAGTGTATCATTTTCAAGAGTGGGAATTTTGTTTGTCTTTGTTTTCATGGGAGCTGCCTGGTAAAGAAATTCCCTCCACAAATGCAGATCAACAACTCATCTATGAATTCCATTCTTAGAGTATTGCCTAAAGTATTATACTTTGCCCATAGTTACATTGCTACTATAGGTGAGAAGCAGAATCTGAATCCAGGTCTTTCAAAGTCCAAAGATGTCCCTTGTCAATATCAATAGCTACTTCTAACATTATGACCTGCACTCTGCCCATGGAACTTTAAGGCATAAAGATTAGACATACTATCTTCCCTAAAGAGTTGCATCACCTTCAACAACAGAAGTACTAGTTAGTTAAAAATCAGCTGGTTGATATTTTTTTTGAGAATATAAATTCTCTAATTTGGCCCTGAATAAGATAAATGAACTTCCTACAAGAAATTGACTTAAGCTGACACTGTTGGATGATGTTGGATCATTTTAGTCATGAGTTCCTGAAGTTTTTGGTGTCAAAATTTTGCCCAGTCTTCTGAGACAAATAACTTCAGAAGGCAGGGTCTTCAAAGAAGAGTCAGTATAAAATGTTATTTAAAGTGCATTCAGCCAAATTTCCCCTTAATAAATTAGCAGTTGGGCAACTATAAATTCATGATGAGAAGTTTTCATGAACTCAACACATATGAATTCCCATTTTTCATGAGGCAAAAAAAGGTGGAAAAGTACATATGCCTTATAGCCACATGGTGGTCTCCAAGTTAATTTTTTGTTGCTTTTTTATGAACCTGGGAAAATTCTGAGACAGAGACCCAACAGGCTGGTGAATGCTCAGTTAGTGATTTATATCTCTCAAAGTTGGAAGGACCTTGGTGGCCATCTAATCCAATTCATGCCTGAACAAGAATCCTCTCCACAATATGTGCATTCCACTTTTGCTTGAAGGGAAACAGAAAGGAATATGCAATATGATAGTTCACTTTTGCTTTATAATTTATGCATCCCTTTCATCATATCTATCATATACATGATGAACTACAACCCAAGAGGCTGGAGTAACTTATTTATTTATGACATAGTGAATAACTGAGAGTGCTGGAATTAGAACACAGGTCTTTTCTGTCTCCAGATTGAGTGTTCTTTCCCCTACCTAAAACTGCCACCATCTAGACTGATTTAAGATACACAGAAACATGGTATTGATCTTGGAAGAAGAGGTAGATTTGAGAATAAATGCATTGTTGACAGAGGTCTCAACTCTGAAAGATGGGCTAGGTAGACTCCTCTTGATCTTGGCAGCTTATTCCTAGAAGAAGACAGACTGCTTTTAAATTATGTAATAGATGAATAAAGAGTTTAAGAAAAAAGAGATCAACTCTTTCTTAGGAATTTGAACCCTTGTAATTAATAAGGAATACAACAGCAAATAATTTATTTTTAGTAGTTATTATTTACCTCCTGAATCATTAGAAAGGAAATGAACAAAAATTCATTTAGGAACAAATTCTCTTAAAATCCTGACAAAGGTTTTTAGAATAAAAGATTATGTAGCTGTTTACATTTTTCAAGTGAACCATTTCAAATATTAAAATGATATCAATCAAGAATCTGATAGCTTATTGTTGGTTAGAATTGACCCCAGGTTCTCAAATGTTGTGCCAGCTAAGCATAAGCTCTGGAAATTCTTAGCATACTGGAAAATATTTTAATAATAATTCGGGGGCTGTAATGTATATTCTGAGCACCAGCCTAGTTAAGATGGACAGACTTACAGCAGGCTGATAACATCAACTCTGAAAAACTAACTCCTAAGTCACAAAGGGCTAAGATCTGTTTCTTTGGAAGAGTACCCATACTGATGAAATCCCAGACCCTTGATGTATTGAAAGATCAATAAAGCTTACTAGAGAAGTTCACTGACGTGAGAAGCATTGCTAAAACAGTGCAAATACTTCTGCAGGCTTTTCTTGTTTAGTAAGACCCAATTTTTCCAGTTCATTTTCACATTTTGCTGTGAGCTAAATGAAATGTAAATTCATAAGGTTGTTCAGCAAGAAGCAGGCCAAATACCTCATCAGCAAGAATTAAAAGAGAGCATCACTGTGTGTCTGAAGAGGCAGAGATCAGTAAAAGATGCAATTTCAAATGATCATCAGGAAAATTTTAGACTTGAGGGGCATTCCACATGTTAAACACTGTAGTTTTTATTTTTATTCTATTTTTCTCCTTAACAATAAGGGAAATGTTTGAAGAGAGTGGTAACAGTGATAACTGACCCTTACATATTATTCTGTGGTTACAGTCTGCCTTATGAGCATTATCTCACATTTGTTTTTCATGATAACTCTGTTAGGCGGGTAATAGTGGTTCACAAATGTGGGTAATATAACCCTTTTGAGAAAAAATATTTAAATCCTTAGTCTTTTGGAAAGGAATAAATGATATGTTTATTTACTATTGATAAACCTAAGTATATATTATGTAAACAAATATTACAATAGAATGTGGGCTGTTTATTTTTTTCAAAACCCTTCACTGTAAAAACCACCTAAAATTACTTCACTATAGGTATTTCTGTCAGTTGCAGTATTCAGATGTAAAGGAACTGCTTCACATAATGAAACTGACTTTGAATCTAAAACTCATATTCTTTGAAAACTAAAATGAGAAAACTACATAGCAAAAATTTCTGTTTACTCATCTCATTTATATGAGGACTATATAGGAAAATCTCTGCAGAATTCCCCTCTCCAAGACAGTTTCTATGTTTAAAATGTTAAATTTTCCAATTCACATATCTAAAGGTTAAGCTGATAAGAATTCTCTCTTTTTAACTGGAAAACTTTTTAAAAAGCAATTATATATGTATATATATGCAAAGTACATATATATACACATATATGTACACACATGTGGCTGTGATACATTGTATATATATCTGCTTTTTAAAGTTTATATACATAAACTTTCAAAGAGTTATTATCATGACATAGTATAACTTTTCTGTGGTTTTGAACAGAAATTATTCATGATGCCACTTAAGCTTCCTGGTAGGACCTTAATATTTTTATCTTTTAGGATTTTCTTGCCAAAGACAGACTGCTTCCTATTTTATTTTTATGAACTGGATTCTAGGTGTGTCATGGTATATACATATACATACATACATATTATATATGTATATATATATATATATATTGTGTATGTGTGTGTGTGTGTGTATGTGTGATTTCTTCAGTTCACAGTACAGGTGATTACTACATCCTGGTTTGACTCTGGTCACATAATAACCGTTACGTAACAACATAAGGTTACCCTCTAGCAGTTTGTGGTAAATCATGCTTGACTTACTCTTGTCTGTCCCCTTCTCTACTTTATGTCATAGTGCTAAAGGCTATTCTTGGTACTTCCTTATTGGTATGAACTTGAACCCAGTCAAGATACAAGGTGCTTTCCTCAGCTTTCCCTCTTTCTCATTCTTTCCCTTTTCTTCTTCTAACCAATTTTTACAATGAACTAAACTCAGATAATCCACTCCATTTTTAGAATATAAAAAAATAATATTTTAAGCATTTCCTCTAAACAACAGAAAATAACAACTTTTTTTGCTGTTTAGGGATATAAAAAGACTGTGTCACATAAAGAAAAGAATGGTAAATCACAACTGCTGTATTAATTAATTTTAGCTATATCAGAGTCCTTCCTACTTTGGCTATTTTTGTTGATTTAGCATCTATCAATTTGCAGTATGAGGCAAAATCTCAGATGTTTTAAAATTCATTTACTTTTAATTTGAAGCATGCTTTCATATGGTTTCATATAGTATAGTTGGTAAGTACACTTTTGAAGAGTTTCTTCATAACCTTTGATCAATTATACATTGCAAAATGGTTCTGGTCATTTATTTGTGTCAACTGAATATTTTGGATGGTATCCTTTTATTGGTGATATGTTTTCTCACTCTAACCTACTTTTGGCATCTACTTATACCAGTATCTCATTAAGCTGCTATACTTTTTTGTCTGTGTTTAACTGGGGTATATGCCCAATAGTGGAATCTCTGCATCAAAGTATATTTAAAATTTAATTCCTTTTCCCACTATGCCTTATGAGAGAGAGAGAGAGAGGGAGAGAGAGAGAGAGAGAAAGAGAGAGAGAGAGAGAGAGAGAGACTCCAATTGTATTTAATAAAGGGATTGGCTCCTCTAACTTGTGATTTTGGTGTAAGAATTAGATAGTAGGGATGCCTATGAGAAAGAAAAAAATTAGCAAGAAGACTCCGTGAACATATATTTAATACTCAGGAGACTCCATAACAAACCTACAAGCTAGTTCATAGAAATAAAATCCGGAGTAGTTTCCCTCTGGCAAAATAAACCTTGGAAGATAAAAACATTAAGGTATTACCAGTAAGCTTAAATGGGATCATGAGTAATTTCTGTTCAGAACCACAGAAAAGATATTTGAGGTTAGGAAACACATTAGAATATGGCATATAGCAGAGCAGTAAATGACTCTCCTGACACATGTTGTAGATTACATTTAGGTAAGTAAATTACAAACCTCTGCATGCTTAATTCACAGAATTTTCTAGTAACTTTGGGGAGAACTAAGTGATAACTTAATTTTTCAGATCCTCATTTATCGGAAGTTAGCAATCTTATGAAAAACAATAAAAAAACCAGCAGCAATTTTTTTAACAATCAGTAAAAACACCCCTAAAGAATTCTTAATTTTAAAGAAATTTGACATTGACATCAAAATCCAAATGTTATATTAAAATTTATTTTAGAAATAAAAATATATGATATAAATATATTGGAGGATTAATATCATCTGAGAACTATAGTTATATTATGTTCCTATCTGACAGGTACTTCCTTTAGTGTTTGTAGTCTGTACATGCCCTATACCAATGATAAGGATAAGTTTAGCACCAACGTAGCTGAGTGGTTGGTCACAGGGTACTATTCAGAATGTAGTTCTGTGCAGTCAAAGAATAAAAATGTCTTTATTACAGGCCACTAATCATATGGAGTTATAAAAAAATTTAGCAAGAGTAAAATTACATATAAGCAAGAAAGAAGGAAGGAAGGAAGGAAGAAAGGAAGAAAGGAAAGAAGGAAGGAAAATGAGAAGAGAAAAAGGAGGAAGAGAAGTGAAGCAAAAGAAAGGAAGGAAAAGAAAGAAAAATGTCATATATTTCAAAAAATTGTCATGTGTTGTCATGTTCGATTCAAATAGAAAAATTCGCAGGATTCAATTAGGCTTCACATACTTCATTCCATTTTTTAAATTCCTGTAAAATCTGCAACAATAACAAAGTTTCTAGAAGCAGTTTTCAATTTTACATTCCACTAACATGATCCCGGTTGGTATTATCGACCAGAACTCTATCCAAAAGGCAATAGTTTATTAAATCACTAAAACTAGAAGGAAAAAAACCTTAGGGAAGTCTTCAGATATACCTTGCATGTTATCCATATTCAGATATATTTAATAAGAATATCTGTCGATCCAAAGTCAAAGCCTAGTGAGCAATGATTCTATGTTATCTATTTTAAAAAGTTTTATAAATATAGAGTCTGTTCAGTCCCTGACACCAAAGTTACCCACCAAAACTATGTCTTTCTTTTCCATAAGTAGCAAACAGGATCTTATTTTTAAACTTTTCCTTTCTTGTTTCCTTCATCTTCTTTCTTTCACTAATACCTGACTCCCTCCTGATGAGTTTCCCTAGCTACTCTTGCCAATACTATGCTTTTATGCATTCCCCACAATGCACTAGGCATGATGGTGGGGGAGAAGGGAGGCAGCAATGCTCCATATATTCTCTTTATCATCAACACTCAGCTCATTCAATACACATTTATTACTCAATCAGGATTCTGGTAGCTGTTGTCTAAAGATCTTCTAGATATCCTTCTTCCCTTGACAATGAGCTCAGTGTATGACTCACAGTCATATGGTCTTTCTCCATCACCTCTTAGCCTCATACTAGGGGACTTCCACATACATTCTGATGTTCCCTCCAACATTCTAACCTCACAGTTCCTGAGGTTTCTTATCATCCAATGCTTCAAACTCCCTTTGCTAACCACAGACAAGGTGGTGATCTTGCCGTCACTCCTAAGCGATTCATATCCAAGTTCTATAAGCTTTGAAATTTCTTTATTTGACCATAATCTGCTTGTCCTTCCACCTCTGCCTCTGCCTTGCAACCCTAAATTTGTTCATCCCCAAAAGAACCTTCAGTTCCTCCATGCTTCAGTTCTTTCCCAAGCCAACAACCCTCAACTAATTACACCGTCTTCCCTTTCCAATCCTGTCTACCTAGTAAGGCAGTCCAACTCATTTTTCTCTTTTCTCCCCCTTGCCTCTTTAGGCTATCAAAGATTTTGCCAAAATCTCTGCCTTGGATAACTCTTACCACCTGCTGCCTTCATTCCAAAACACACCCACTTGGGAAAATCACAAAACCATGCTGCCTGGATCCTCTTCCAATTTATGTTGTTTAACCTTGATTGAACCCTTATCATGGCAAGGCAATCCTTCCATAACTCTCTAATTGATTTACCATCCCACTCACCACAGTAGCTTTTCTAAATCTCTTCCTCCCCACCCAAAAGTTCCATAGCTCTGTCATGCCTAACCCTCTAATCTGAGAACATTGCCCCATATTTCACTATAAAAATTGAGACTATTCTCCAAGAGCTCTCTTTTCTCCCTCATTCTTTCTGTTTCATCTCAGATCACTCAGGTGCCTTCTGCCACTATCTCCTCCTTTACAACTCATTCAATCAAAGAGTTAGCTCTTGTTTTTGCAAGGCCAAATCATTTACAACTGATACCATTCTATACCACTTTCTCCACCAGATAGCCCCCTCTATCATCCCTCCTCTTACTAACCTTTCACTGTCTACTGGCTCCTACCCTGATGCTTACAAATATGTTCATCTCTCCTCCATCCTAAAAAAAGAAATCTCACTTGATCTATCTCCCCTCACTATTGTCCTATATCTCTATTTCATTTTGTAATTAAACTCCTTGAGAAGGATATCTATAATCAGTGCCTCTCTTTTATCTTGCCCCATTCTTGACTCTACGTAGTCTGGCATCTGATTTCATCGTTGAACTGAAATTGCTCTTTTCAAAGCTATTAATAATTTCTTACTGACCAAATCTAATGATCTTTTCTCAATACTCATCCTTCTTGATTTCTCTGCAATCTTTGACTTTATCAGTCTTCCTCTTCTCCTTTATACTCTCTTTTCTTTCTAGTTTTTATGACCTTGTTCTCTCCAACTTATCTGACCACTATATCTCTTTTCTGATCCTTCATCTACTTCATTCTTGATGATAGTGGGAGTCCCCCTGTTCTTGAGTTTTCTTTTTCTTCTTTGCAATTTTAAAGGGTGATCTCATCAGCTCCCGTAGATTAAATTATTATCTAAGTGAAGATGATTCTCAGATCTACTTATCTTACCCTAACCTCTCGCCAGATCTCCAATTGCCTTTTATACACCTCAGACTCTAGACATCTTAAACCAAATGTATTCAGAACTGAATCTCATAATCTTTTCTTCACCTCAAACTCACTCTCTTCCTAATTGCCCTATTACTGTCCAGTTTAATCACAATCCTCCCAGTCACCAAGGCTCAAAACCTAGATATAATCCTCACGTCCTTACTGTCTCTCACTGTATCTATATCCAATCAATATTCAAATCGTCTTATGCCTACCTTTGTAACATCTCTACTACCATATGTCTTCTTCCTTTCTCTGCCACTACAACCATACTGGTACAAGTACTCAACATCTTTTTTGCTTTGCACTCATTTTTGCAGTCATGTCCAACTTTTTATGACCACATTTGGGATTTTCATAGCAAAAGTAATGGAGTGTTTTGTTATTTTGTTCTTCAGTTCATTTTACAGAAAATTAGGCAACCAGGGTGAAGTGACGTGTCTATGGCTGGATTTGAACTCAGGAAGATGAATCTTCCTGACTCCAGGCCTGGTACTCCATCCACTTTATCACCTAGCTGTCTCTTCTCACCTTATACCTGCTCTTTTACAGGATCTTTCTAGTCAGTCACCATACTTCAAGTGGATTTTCATTCTAATTGATCCTCCACTCACTGACTGTCTGCCAGGTCTGGAACACTCTCCTTCCTTATTTCTGCCCCCTTGTTTCCATGGCTTTCTTCAAATCACAATTAAAATGATACATTTTACAAGAACTTTTCCTCAGCAATCAATCTTTGCACCTTCCCTCTAAGATTAAACCCCCTTCCCCATTTATTCTGTATATATCTTCTTGGTATATAGTTGTTTGCATATTTATCTCTCCCCATTAGACTAGTGGGATATTGGTAAAGGATCTGGCCTTTCCTGTAGAAGTTTTATGTAAAATAATCACCATAGCAAGGAGGTCAAAAGAACCTAAAAACCACCTCAGCCAGCAAAAACTTGATTTCCTTGTCAAGGGAAAATCCCATTTTAATTCTAACATTATTGCCTCCAGTAATGGATGAGGAAATAGAAATCTCATTTAAGAAAATAAGGAGCAGCTGAAATAAACCAAGTATTTATAGTGGTGATTTATACTCTAGTTGACACAGTTTTGAGGGCATTGAGTGACCAATTTTCAAGAAATCTGAAATAGGGGAGTATGTTAAATGATTTTAAATAGATCAAATAGATCACTACATCAAAAATGCAATTAAGAAGACATCAATAACTTGACTCATATCACTATTTTTTCATCCCTATAAAATATCTAAGAAAATTGTTAAGTAATCAAGGGTATCTTTGGCTGAAAATATGAGAAGGGAACATAAACAATAATCAATAGAAGACTATAACTTTACAGTTACATTATTTCATGCAAAGTATGGAAAACGTAATAGTCCACTATACCTATGTTTGTTGACCTTAAAAAAACTTGACTTAATAGAGTGAAACATTGCCTAAAAGACTCTTCTCCAAAAGTTGTTTACTGTATACATTAATATCTTGTAAGATTCTTTGATAAATGCAAAAAAGACAATTTTGTTCAACGGCTCTATAATTGTTGACATAAAGCAATATATAAGCGACATGTCTTAGCTTAACAAAAGAGTTTACTCCTGCCATGAAGACTGTCCAGTACATTCCTTATCAATGTTGTGTTCTTACAAATGCTTCTGTTTGCAGATGGTATTATGATGGTTGTATCCAACTTTGGAATTCTGAAAAACCTAAATGAGATTCACAGTTTTTCCAAAAAGTTCTTCCTAACAATCTATAAGGAAAATTAATTGGATAAGTAATATCTATTTGGAGACTGTAATATTCGTTTAGATGCTCTACCAATGAGCTGGTCCATAAATAGATCAGTTTCAGTCTTCATCTATGTAGAGTAGTATTATATTTTTACACAACTCTCTTGTTCATGCAATAAAGTAAAATTATTCTACTAGTATTTTATTACTCTGCACAGGAAGAGAAATCAATGCTTTTCTTTGCAATCTGAGTTTTGTACCAGGATTCCATACTGTTTTTCTTATATACCCATCTTATATTCTCATCATTTCCTCTCCCATCTTCCTTTTCCTCTACTGGTCTTCCTCACTATCATGTCAAGTAGTAATTGAAATTGAAAGAAAATCTTTGGGAAAAAAATGTATCATTGACCTAGATTCCTGTATGGGGTAGTAGATTAAGCATCTGAATGCCCTTTTAACTCTGAAGTACAGTGTATGTTTCTGAGTTCTTCTTAAAATAATTTAATTGAAAGAGAATTCTGGGAAGATGGTGGAGTAGGTCACAAAATTTTTGACTCTCCAAATTTCCTCTTCAAAAAAAGAGAGAACATCACCTCAGGCTTTGGGGTTAGGCAGCTGTCCTCCTAAGGCAACTTCAGAAGACCCCAGGAAGATGACCTCTGGATCAGAGGTTTAGCCTGAGTGAAGTGCAGATACCTCCAGGTCCTCTATAGAATCAACAACAAACAATAAGCCATAAGAGCAGCTGAATCACAGCCTCAGATTCAGGAACTTTCACCTCACCTACAGTGTGGGGGTCAGATGACTGAGTATGAGAAGACTGAAGGATCTTCCACTATCAAGGGACATGAAGCACAGCTGTACTGACCAGATGTGGTCCTTGGTGGTAGCTATGGAAGAAAAGGAACTAGCATATGCTTGGTGAGTGTGGTAGCAGAGGGACAGGGACCCTGCTGGCTGTAGGCACCTGCAGAAGAGCAGAGTCCCTAGGGTAGAGAGTCCAGTTGAAATTTGTAGCCACCAGAGGGAACACAGGCAGCAAGAGTGTTTGTGAGCCAATGTGACTGGGGGCCCTAGCTTTGGCTGAAGGGTGAAGAAGAGTGCCCAATTTGGGGCTCTGGGACAGAGCTCAGAAAATAACAGTAAGAAAGATATTAGCCTTGGGACATCATTTTCCACACACCAGAACAAGAATCTGATATATGCCAAAAACAAAACAAAAATAAAAATGAGTAAGCAAAGGAGAAAGAACCCAATCATAGAGAGTTACTATGGGAATAGAGAAGATCTGGGTTTATATTCTGGGTGTAAAAAAAAAGTCACTCCCTTTTCAATGAAAAACATCAAATAGTCACAATTCCAGAAGACATTCTTGGAAGTCCTTAAAAAGGACTTCAAAAATCAACTAAGAGAAATTGAGGAAAAATTACAAAAAAAAAGAACAGTTCAAGAAAATTATGAAAAGAAAGTCAGTCAAATAGAAATAGAGAGTCAAAAACTCAAGAAAGGAAATAATTCCTTGAAAACTGTGATTGGACAAGAGGAAACTAATGATGTCATAAGACACTAAGAAATAATAAAACAAAATCAAAAGAATGAAAAAATAGAAGAGAATATAAAACACCTTATCAGAAAAGCAATTGATCCAGAGAACAGATCAAGGAGAGATAATACAAGAATAATTGGACTACCTGAAAGTTATGATAAAAAAAAAAAGAATCTTGCTACAGTGTTGCAAGAAATTATCTAGTAAAATTTCCCTGAAGTTCTAGAACAAAAAGATAAAGCAGAAATAGAAAAAAAGATCTACTGATCACCACATGAAAGAGTATCTGAATGAAAAAAGAAAAACTTACAGGAATATTACCCAAGTTTCAAAGCTCTCATGCTAAAAAGAAAATATTGCAAGCAACAAGAAAAAAATTAAATATTGTGAAGCTACAATAAAGATTGCACAATACCTAGTAGTTAGCTACTACATTGAAAGACCACAGGTCTTGGAATATTATATTTCACAGAGTAAAAGAGCTGAGGTTAATGACTAAGGGTAACTTACCCAGCAAAGTATAATATTGAATGGAAAAAAAAATGGACATTTAGCAAACTTAAAAACTTTCAGACATTTGCAACAAAGCAATAGAACTTAATGGAAAATTAGACACTTAACATCCAGGAGAAATACAGTGTAAACATAAATTATAAGGGTCTCAAAAAGGTGAAATTGTTCACTTCTAATATGTGAAAATACCACTACTCTTGTGGCAGTTTGAAAAAACGTTTGGGCTGAACTGTGTATGATGGGGTAATTCTATGAAAAATTAAACTGTGTAGGAACAGGTAAAAAGGATTAATTATCTCATAAAAATGACACATGAAAGGAAGAATCAATACAGAAGAAACAAGTGAGAGGGGGAAGGAAAGTATTACTGGAACCTTACTTTCATTGGAAATGGGCTAAAGAGGGAAAGACAAATATATATAGAAAGGTATAAAAATCTAAATTTAGAAAGAATATAGAAATAAGAGGGCAACAAGGTAGTGTGGGGTGAGGAGAGGATAAGGGAGGGACTTTTACAGTGGAGCAGAGGTTAAAGAATAAGAGGACCAGGTAGCAGGGAGAAGTTAATCAAAGGAGTGAGGAGGAATAGAGCAAAGAGGGTGAGAAAGGTGGTAAGGAAAACTAGGAAGGAGAGATATACACAGCAAGCAATTATGGTTTAGAATGTGAATGGGATGAATTTACCCATAAAACAAAAATGTATAGATTAAAAGTCTGAATTCAACATGTCCCTTTCAGGAAACACAATAAAAATGAGAGATAAACACAAAGATAAAATAAAAAGCTAGAGTACAACTTATGTTAAAAATAAAAAGCAAGGGTAGTAATCATGATCTCAGATAAAACTAAAGCTAAAATAGATTTAATTAAAAGAGAAAAATAAGGAAATGACACCGTGTCATCAATATTATGCAATATTCTTTTAGACTATTTAAAATAACTAGACAAAAGAAATATCTGAGCATATACCTGCCAAAATAGACACAGGAACTACCTGATCATAAACGTAAAATATCTTTTATACAAATAGTCAGCTTTAAATAACTGGAGTAATATTTATGGTTCATGGGTAGGAAAAGATAATATAATAAAAAACAACAATTACCTAATTTATTCAATGCCATCCCAACTAAATAACTAAAAATATATTTTACTTAGGAAAAAATAATAAAATTAATTTGGAACAACAAAAGGTGAGGAATTTCAAAGAAACTAGGAAAAAATGATACAAAGGAAAAAGATTCAATAGTGTCAGATCTTAAACTACATTATAAGGCAAGAGCATTACTGAAGTATAAAATGGATAATTTTGATTATTTTAAAATAAAATTTTTGTATAAATAAAGCCAAGAAAAGAGAAAATGGAGAAAACTGAGGGAAAACTTTAATACACAATCTCTCAGATAGGATATAATTGTGTTGGAATATTGCTGTGGTTCAGAAAATGATGAGTTTGTTAATTTAGAAAAGCATGGAAAGACTTGAAACTATGAAGGAAGATGCTATCCACATGCAGAGAAAGAGATAATCATTAGAAATATACATAGTATGGTTTTACATATATGTGTATGAGTATATATGTGTGTATATATATAATGTGTATATAAATATATGTATGTGTATATGTATATGTGTGTTTATAAATATTTACATATATATGTTTATATATGTATGTATATATGTATATCCATATTTAATTATAGCCTTCTTTAGGGTGGGAGGGGAGAAGGGAGGAAAAAAATTAATGTTAAAAGTACACAAAAGAGGACAAAAGAAAACCTAGAAGGAAGCAAAGAAAAGTTGAGTGGCTTTGAAACCAATGTGTACTATTTATTATATAAATTTTCTTGAAACAGAAACTTCTTCTTTTATATTGAATCCTCTCCTGTTCTGTGTGTACATATAATTTTTTTTCTTTTCTCATTTCTTATTGAAGTTTAAAATGAATAAGAAATTTTTAAAAAGTAAAATAATTTTAATCTTGGTCAAGAGTTGTTTGATGAATACACATATATTTCCAAAAACTAAAAGAAAGCCATTTTTCTCCTTTTCATGACACATTTAAACAAATGACTAACAGGTTCTGAATGTGCTGAACATTCTGTTCTCTGAATAGGTTCCTAGGAAGTTGGTTACTCTAGGAAGAATGTTTAATTTTCAAAATCTACTGAACACTGCGTTTGGACAATAATTGGAAAGCTACACCTTTGGAAATAAAAAGGGTACTTACAATGTTGTTTGTCCAACTAGATCAAGAAGTTTTGCTTTAACTGCCTCTGTCAACTAGTATAAAGACTGGATAATGAGCATTTTTATTGGTAATTAATTTCAAAAATTATGCAAGGAAGAAATATTGTAACTCATTTTTCCTTTCTAATAGAGAGAACTTGGTTGACTCAAAAGTGGCACTCATGATCCAAAAACAGAAAAGAGAGGGGAACTATAAACTAAGGGAGGGAACAGTTTGTCTATCTAGATTAGGAATGTAAAGTCACTATTTCTTTTTATCACATTAACATAGGTATCTGTGGATATGCTTCATACTCTGCCTAATAAGGTGGTGCTATGGATTAGATGAATTCAAGAGACAGTATTTTTAAATCTTAAATTAGAACATATACTACTATAATGAATAAATCATTTTGCAATTTAATGGGCCTGATTCTGCTTTGAGAAGCACAAGGTTTTTTTTTAAGGACAATTAATCCTTTGAGAGATTAATAAGCAATGATTTGGGGACAGCTAGCTTTTCCCCTTTTTTTCTGCATTCCTCATTTCAAAGTTCAGTCTCTTGAAGGATATTACAGATAATAAGATTGGATTAACTTTTTTAACAATTTTTTTCAGACGTTGCCTAAATAGGAAAGCCATTGTCCTCTACTCAAGGGTGGGGATCAATTCTTTGAATAGATTGCTCAAGACTGGGAGTAACTTAAAAGTAAAAGACATAATGAAAGCTCATTAGAACAGGGACAGCCCCTCATTGTAATATCAATTCTCTCATTAATTATTAACCAATCAGAGCTGATTGCCATCCTCAGGTATACCCCTTTTCCAAGGGCGTATAAATGAAAAGTCTACTGCCATGATTGTCTTTGGCATTTGAGAGTGCCACTGACCTTTAATTAAAATGTTAGTATGATTAATGAAATGGCTAATTACCTAGAAATCATGACTCAAACTTTCAGTTATAGTGACCTAGATTAAGGGACCAGAACATTATACCCTAGATCTGGGGTGGGGAACCTATGGCCTGGAGGCCACATGTGACCGTCTAGGTCCTCTATTGTGATCCTTTGACTGAATTCAAACTTTACTGAACAAATCCCAACCAAAAGACCACACTTGAGGACTAGAAGGTCACATGTGGCCTCCAAACCTCAGGTTTCCCACCCCTGGCCTAGATTCTTAACAAAATCTCCCCATATCTTGGAACCATGTGGACAGTTTCTCTACACTGGGAATTCTCTGTTAAGAATGACTTGTGATCTCCCTTTCTTTTTCACCGGTAATTACTTTCATTGAGTTTGGTGTTTGAGCTGTAGCTTTCTAACTTTCTCTCTCACAGGAGGGCATTACAGTCAATTATATGCATCTTCTTGAAAAAGATCCCTTGAAGTAAGCTATATGGAAATAAAAAAGTGAAATCTGTGTACACAGTAAGGAGGCACCTGGAAAATTCATGATATTTTTTACTTCAGCTTACGAAGATCCAACTGATTAGTATGAAACCCCAAAGAACTAGCAATATATTCTCAATTTTTCTTTTGCAGGAATAGGGTTTCAAAAAAGGGGAAATCTGAGTCATTACCTGGGGAGAGAATCTGTAAAGCAACAAACTTGCTTTCAAGTTTGGGAGCTACATATATATTAAGCTCTGTCTCTGTCTCCCTCTCTGTCGTTTTCTGTGTGTGTGTGTGTGTGTGTGTGTGTGTGTGTGTGCGTGCGTGCGTGTGTGTGTGTGTGTGTGTGTGTGTGTGTAAAAGGAGATATCTTTCAGGATTGTGTGTGATTAAAACCCTGCAAAGATGACTGAGAGAAGCCCCATTCTTAGGATTTTTCAGGCAGAGGTGTGTTAAAGAAATAAAAAGAAATCTGCTGTGGGCAGATCAGGAAGCAGACAAGTTAAGAACGCAGGGGTAGAAAGCTCTGTCAAGCAAGTAAAGTCGTTTCTAATCTCAACTTTGATTTCTGTATGTTTTTGTCTGTGTTTTGTCTTTCTCTTAAGGACATGGCCTGCATTTGGTATATGGGGGAAACTGACAAAGCAAGATGAGACTCCCCTAGGCTATAATGTTTTAAAAGGGATAATTTTAATTTTAAAGAGTTCCTTTCCGTCTTTTGATTGTGAGTTTGCAATTTTGGAGGTGGAATCAGAGAAGGGATTTCTCTCTCTGTAAAAAATGCCAAATTTCTGTTTTGCTTTCTCCTTTGGGTGAAGCTTTAGAGCATGCTTTAAGCAAGTAAGGCTAATTCAGTTTCCGCTGGACAAAAGGGATATTTTGATCACTCCAAAGTTAGATGAATTCAGGTGTAACTAAATCCCAAAGTTAAACTTTGTAGATTATGTTTAAATTAAATCTAGGGTACTGCCTTTGCTTCTGGGTCATCTCCTACACCCACCTTACCTCACCCCCACCCCAATATATCTAGCATCAGGGCTATGTGTTTAAAACTGCTAAAATAACTTTTATGTCTATTAAGACACTTTGATCAGGGTTTTTCTATCATAGTCTTAAAAGAATCACTTCAGAATTTCAGGAATTTATCTTTAAAGTGTATATTACCATTGTAAAAACTGTTTATCTTGGTGAAAATTATGAGAGAACTCTAACTCTCTTTACTTAGGAATTATTAGGTATTAACTCTTTCTTGAGATTTGGAAAGGTAAAGAGTGGTAGGAAAGGAGGATTTTTAATTTGGAAAACTTTTTTAGGCAACATAACAGAACTCTGACATTAAGCAGGCAGTCAAACCTTTTGTAAGCTGTTAACAGGATTGAGAATGAAAATGGAGGACTCTGACAACATGTTCCAAGCCCCTCAGTTTCAGATGGTCCAATCTAAGAGGACAGGAGAAATGTGATGAGCCACAGGCTCCTAAGTGTGATAATTTAAATCTTTTCCATACTGTTGTTGAGGTTTAGGAGTGCTAGTGTTGAGGTCAGAGTTGGGAGAGCCATCAGGTGTGAAAGAATTCACTTAGGCGACTTTCTCTTAACCAAAGGGAGCTTTACTGACACAAAAGCAGCTGGCCAGCCATGGAAGAAAGACTAGCAACTGACAGAGGGACCTAGCCTTGTTTTTATAGGAAGACAGGGGAAATTTTATGACTCAGGGTGAGGGAGATAAGGATTTTATCATCCAGGACAAGGGAAGGTTATCCAGGACAAGATAAGGGGAAGAGACTTTAGGATCCCCTCCAGCTCAGGAAGGGCCTCACGAGGTACTGGAAAAACAACCCTTCACATTATTTTTAACCCTTAGGACACTGTCTGTGTTCACATCCCTGGGATCCTGCCTCAAATGAATTCAACCCAAGTCTTCTTGGGATTGTTAGACACCGATCAGGGTGGGTGTGATTCTAAAAATCCAGATAATTAGACTCTTAAGGAATCTGAGTGCCTGGAGGCAAGATAGATCCTATATACAGAAAGATTGGGAAGGAGCTAGGAGAGGCCAAGTATTCTGAGGTGATTGGGAGAAGGGGTCTAGGAAAGATCTGGATTGGAGTGATCAGAGTTGGGGTGACTGGGAGGTAACAGAGAAGGGCAGGAACACCAGGAACCTGGACCATGAGGTCAAGGGAGAATGGGGCTTAGATAGGATCAAGAGTGGGAAATAGACAATGGAGGGCTAAGAATTGGGAAATTAGGCATAGGCCACAATGAAAGGCCAGTTGAGAGGATTACTGGAATGAGTAGATGCTTCAGAGGAACTCCTGAGACTTGACCAAGTGGGAGAATTCAAGGACAGTCCAAGGTGGGAATTCCAGGGCCTGTAGACAAATGGGACCCAAATTGTTTTGGGGTAAGAGACAAAGGTACAGGCTCAGCCCACACTCCATCACTATCACTTTTAAAATCTTTGGCAGAGGAATCCCATCATATGAAATGCTTGGAATAAATAGCCCTTGTGTAAAATATATTAAATCGCTGAAATTATAAATTAGAATTCTATGTGATATTATTTGGGAAATAGAGTCAGATATGATAGAATTTATTCTGATCTCATTTCAAGTGAAATTCATTATTATAATTTTTATCATTATACTCTATGGGTCAGGAAGTATGTTAATAAGTCAAGCTACCCTAGGTAATGTTATTTGCAATGGGTTAAAGAAAAGCACCTAACATTAATTTGATAATTTGTTGTTTTAAAAATATTGTTAGAAAAGTTCATTAATTTTTACTTCCTTTGGATTATGGATTTAATTGTTAAAAGACTGAAGTCAATATGTTATAAAGAAAAAAATCAAAATCAGGATCCAAAATACTTCAGTTAAAGTGCAGTGATTTGATTTAAGTTAAAAAAATAGAAATTGAAAAGGAAAAGATTTTTATAAACCAATCTTTAACTAGCTTTGGTCTACAAGTAAGGTTATGCAAACATCTGGTTCATCATATCCACCCACCTTTCAGGATAATCTGTAAGAAACCAATATTAAATCTAATACCACACAAATATTGGATATGGTTAAAAAAAAATATTGGCTATGGTGATCTATGGTAAGATCTTAAATGTTTCCTTGTGTTGTTAACTCCTGTGAAAGCTTTCGGAGGTTTTTGATGGGGGAAAGTGACCACTTCCCGCTGCCATTCAACTAGAATCTTATAATATTTTAGCCCAACACACTTCAAGCTAACCTAACGATAACAGATGTGAACTCAAATTGTTTGTAAAACTTTCTATGTCTTTTCTAAGCATCTATCTACACTGACAGAATACTTAGGCCAGCTCCTTATCTGATAAATCTCCAAGTTAGGTAAAGGAGGCAAAGGATGGAGAATTGATGCAGCTGTCAGAAGTAAGGGAAAAGGTTATACAGAACTGGGAACTGTCATCACATGCCCTTTTTTTTTTTTTAAAGAAATATATGATTTTACGGATAATCATCTTTTTTCTTTTGAAGGGCTAAGAGTAATAGACCATGGAAATTGAGGTGTTACCATTAGTGATTGTAAAGCTGGACTCAATTTGATTTAAACCAAAATCTGTCCTAAAGTAAATAAGAATGGGGGTCTGAGTGTGTTCTTCTATTAGGATAGTTATGGTAAATTAGAACTTAACCCAAAAGACATTTGCTATTTGGCCTTAAGAAATTCATTAGCTGTGTGACCCAAGTAAGCTACTGCATTTCTGTTTACCTGTTTGCGGTTAAAGGGATGATGATAGCCCCTCATTCTCAGGGTCTTTGTGAGGATCTCATGATTGTAAAGTGATTTTAAAACAGTGCTTGGCAAAGCACAAACACTGTGGTAATATTATTTTTATTATTCCTTTAATTAGATGTAATTGCTACATATTTAATAACTTTATATGGGTTTTTAGATATGATGGTGATGAGATGATTGATTTTTCATCTCATGAGGTAATTTGGAAACATTCAGCTGAACTGGGGTCACTTGATTGGTAATAGGTTTTATTTCAAGTTTCTAATACATGATACTATTTATGGTATTGTTATGTTTCTGAATTTTATCATACTGTGGAATTTGGTAAACTATTATATCAGCTATGTTGTTCTTTTATAAAGATTTTATAAAAATTTTATGAAATTCTTTTATAATCTAGATGTTGGTAGATTAAGAATTACACTGTTAAAACAAGGCAAAAAAAATTGGTTAGAAAACTGTTAGGTCATTTTTCGGTCCTGTTGACCACATGCTGTAATATTCTGAAGTACTATAATTTAAGAACTTATAAACTTCCAAATTTTGCCTGTATTTAAGAAGAAGTTTCAAAAATTATGAGATTGTGAACTAAATTTTTTGAGGTCATTGTTATATTGTTAAAAATCTATCAAGTATTTACATAAGTATTTTTAAAAGTAAAATTAATGATTGTAGGAAAAAGTACAAATAAAATACTTTGTAAAGTGTTTTATAGAACTACAAGGATTCTTGGAACCATCTAGTCATAAATTTTTATCAATCCTGTGCATGAGTGTACTGTGTTGTAGAATTCCTACTGAATAAATGAGATACAAATAATCCTTGCACAAAATGAGGGTTTAATTTTTAAGCCTTCTTATGATGTAGAGTGAATATATATGCATGCACATAAACACATATGCATACACATATATGTATATATGTATGTGTGTATATATAAATATATATGTGTGTGTATATTTGTATAGGTGTGTGTGTGTGTGTGTGTGTGTGTGTGTGTGTGTGTGTATAAATATAGAAAAACCCTGTCCTTAGTAGGGGGATCTAAGGCAGTGTGAGAAGATCTCAGTACTTATACCAGTGGCTGTGAAGGGAGCTGTAGCCCTGACAGTGAGGGGTAACAGCAACTATGAGACAAGTTTGATTCATAGCAGGACTTTATGACCAGAACATGGGTACTTGTCCAGTGCTTATTCAAGTTCAGAGAACATCTCGTGCTGGTCAAAGCAATATAATAGTTATCGCCAATATTAACTAGGGTTGGGGAACTGGCACATATGTCCTTGCTTGCAAGCCATTTCCCTCACTTTGAAATTAAACTTCTGTCTGATTTCCTGATTCTCTTGCCTCTAGCTTTCTCTGTTCAACTGTGGTCTCCCACAGGTTCCTCCAAATGACTATGTATGTATATATGTTAATCTGAAGGCTTACTATAATTGACCAGTGCTGTTTTTCTAGGGGTTTAAGAATTATCACATATTCACGTCTATGTGAGATAACAGATAGTGATTATTTCCTTGATTTCTCGTGATAACATTTTATAGTAGGATGAGTTTGTGCTCTAGAAGACAAAAGGAAGAAAGAGATACTGAGTAAATTTTTCAAGATCTGTTAAACTTTGTTATTGCAATAATGCTAAATTCTTTTTCATTTTTGGCATTTCTTCATTTAGAAAAACTGAATCTCCTCCCCACTGCAAACACCTTTTGAGTAGAGAGGAGTGGTACTTAGGATTTTGTTTTGTTTTTATGGCACTTTTGAGATTGGTTTATGATACTTAAAAATAATTTATGCTAACTTTGTTTTGATAAGTTCCAATTTAAAAGATTTATTTTTGTTTTAAGGTTGAATATGAGATAGTTACCTGTAAATTTAGAGGTTCCCAAATAATTTACTTCATGAAAGTCTATTGATTATCTTAACATCAAGATGAGGTTTAAGCTGTTTTTAAGAAAGAAAAACACTTTTAGGAAGGAATCTTAAGTAAAAGATCTTTCATTCACATATTTAAGTAAGGATTTTTTGTGTGTGATTTTTGGAAGACCTGATAAATTTTATTTGTAAGTCAATTTATTGTAATAATTTGATGGTACTGATAACACTGTGTCTAGACCTACTGTAATTAGTGAGACTTTACTGTTTGAGGAAAAAGCTTATTTTGGGACCTAAATATTCATTTGTGTATAAAATAATATGCATATGTTTGTTATATACTTGAATATTTCTAATGTTACCAAGTCCTGCTTTTTCTTCCTTTAAAATGTCTCTTGAATTTACCATTTCCATTCCATCATCATTACCATTTTACTAATCTAGACTTCACCACTTTAATGCTTATGTCAGTCAGTCTGCTAATCAATAAATAATATTTATTAAGTGCCTACTATGTTTCAGGTACTGTGTTAAGAGTTAATTGTTAAGCTCACAATTTAATGAGAAAGACAACAAGAAAGCAAATATGCACTAACAAGTTATATAAAGGATAAACAGGAAAAAGGAAGGCAGTAGAATTAAGAGGAGTTAAGAAAGGCTTCCTGTGAAAGATGGGATTTTAGTTGGGACTTGAAGGAATCCAGGGAAGCCTGCAGGTAGATATAAATGAAGAGGGAGATTATTTCAGGTTGACAAACAAAATGTCGGTCTCTAAGAGATGGAATGTTTGCTTGTAGAGTGGTAAGGAGGCCAGAGTCACTAAAGAGAGTATCAGGGAGAGAGGTATGAGAAGATGGGAAAGATAGGAAAAGGTTGTAATGAGTTTTGTATGCCAAACAGAGGATTTCCTATGTGGTCCTGCAGGTCGTTGGGAGTTGTTTGAGTTTATTGAGTTATAGAAAGGTGTGTGTGACATAATTGGACCCTCACTTTAGAAAAATCCGTTTATGACTGAATGAAGGATGGGTTGGACTGAGAAGAGACTTGGGGCAGGTTACTACAATATTACAATTGAAATTGGATAGGATTTTCAGGGCAGGCTGATTCGTCCAGTGTGAGGGCTTGCTGAGCCCTTTTCAGGGCTGCTCATCCACCTTTGGTGTCCACCTGCGACTCCAAAAAGCTGTAGCATGGATAGTGGCCACATCCAGGTAAAACCTCCTTAGCAGATGGGCTAAATCAAGCTGAAGGTAATTGACGGGCCTCAAAACTATGGGTGAAGCAGGAGGATGTCTACTTTAAACATGGGAAGGCTTCCACCAGTGGAATGGACAGATGAGAACAATTTGTTCCAATGACCATGAAGATGGCTGAAGTAGGTGCTGTGGAGGGCTTAGATCTTTGTCTGCATCCTGGGTCATCTTCAGTCATTCTGACTTTTGTCTTGCCACTGGAATTCAATGACTCTGGAAGAGATGTTGTGCAACTCTGCCTCATTTAAATCAAATTTATTCACAAGTCAAGTCTTTGTGAAACTCTGCCTCATTTAAATTCAATTTATTCACAAGTCAAGTCATCGTCCCATGATGTTAATAGTCTCTTTAAAAAAAAAAATGAACAAGATTGCAGTGGTCCAGGTAAAAAGTGATGAGGTGATGTACAATAAAGTGATACACCAGAGTGGTTCCACTGACCGAGGAAAAAGGAGATGTATTTGAGAGATGCTGCAAAGGCAAAACTGACAGGCCTTGACATAGATTAAGGTAAAGAGATAATGAGGAGGTGAGGATGAAACTACATTGTAAGCCTGAGAGACTGAGAGGATGGGGTTGTCCTTTATAGTAATAGGGAAGGTGGGGAGACTTAACGGGGAAATATAATGAGTTTTATTTTGGACATGTTGAGTTTGAAATTTCTATTGGACACACAATTCAAGATATCTTAAAGGCATCTGGAGATATGAGAGGAGAGGTTAGGATAGGAAAGGTAGATTTGAAATCAACATCATAGAGAGGGCAATTGAATCCATGGGAACTGAAATCATCAAGTGAAATTGTGGAAGTACAGAAAACATAAGAAGACCCAGGATGGAACACTTCGGAATATCTACTGTTAGAGGACATGATCTGGATGAGGATCTCACAAAGGAAAAGGAGAGATCAGATAGGAAGGAGGAGATCCAGGGGAGAGTAGTGTCTCAAAAACACAGAAAGGAGAGAGTGATCGACAGTGTCAAAGGCTGCCAACAGGTCGAAGAAAATGGGGATTGGGAAAAGATCATTGGATTTGGCAATTAAAGGAGCATTGGGAGCTTTAGAGAGAACAGTTTTGGTGAAATGATGAGTCAAAAGCTGGATTATTAGGAGTTAAGAAGAGAGCAAGTAGACAGGAAATAGAGGCACTTATTATGGATGGTCTTTTCAAGGAGTTTAGCCACAAAGGACAGGAGAAATATAGGTTAGCAGAGATGGAAGGATCAAATAAGGCTTATTGACAATGAAAGAAAAATGGGTTTGTTGGTAGGCAGAAGAAAAAGCAACTAATAGACAACGAAAGATTTAAAATAAGTGAGAGTGGGAGCAATAGAGAGAAGCAATCTTTTGGGGGAGACAGGATGGAATGAGATTGCTTGAGTACAGGAATCAGCCTTGATAATGAGTAAGGTCACTTCATGATGTGAGACGGGGTGAAGGAAAAGTAATGGTAGAAGATAGAGTGATATGAGTTGAGGAAGAGTGAGTCCATGGCAAATGGCCTCATTTACTTTCTGTAAAATATGAAATAATGTAGTCAGTTGAAAGGATGGAGGTAGAGACAGCCATGAGAAGATTAAGGAAAGATAAAAATGTTTGGAAGAGCTGCTGTGGAGAGTGAAGTAGTAAGTTGATGAGGAAGGTATAGAAGGACTGATTAGCAGCACCGAGGACCCAGATGAGCTTCTATAACATCAGTTTATAGAAGACCCAGTTAGAATGAATGCATGATTTTCTCCGCACCTATGTAGAAACTAAAGCCATGAATGGTGGGAGTAACACCAGACTGAGGCTTAGCAAGGCACAATCAGCAAAATCAAAAGGCAGTTACGGACTTAAGAGAAGTGAACAGCACTTCTCTTAAATTGAAATGATTAGTCATTTTTTCCTGAATCTGGTCTCTTTCTATTGTCACTTCTTCCTGCAAACCACTGACCAATAATCTTTTAAAAATATTGTTAAATATGATATAATATATATAAATATGTATATTAAATATAACATAATAAATAAAAATAGAATGTTGTTTAAAAAATCATAATGTTATTTTCCTGCTCATTAATCTATAATGTTTGCTGTCAGAATTAAGTCCAAATTCCTCTGCTTATTTTACTTTTTTAAAATAAACTTGGTTAATGTCTTTCTTTTTTTTTATAACTACAATAATGTCTTTATCTGCGATATACTATTCAATTTCAGTCTTCCCTTTTAACAAAGATAAAAAGCATTTAAAGCACAACCAGCAAATTAAACAGGGATACATGTAAATTACTCAGGTAAATAAAAATCAAATTCATAAATATAAAATGAAAGAGATATGCCTACACAGCAATTTTTCTGGGGACAAAAATATGGAGAGGGGTTGGACTTCCCAAGTCACGTGAATCACAAGATGGAAGACTAAATATTTTCTGTGATCCTCCTAGCCTCTTCAAAAACAGAAATTGTTCCTCAGAGACAAAACAATTTTGACTGTCTCCATGGTCCAGGACAGGAAGAATCCAAAGAAGCTAAAAGATCCTTGAACCAATGCCTAATTCATATTCACTCATGTTCCTTCCCTGCCCCACTCTCCATTTTCCACCACACTCCCTGTAAAAAGGCTGCACTGGTCAACCTGACCTTGCCACAGAATACTAAACCCTAAACTCTGACCTGCCCATGCTGCCTCTTTCCAAAGCCACAATGATTCAAACTTCAAATTGCAGAAATTTGCTGGGGCCTTGATAACCATTACCTCCCCAAGGTCCTGTGCTCCAACAAGCTCCACAGCAGAGTGGAGGAGAGGAGGGAACAGGCAAGACACATGTGTAGGTTTAATAGCTAATAGTGTTAAGCTCTACACTCTATTTCCAGGCTCTTCCTAGTGCTATGGACATCCAAACCTCAAAGGGCAGAAATGCGCCAAGGTTAGGAAAGTAGAAATATGGCAGCACTCTACACTGCTCGTCCAGAAAGAATATCCCAGGCTTCAAACTCCAGGGCACACAAGGCTAAAGTTAACAATTCAATTCAGAAACAACACATTCCGCAAGTGATCTGGAAGAAAGATCTTCAAATACAAAGAGCTATAGAAGTCAAGCCTCTTGATAATGATAAAAAAAGGAGGGTATAAAAGTTGGCTTGAAGAGTAACATAAAAAAACTGAGATCTTGAATTGGGTCATGTATCATTAATTGTGGAGTCTGAAACATTTGACTCTGTCACCTGTTGATTTTTTTTAGTGGTCTAATTTTTAATCACATATTATCTAGCTATTTTATTAAAACCTCTCATCTAACATGTAGACTTGTATTCTAAAGAAGGTTGCTTAAGCCCATGTATTTCTTTTGCCCACAGGGATCTTCACAGAGATTTATTCATTTGATCTATCAAAACACATTAGAAGAGCAGGGTAGATTCTTAACTTTTTTTCCCTTTATCATTCTCTACCCTCCTTCCCACATGTCCCAGAATAAGACATCTGCACTTTTCTAGAGGGAGAAGAGTTTTGTCAAAAACCTCTTTGTATTTGCATTAGATTGACTAAAATCTAGTTATTTTATAAGCCCCCAAAATGTGTTTCCACTTTCTTAGTTCAACATACTACCTAACATCTAGTTAGTATATATCTCTCTCCAAAGTTATTGATAATATTTTAATTGCCAAATATTAGAACCTTTTCTCAGTCTTAGTTTTTCTTGATATATGTTGGCACTGTTGACTATTCTCAATTGCAGGATACTCTCTCCTTTCCAGGTTTCTTTAACCCTATTCTCTCTTGGTTTCCCTCACCGTCTGACTGCTCCTTTCCTGTCCTCTTTTCTGGTTCATCCATCACTCTCTCCTCAGGGTCTGTTCTGTTACTCTATATCTTCTCTTACTATACTCTTTTATTTGGCGACCTTATCAGCTTCCATGAGTTTAATTACCATGTCTATACAGATGCAGGAGCAGTTATGTGGCACAATGGCTAGAGGACACAGTCTCGAGTCAGGAAGACCTGATCTGAGTTCTAATCTAGCCTCAGATACTTACTAGCTATGTGAACTTGGGTCAGTCACTTAACTCCGTTTGCCTCATTTTCCTCATCTGTAAAATCAACTGGTGAAGGAAATGGCAAACTACTCCAAGTTTTTTTTCCGAGAAAGCCCCAAATGGGGTCATATAAAGTTGGTCATCACTGAAACAACTGAACAATATCAACCTACATATAGAGCTCTAATCTCCTAAACCCCAGTAACACATCTCCAACTTTTCACATAGGATGTCCCAGGGATATCTCAAACTCACTATTTCCAAAACTGTACTGATTATCTCTCACTCAAAATCCATTCCCTTCCAAACTTCCCTATTTTTATGGATTATAACACCACCCTCCTGGTTGCCCAGATTTGAAAACTCAGTATTATGCTAAGCATTTCCTTCTCTTTCACTTCATATATCCCAAATTATACCATTTTATAAAACCTTACCATTTCTACCTCTATAGCATCTCTTGCATTTGTCCATTTCTGTCTTCTCACAAGACCACCATCTTAGTTCATGCCTTCCTTATCTCTCACCCGAACTATCATGATAATCTCCTCATCAGTCTCCCTGCCTCTGGTCTCTCCCCTCTGACTCAACCGCACAGCTAGCAAAGTGATTTTCCTAAAGGGCAGGTCTGATCATGTGTACTTCTCAATAAACTTCTCTAGGATTAAATAAGAGTTCCTCTGTTTAGCTTTTAAAGCCCTAGTTTCCAGCCTTATTATACATTATTCCCCTTCCTGCACTCTATGATTTAGCCTTTGGCCTTCCAGTTTCTCACACATATCACTCCATCTCCTATATACATGACTTTATTTTGGCTGTCCCCCATGGTTGGAATGTATTCTCATTTCACCTCCAACTTTTAAAATGCCTTGTTTTCTTCAAAACCTTGCTTAAACAATGTACTGTACAGGAAATCTGTCCTGCTATGCCCTTACACCCAAAATGATCTCCTCTAATTACCTTGTATTTATTTGGTATATAATTATTGATGTAGAGTTGTCCCCTCCAATCAAATGCAAGCTGCTTGAGCACAGGGACTGTTTCATTTCTATTCTGTTATATGCAGTGCCTAACAGTGTCTAGGGATTTCATAAATATTTTTCAATTGATGCCAATTAATGGGAAGACTCCTGTGATTGTGGTAGTAAGTAATTTTCACAAATAAACCAAAGTAGTGCACATCATTTTGTATTCCGGTAACCAAAATCTAATTTATATGAAATTTATATGAAAATAGCTATCTACAAATCAAGTCCTATAGAATTTGGAAAGTGGCATGTGTCCCTTCATAAACCATTAGCTCATTCATTCCATAAATTTTTATTAAGCACCTACTACACTCAATTTTAATTACTTATAATAAATTTGTTATATGATGCTTTAAGTTCACGAGCAAGCTGAATGAGATATGGTTTCAGTGTTCAACAAGTTTGCAATTTCATAAGCCAATATTATTCCCTTTCTAGTGAATTCTTCAAGCTACAATTAAAGCTACTGCTACTATTCCACACTACTATTAAGGTGGATAGAGAACTCCAGGCATGGAGACAGAAAGACCTGACTTCAAATGTAGCCTTACTTACTACCCATGTGGCAGGTCACTTAATGTCTCTTTGTCCCAGGTTCCTCAACTGCAAAATTAAATAATAGCATCTACCTCCCAAAATTGTTTATATTAGATAAATAGAGACAAATATAAATAGAGAGACATTAATTGTAGAGGCAACTAAATGTATAGAAGACCTGGAGTAAAGAAGACCTAAGTTCAAATCCATCCTCAGACACCTACTAGCTGTGTAGCTCTGGGCATCAAGACTTTGATTCCTAAAAGGAGATAAAGTCACTAACCTCTGTCTGCCTCAGTTTCCTCAATGCTAAAATAGTGTTAATAATAGTACCTACCATTCAGGATCAAATGAGAGAGTATTTGTAAAGTGCTCAGCATAGTGCCTGGCATATATTAGGGACTCTATCACTGCTTATTTCCTTTCCTAAATGCTTTGCATATTCTTCCTACTGCATGTGGAAGTAAGCCAATGCTGACTTGAAAGATATTGAACAGAACAACTTTGGGGAAATGCCATTCTCAACAAAACAGCTAAATTAGCCAGCCAAAAATAATAGCCTAATAAAAAGTTTTTAGTCTTGCTTAGTTGCTCCAATTTATTGCCAGCACTGAAATTTGAAGTAATGTCAGGAAAAAAAAATTTTTTGGCATTTGATATGCGTACTTCTACTTGTTTTCCACTCTTATTAACAGATACAACCATAGCTTTTTCTTCCTTAACTCACTGCTCTTAATTAATGAGTTATTCATCTTTTTACAATTTAAATGGACCTAAAATAATTTCTTTGATGATTTAACAAAAAAAAAGTGTCTCCTTTAACAACCTTCTGAATACTTTATATGTAAGTGAAGTATATGGAAAGTATATGGATATGTGTATCCTCATGACTTCATCTAGATTTGGTTTGCAAGGAAGCATGGGTAGATACTTCTAGAGTGTCTACTACCTACAGTTCTCAAAAGGAAATTTTGATTTGTACTAGGAGATGAAGCAGAAAATTGGTTTCACAAGGCTGGCCACTTTGTTCTCAGAAAAGGCGTACTTGGTGAAGATTTTATTTATCCACCCCTACCTCAAATTTTTAGTCCAGTGGAAATAATTTTTAAGATTAAGCTGAGCTCCTGATTATATTCCCAGGGAAGAGGGCCCCAAACTCTTTCCCCACCAAATGCCAGTTATAGAAAGACTACACATTATTGTTCAATAGTTCAGTCGTGTCTGACCATGGACCATAGCACACCAGGCCCTTACGTTCTCCACCAACTCCCCAAATTTGTCTAAGCTCATGTTCAATGCTTACATAATGCTCTCTTTCCATTTCATCCTCTGCCATCTCCATTTCCCTTTTCCTTCAAACTTTTCCAATACCAGAGTCTTTTCCACTGTCTTCTCATTATGTGGTCAAAGTATTTAAGCTTAAGCTTCAGCATTTGTCCTTCCAATGACTGGTAAGAATTAATTTCTTTAAGCATTGACTGATTTGATGTCCTTGCTATCCAAGGGACTCTCAAAATCTTTTCTAACACCACAATTCAAAAGCATCAGTTCTGCAATGCTCAGCTCTCCTTATATGGTCCAGTGTTCTCAGTCATACATTATTATTTGAAAAACCGTAACTTTGACTATACTGACCCTTGTCAGCAAAATCATTTCTCTGGTTTTTTAGTGTGCTATCTAGATTTGCCATAACTTTCCTTAAAGGAGCAAGTGACTTTTAATTTCATGCAGTCACTGGCCACAGTGATCTTTGAACCTAAAAATATAAAATCTGACACTGCTTCCTATTCTTTTTCCTCTGTTTGCTAGAAAATAATGGGACCAGATTCCATGAGCTTATGTTTTGGGGATCTTATGTTTTTTTTACATTAAACTTGAAGTCAGTTTTGACACTCAACAGAGTTCTTAGTACTTGTTCAATTCCTGCCATCAGAGTAGTATCATCTACATATCTGAGACTGTTGATATTTCTTCTGACAACCTAGTTTTTGATTTCCCTGGCCTGATATTTTGCATGATGTACTCTGCATATAACTCAAATCAAAGATGACAATATACAGCTTTGTAGTACTTCTTTTCCAATCTCAAAACAATTAGTTGTTCTGTATTCAGTTCTACCTATTGCTTCTTGACTCACCTACAAGTTCCTCAGGAGACAAGTAAAATAGTCTAGCACTCTGAGAACTTGCCACAGTTAGCTGTACTCTACATAGTCAAAGATTTTGGTGTAGTCAATGAAACAAAAGTAGATTTTTTCCTGGAAATCTCTGACTTTCTTCATAATCCTGTGAATTTCAGCAATTTGGCCTCTAGTTCCTCTGATTCTTCATAAATTAACCTTCACTTCTGGTAATTCTTGTTTCACATATTGCTGAAGCCCAGCTTGCATAATCTTAAACATAACCTTGCTGGCATGTAAGATGAGCACCATTATTGCATACTTTGAACATTCTTTGGTGATACCCTTGTTTAATTTCATGTCTTCAGTCACTATCTGCAGTGATCTTTGAGCCCAAGAATGTATAATTCTAGCTCTGTTTCCATTTCTTTTCCTTATATTTACTAAAAAGTAATGGGACTAGATTCCATGATCTTAGGTTTTAGATGGTTGTTGTTTTTAATGTTAAGCTTCAAGTCAACTTTTACTCTATACTGATGATTTATTTTTGCTTATTGTTAATGTAATTTTGTTTCTTAATGGGAAGATCTTTCCCATCTGTTAATAGGCACATGTGACCTGCCTGGGTTACATGGAAGTCTGAGTCATATGAAGCCTGTGATGGGAGGAACTTGGTGAACTGATACAACAGAAAAGGGTGGAGCAAGAAAAGTGGATTAGGAAGAGGCAGAGCTAGAGAAGAGCTGAAAAGAAATGGGTCAGAGAGCAGTTAGAACTGAGAAAAAGAGAAAGGCAGACAGTGAGTCTTGTGAGGATTTGTTTGTTTGTGGGAAGGCCTCAGAATGTGTCTAGACTTCATGGTTACTATGATGAATTTCTTGTTACTATGATGGATTTGGCTTTATGGTATTGGGATTTGACTTTCTAGTATCTGAAAAAATGTTTTGGTTCTATCTTCCATGTGGAGAGCCTGTTGTATTTCATGATTCAGAATTGTGCCACCATATTTATGGCTGCTTTAAACACTGTGAATATCACATTGGTGCTACATACACTCAACTGGCTGCTTAATTCTTGTTTCAATTCCTGCCATGAGAGTAGTATCATCTGCATATCTGAGATTGTTATCGATTTTTTCTTTTATTATGCCCATTTTTGCATGAAACATTCCCTTGATATTTCTAATTTTCTTGAAGAGCTTTCTTGTCTTTCCTATTTCATTGTTTTAATCTATTTCTTTGCATTGTTTATTTAAGAAAACTTTATCTTTCCTTGCTGTTCTCTGAATTCTGCGTTCAGCTGGGTATATGTTTTGTTTTCTCATTTCCTTTTTACTTACATTCTTTTCTCAGCTATTTGTATGTTTTCTTCCTTGTTTTGCTGCCTCCTGTACAATATTATTCTTCATGTACTCTATCAGATCTAATTCTTTAATTATCCTTTAATCCCCAAAGTGGTTCAGCACATAGGCATACACCAACAGGGGGACCCCTCCATTTGCCTAAGGGCAACACCAGGTAAACTGACAGACTCCTGTAATCTCTACCCTACTTCACCCTTCAGTGCTGCACTAGGCATGAGGGTGCCCTGGGCAGCACAAGTCCAGCACCAGGTAAACAGCCAGGACCTATAGCCCCTAGCACAAGAAGCTTGGGACACTGCACCTTCTGCCTCAGAAGCAGAGCCCAAATTTAAAAGTAAGAAAAAACGAACTAGAAAAGATGAGCCATTTTGTTTTACTGTAGAAAGTTATTATAGTGACAGCCTAGAGGTAAAGCCCCAAAGAAAAATGGGAATTAGTCTCATGCCTGGAAAGTACTCATGGAAAAGCTCAAAAAGTAGTTTAGAAATCATATAAGAGAGGCAGAAGAAAAATTGGGAAAAGAAATGAGAATGATAATTCTGGGAGCTAAGATGGCAGAGTAAGTAGGAAACCACCATAAGTCTCTCATATTCACTTGCAAACAACCATAAAATCGTACCCTCAAATTTTAGAACAGAAGAACCAGAAAAAAGAGGGAGTGAAACAATCTTGAGTCCAAGAAACTTGAAAGATCAGCAAGAAAGTCCTATCTCACTTAGGTAGAAGGGCAGCATAGTCCAAAAAAAGGAGCATCCCAGAAAGCCAGCAGCAAGTCCTATCTTAGTAAAACAGTGGGAGACCTTGTGCCTCAGTGCAGTGAAGCAGGTAAATACCAGGACCTCCCAACTGCATTGGCATAGCCAGAGAAACATGCATACTCCAGCTCTGAGAAATGTCATGTGCTTCAGCATAGCCCTGGGCAAATAGGCAGCTGCCAGTAGCCAGAACACTGAATACTTTGGTATAGCCCCCAGGAAATGCAGAAACACTTAACAGGTGTCAGCACACTCCAGAAACCATCACTAAGAACTGACTCAGCACCAGGTAAGATTCTAGACCCTCCAGGAGCACCAGCCCCTTAGCACAGCACCCACCAGACACAATAGTTTCGAGTAGGACTCAGGGCAACATTGGTAACAACAAGGTCCCTGATATACACAGGAGAGTCTGCTGTTCAGATTTTTAGATCTGCTTTTCTAAAAAGAAAGCAACTTTGGAAGGAACTACAATCACTTTAATCAAACACATACACCAACAGAGAAAATACAAGTAGAGAAATAAAGACTAAGAATAGGGCTTCCAACTGTCTGATCATAAGCAATACATACATCACAGATCAACAGACAGATCCAACTGTCTGACCATTACATACATACATACTCACCAGAGAGAGAGGCACCAACATCTGAGTTTTCAAAACTAGCAGGCCCTTTAACAACTACCCAGAGTCTCATCTGGACAACAAACACTTCCAATGAGTAAGCCTCAAAGTAAAGCTTCTCCTCACAGTATTTATACATGACCATCTGGCCCAATGCCTCAATAGAAATTAACACAAGGTATTAAAAAAATTAACAAAAATTAACAAAAAGGTATTGAGGCCCATTAATGGGTGGGGAAGATCTTTAACTCTTCCCCCCATCCACCATTAAGCTTATATTAATGTTACATGTAGCATCAGGTAAATAGGCAGCACCTGTAGCATTTGGTGTGAGAAGCCTGAGACAGTGTTCCTTCCACCTTGGAAAAAAGCTCAAATTTAAAAGAAAGGAAAAAGACTAAAAAAGAGGAGCAAAGTATCAACCAAACAACAGAAGAATTTGACCATAGAAAGTTACTGTCTTGACAGGGAAGATCAAGATACAAACTATACAAACCTATGGGCAAAACCCCAAAGAAAAATGAGTAGTCTCATGTCATGAAAAAGCTTAAAAAGGAGCTTAAGAATCATGAGAAATAGAAGAAAAAATGGGAAATAAATGAGAATGATGCAAGAGAATTATGAAAAAAGAGTCAACGTCTTAGAAAAAGAAAACAACTGCTTAAAAAGTAGAATTGGCCAGACAGAAAAGGATACAAAAATCCACTGAAGAAAACAACTTCTTAAAGACAATTGGCCAAGTGGAAAAGAGGGTAGAAAAACTATTTGAGGAAAACAAGTTCATAAAAATTTTGAATCAGGCAAGTGGAAGCTGACTATGGGACATCTAGAATCAAACAAATTCAAAAAGAATTTTTAAAAATGGATGAAAATGTAAAATACCTCATGAGAAAAATAGCTGATCTCAAAAATACACCCAGGAAAGACAATATCAGAGTCATTGTACTAGTTGAAAGTCATAATCAAAGGTGGACCTAGATAGTATGTTCCAAAAAATCATCAAGGAAAACTGTCCTGATATCCAAGAAGCAGAGGGAAAAATAAGCTTTGAAAGAATCCACTGAACAATTCAGGAAAATGATCCCAAAATTAAAACTTCAAGGAACACCATAGCCAAATTTCAGAACTAGCATGATAAGGAAAAAGGACTACAAGCAGCCAGAAAGAAACAATGCAGATATTGGGGAGCCACAATCAAGATTACACAGGACTTGGCAGCTGCAACATTAAAAGACAGGAAGTCAAGGAATATGATATTCCAGAGGACAGAGAAGCTAGAACTACAACCAAGAATCACTTACCCAACAAAATTAAATATAATACATCAAGAGGGAAAATGGTCATTCAATTAAATAGACGTATTCCCACTTTTCATAAGGAGAACAGATTTAAATAAAAAATTTGATCTGCAATCTCATGACTCAAGACAAACATAAATAGGTAAAAAGGGAAAAGAAAATATAAGAGATTCAAGACAGCTAAACTGTTTAGATCCTTATGTGGGAAGATGACACAATCCCCAAAAATTGTATCACGAGTAGTATAGTTAGAAAGAACAGGTAATGGGTAGACAGAGGGTATGGGTATAATGTGAATTTGAGGGAATGACATAAAATATTAAGGGATAAGAAGGAAGAGTATATTTGGTGCAGAAGGAAGGGAGAGGCAAAATGGAGTAAATTACTTCACATGAAGAGGCATGAAAGACCTGTCACAGTGGAGGGGAATATGGAAGAATAGGCTATGGGCATTGCTTGAACATTAATCTCATAAGTATTGGCTCAAAGAGGGAATGATACATATAATCAGTTGAATATAGAAATGTATCTTACTCAACATAGAAGTAGGAGGAAAAGAGATTAAATAAAGATGGGGGGGATTAGAACTGATAGAAGGGAAGGAAGTTAAGAGGAAGTGGTAGACAAAAGTAAAACACTGGTGAGGAGGGAAAGAGTGAAAGGAGAGTGAGAACAGGATGGTAGAACAGGATGGAGGGAAATATACAAGTAGTAATCATAACTGAGTGTGAATGGGATGAACTCTCCCATAAAATGGAAGCAAATAGCAATACAGTTCAAATATCAGTATCCTACAATATGTTATTTACAAGAAATGCACTTGAAACAGAGAGACACACACCGAGTAAAAGTAAGGGGTTGGAGCAGAATCTATTATGCTTCAACTGAAGTAAAAAATACATGAGTAGCAATCCTGAACTCAGACAAAGTAAAAGCAAAAATAGATCTAATTAAAAGAGATAAGGAAGGAAACTACATCTTGCAAAAAGGTACCATAGACAGTGAAGCAATATCAGTAATAAACATATATGCACTAAGTGGTAGAGCATGCAGATTCTTAAAGGACAAGTTAAGTGAGTTATGAGAGGAAATATGGACTATACTAATGGGGAATCTCAACTTTCCCCTCTCAAAACTTGATAAATCCAACAAAAAAAAAAATACAAACAAGAAAGAAATCAAGGAAGTGAGTAGACTTTTTAACAAGTTAGATACGACAGACCTTTGGAGAAAATTGAATAGAAGCCTCAGAGCTTGTGCTCAGGGTGGGATCATTAGTTTGGGCCCTTTTTCCCCTGTGCAGACTGCTCACTTGCCTAGGGGCTGATGGTTTGCAGAAGGGTGAAGCCTCCCTAGTACTTTGCCCCATACTTGGAGCCTTGCTGCAGGCCCCCTGCTGTGAGTCTAACAGACTGCTACAGTTGCTCTTTTATTTTGCTTTCCTCCTACCCCAGTGAGACAGAACTTTCCTGCTGTGCTGGTAAGCTTCTTCTCTGCTCCTAGATCAATTCCGAAGTACTTTTCTAGTTGCATGCAGAGGAATTTTGGAGGGCTTCAGAGGATTCCTTCCTCACTTCACTATCTTGGCACCAGAAGTCTTCCATTTCTTCTAAAGGATTCTTGCTCACAGTAGATGCAAGCTGACCACACTGTTTGAATGCAAAACATACACTTGCCAAAATGACTGTTTTATGGAACACAGGGCAAGTGTTCACATGATGGTTAGTCAGAAGAAGTGACACAGGGACTCTTTCAAGGTCTCTCTTAAGAAACATGGAAATGATTGTATGACAGGAGACACTGGTGCAGGACTGCTCAGCATGAAGTGCCCATATCAGAGAAGCAGCTGTGCTCCATGAGCAGAGCAGAAATGAGACAGTTCAAAGAAAAGGCAGGATGCACAAATTTGGAGTATACACCCCAAATATTCATATGAGCTATTTGTGCCTGACCTGTGCTAGAGCATTCTGAGCTCATATTGGTCTGATCAGTCACAGTTGGACACATTGAAACTTGACTCAACTCTAGTGTAGTGATGTCATTTTGGTTTTCTTTGAGAATGAAAGGCAATCAACCAGCAGATGGGATGATCACTTGAATTAAATTTATCCAATCCCATCCATTTAAGTTTACTGACACCCAAAATGTCAATGTTTAATCTTTCCATCTCTTATTTGTTCTCATCTAGCTTACATTGGTTCATAGATATTACATCTCAGGTTCCTATACAATATTGATCTTTACAGCACTGGACTCTTCATCATCAGATATATCCACAGCTGAGTGTCCTTTCAGTTTTGGCTCAGCTGTTTCACTCTTTCTGGGGCTATTTGTCCTTTGTTCTTCCTTCCCCAGTAATATGTTGGATACCTTTTGAGCTGTGCAGGGGGAGGCGCTTATCTTCCAATGGAATATCATTTGACATTTTAATACTGTCTATAGGTTTTTATTTTTGTTTTTGGCAAAAAGTGGTATTTCACCTCCTTCTCCAGTGAATCATCTCTTGCCAGAATTCTCCACTATGACTTGTTCATCTTGTGCAATCCTCTCCACCAAGACAAGACAGTGATCCAGAAAAGGAAGGCTACACATAGTGAATAACAAATGAATCTATTTCAATAAATAGCAAATAGAAGTTATTTAACTCATACAGGTAAACTATACAAATTAATGCAAAGACTGAATGAGCTCTTTCACCAGGAGTAGAGATATCTCAGCTGAGCCAAGAGAAAGGAGTCTCAGATCTTATCCAAGGGGAGATTCCCTGAAATCTCTATTGTAGTAAGCTGGGCATATGGCTGTGATTAAAATGTAGGTTTCTAAGCTTGCCAGCTTCTTCTCAGAGTATTTCTTTCTATTTAGGGACCTCTCCTTCAAGTAAATCTACAATTGTGTATCTTTTCTCTTGAACTAAAAGTTCAAGAGATGTAATTCTCTTTCTTACCCACTAAAATCGTATATATATTTTTAAGGTGTGCAAAGCACTTTAAAATCATAATGTATAGGACATTAAAACCTCACAAAGAAATTTGGAAAAGACATATTAAAGATATCCTTTATTGACCACAATGCAACAAAACATTCAATAATAGGTCAGTGAAGAAAGGACTAAAATGAATTGAAAACTAAACTACCTGGTCCAAAAGAATTAATGTGTCAGAGAATAAATCATACAAAAAATGGATAATTTCATTAAACATATTGACATCAGTGATTCTATGTATCAAATTTTGAGGGATACCGATAAATTAGTCATTAGAGGAAAGAATGTATCTCAAAACACTTCTATCAACAAAAGAGAAAAGAATAGATGAATGAGTTGTGCATTCAAGGACAAGAAAAACCAGAAAACCAAGAAATGAAAAGAACCCAATGTAATGTAAAGATATTCTCCACCCATTAATGGGCCTCAGATGAAGGGAGGCTTGTTTTTTAGGAAGGCACACACTTTTTGTTAATTGCTAATGAGGCACTGGTTAATGAGGATTGTGTCCTTCTGCTCTGAAAAGTATGTCTATTAGAGTATATATATATGTATAGTATACGTATATGTATATTCGCTCTGACTTTGAAAACGCAAATGTTGGTGCTTCTCTCTCTGGTATCTATCTATGTATGTAATGGTCAGATAGTTGGATCTGTGTGTTGATCTGTGATGTATGTATTGCTTATGGTCAGACAGTTGGAAGCCCTGTATGTTGGTCTTTATTTCTCTGTCTGTATTTTCTCTGTTGGTACATGTGATTAAAGAAAATTATTGACTCCTCAAAAGTTGTTTTCCTTTTAGAAAAGCAGACCTAAGAACATGTGCTAGCAGGCCATCCTGGATGTGTCAGGGTGTTTGCTGTTACAGTCAATTAAAAATCAAAATAGAAATCCTGAAAAATCAAAGAGGAGATTAAAAAAATTAAAGTATTAGAATTCATTGAATTGATAAACAAAACTAGATATTTGGGGGGTTTTGTTTTTTAATTTAAAAAAATCTCAATATAATTGTTGTGCAGTCATTTTTCAGTCATGTCCAGCTCTTTCTGACCCTATCTGGAGTTTTCTTTGCAAAGAGATTGGAGTGGTTTGCCATTTCCTTCTCCAGTCCATTTTACATATGAGGAAACTGAGGCAAACAAGGTTAAGTGATTTGCCCAGAGTTAATAAAAGTCTGAGGCCAGATCACTCAGGTCTTCCTTACTCCAAGCTCAGTATTCTCTCAACTATGATAGCCCATTAGCTAATTTCATTTTTAAAAAGAAAGAGAAAAACTCAACGGTCAGTATTAAAAAATGAAAAAGGAGAAATAGTAATGAAGACATAAATGATATTATTTGAAAATATTTTACCTAACTTTATAAAAATAAGACCAATTTAAATAACAAAATGACTTCATATTTTCAAAAATTATAAAATACTCTGATTCTTAGAACAACAAACATAGAATTTTAAAAAACAAAATTTCAAAAAATATTTGCTTGTCATAAGTGAACTACAAAATCAAAAAGAATCCTGGGAGTAGATGAATTTACAAGAAAATTCTATAAAGAAATTTATAGAAGAATTAATCCCAATGTTGCTTATAACCCCCTACCCCTGGGGAAATATTTATGAACTGATGTAAAGTAAGCAGAACCAGAAAAACAATTTCTGCAGTAACATCAATACCATAAAAACAAACCCTGACTACTCCCTAACAGATAAATGTTCCAAGAATATAAACAAGCATCTCTAAAAGGAAGAGTCACTATTAGTGACTGAGTCACCATTAACCATTTGAAAGAATGCAGATCTGCAAATCAAATAAAAAGAAATCCAAGGTTTTCCCTCATATTCAGCTAATTGGCAATAAGTGACAAAAGAGGGGCTATGGGGAAGAGAGACCATTGTTGGTGATGGTATTGTGAATCAGTTACAACCATTTTGAAAAATAATTTAGAATTAAGCACATAGAGTACTAACGTCTATGCTCTTTGATACAGAGATTACACTGTCAGACATCTACCCACAAGAAGATCATGGACTTTTTGTAGTCGCAGAGAACTGGAAACAAAGGGGTGCCAGTCAATTAGGTCATGGCCAAACAAATTGTTGTTCATGAATGTAATTTAATATTACTGTGCTGTAAGAAACAACAAATATGATGAATCGAGGGAAGTATGGAAATGCATGAATAAATGCAGAGTAAAATAATCAGTCAAGAAAACATATCTATATAGATATATACAATGATTATAGCTATTAAAATGGTGTGAACAACCACAAAATAATTAAAAGTAAATATTGTAAAAGTACAAAAAAAAAGGATGACATCAAAGGAGAGATATAAAAAGCCACTCCTAACTCACTTCTTTCAGAGGTGAGAGATACATAATGGTAGAACTTTACATATTTTCAGTGGATTTTTTTGGTTTTATTCATTTTTTTCTCTCCTTTTTCTTTTTTTAAAAATGCTTGTTACATGGCATGGCTCTCTGAGAAGGTGATAAGGAGGTATAGTAGGAGAAATTTGGGTGATATAAAATTTTAAAAAATCAATAAAATTTACTTTTAGAAATAACAACAACTTTGAAAATTTTAAGAAATCTGATCAATGCAGTAATCAGCAATGATTCCAAAGGAGTGATGATGAGACAGCAGATATAGAGTCGTGGACTTGGAATCAGGAAGACGAGTTCAAATTCAGACTCAGGCATTTACCAGCTGCATGATCCTGGGCAACTCACTTACCTTGTGTCCACCTCAACTTTCTCATCTGTAAAATGGGGGTAATAGCATCTCCTTCTCAAGCTTGTTGTAAAGATAAAATGAGAGGTCTGTAAAGCACTTAGCTCTCATTGAAGGTTATTCATTGTAGCAGTAGTCAGTTGCTAACTGTAGCAATTCTTATGTTCTTTCTGATGTATTCCATTACGTTCCCTGCAGCAACAGTTACAAAAAGTCTCATCTCCTTCAGACCTGCCTCTCCTTTTCTTCTTAGCAGATGACCCACCTCTTACTTTGATGAGAAACTCAAGACCATAACGTTTCTTTACTACTGTGTACATTTATTCTTTCCTTCTTTGCTCATTCTTTCTCTTTAAAAATACAACTTAAGCCATTAATCCCCATGCCTTCTTCCAGAAGGGCCTTTTTTTTATCATGTTTCTCCTATTCCTATTAGCTTATTCTTTGCTGCCAATAAACATACCCGTGGTTACCTCATCCTTTAAAAGTAACCAAATGTTTTCTTGACCTTGCTATCCCTATCCTATACTTCTCTCTATGTTCATCTTTCGTTGCCGAAGAAGACCATGCCATCAGAGAAAAAATGACATATCTTGCACTTGATTTTGTTTTGAGTGAGGGAGGGCTGTGCAGGTCACCAGCCTCACTCCTCCTCCAGAACCATCTGAATCCAGTGACCAGACATATTCATCAGGATGACTGAAGATGACCCAGGATGAGTCAATTGGGGTTAAGTGACTTGCCCAAGGTCACACAGCTATTGAATGTCAAGGGTCTGACTCCTGCCCTGGTGCTTTATCCACAGCACCACCTAGCTGCCCCATTTATACTTCTCTCTATGGTTTAATGAAAAGAATACTGGATCAAACTTCAAAAGAAATTTGGGTTCTATTCTTACTCCAAACATTTCATAAAATATTGAATTATAAGTAAGCCACTTCACATCTCTGGGAATTCATTTCTTATTAGTAAATATATGGGGTAATAGTGAGCCTTCTATTTGTTAATCTTCTATAGTACCTCCTAGGGCTGCTGTGAAGAGATGATGAGATCATGTACGAAAAGTACTTTGCAGACTAAATGCCTTATGTAAATTTCAATTATTATTTCACAATCTCCTAGAAAAATTCTGTTCCCATTACTTTGATTTTCTTATTTCCTTGTCTCTTTGTAGCCCTTCTTTCCAGCTTACATGCTTTTTTCTGAATCATGATCTATCTTCTGCTTCCTTAGATCAAGTATCCCCTAGAGCTGTGTCCTGAACCAATTTCTCCTCTTCCTCTAATTGGCTTTCAAAACCCTTGACAATCTCATTGCAACCTGCCTTTCCAACCTCATCATACTTTATTCCTTTTTATTTATGCTATACTCCATCAAGGGGCATCTAGGTGGCATAATCGATAGAGGACAGGGCTTGGAGTCAGGAAGACCTGAGTTCAAATCTGGCCTCAGACATTTACTAGCTGTGTGACCCTGGGCAACTCATTCAACCCTGTTTACCTCCATTTCCTCATCTGTAAAATGAGCTGGAGAAGGAAATGGCAAACCAGTCCAGTATCTTTGCCAAGAAAATTCCAAATGGGATCACACAACTGAAACAACCACATAGCATATTCTGGCAAAGCCAGCCTTCTCTTTGTTCCTCATATACCACAGCTTATCTCCTATCTCCATGCTTTTGACCAGCAGTTAGCCATATCTAGTATGCACACCCTCACCAACACCATCTCAGAGATTCCCTCACTTTTTCAAGACTCTATTCAAGCACTATTTACTTTCTCTATGAAACTTTTTCTGACCTTTCAACTCATAGTGCACTTCCTTCCTAACAATCTTGTCTTTTTGTATTTATTCTACATATATTTCTATATGTATATGTTCCTTCCCCCAACAGAAAGGAAACTCATTGAGAAGAGGAAAACCAGAGGTCTAGCAACTGGAATCAATAGCAGAATCTGCCACTTCTCTCTTTGTATCCCTGGTGTCAAGCATAATCATGGCCACATAATGCTGTAGATGCTTAATCAATGCTAAATTACTGATTGATTTCTCTATCCTGTTCCTGAACTATCTCAGCATTTCCCATGAGTTTATTATCTTTCTGTAGGTTACTCTGAGATCTATATATCTATCTCTAATATCTTTTGAACTTCAGTCCAGCTCTACCTGGTGGACATTTCCCCCTGAATGTTATTGGTATCTCAAACTCAGTATATACACAAAATAACTCCTCTTCTGCCCCCTCCCCAATTCCTTCCTCCTCTAAACTTCCATATTTCTATTGAGAAAATAATTATATTTGTCTTCACATTTTTGTAACCTAGAAAATATCCTTGATTCTTTACTTTTTCTCACTCCCTATTTCCAAATAATTGCCAGATCTTATTGATTCTGCCTCCATAATATCCTCCCCCAAAGGCCAATTCTTTCCATTTACTGGAGCACCACCCTTGTTCAGGACCTGTCATATGGAACATTTTAAGAATCTCCTAAATGATGATCTCCCAGCTTCTAAACTCTCTTGTTTCTGATCCATCCTCCACATAGTTGCCAAAATCATCCTTCTTATACATGAGTTTTATGCACACATCTGCCAACAGTTCAAAACTATCATAAAACTATAAACTTCTTAAACTGGCTGTTAAAACCCTCTACAACCTGTCTCCAAGTACATTCATTCCTCTCTACTCATTGTTAGAAGTAGGAAAGTTGGAGTAGTCCTGGTTCCCCATTATCACTTCTAGCTTCTCTCCCTCTATCATTACTTGGAGAGCTTTTCTTCTTTGAAGTCTATACAATCAAAATCCTTAGCCATCATCTATAGACCTCCAGGACACTCACCTTCCTTTATCAACAAGTTCAGCACCTGGCTCACAATGGTTGTCTCCTCTCCAAATACAGTTCTTACAATAGGGGAACTTTCAATATATACATCTATCTGCCTCTCTATCTCTCTATCTATCCAGTTTGAGGGAATATCTGTCTATCTAGTTTGAGAAAGTATCTATCTGTCTATTGATACTCCCTCAAACAACCTAACCTCCCAATTCCTCAACATACTCATGTTCAGTGACCGATTCCCTCGCCACCTCAGCCACACACAAAAATACTTACACCGTTGAGCTTGCCAGCATCCACAAATGCACCATCATCATGTTTGTGAACTATGGAATTCCTTTATCTCATCACAAATCTATTAGTGTTCTCCAGTATCAAACAAACTCTGTTCTTTATCTATAGTATGAGCTCTAATCCACTGACTCCCCATTTCTGTCCCAAACCATCACCCCTGCACTAGCCACATTATCCATTTTTCCCCATCTTGACCCCTTGGTGAACCAATTGAATTCTCTTCCATTCACTTGGGCCCCTTGCCCCCTTATTATGTCACTGATTAGAACCTGCCAAGTCTCAAACTTGGACCACTACTACTCTTTATTGCCTCTGCTACTACATAGGTGCTACTGAATGAAAGAGAAAATCATGCAACCATTTTGACTGATTTCTTTTAAAAAAAAATCCCTGCCTTTATTTCTTTTCTGTATTCATATAATCCTTGTGGAAGTTACATTTTTTTCCCCTTTTAGTCACTATTTGTTTTGTTCAAAAGTTACTTGCTCCTTTTATTTCTATTTATCCATCTATTTATCTATCATCTATCTATAGCTTTATAAATATAGATATGTAAATTTATAATATTTTATAGGAAAGTTATTTCTAATTGTTAATGAACTGGATGAACTACAAATTTATGTTACAATATCTCAACTGGGCCCTCACTGCTAACAGGCAATCCTTCTAAATCTCCCTTAATTAACTTGGTATCTTACTCACCACATTGACTCTTTTAAACCTTTTCTTCCCTTCTTAAAATCTCCCTACCCTTTTAGCTTAGAAACCTGGTTTATATTTATTTTACTAAAAAAATTGGAACTGTTTGCCAAGAGCTCCCACATCTTCCCTCTATGTTCCCAAGTTATCCCATCCCATTCTGACTCCTCTGGTAGATTTTCCCCTTTTTTATTCCAAGTTTCATTAATCTCTTCCTCTCTATTGACTGTTTTCCTACTACCTACAAATGTAGGTCTTATTTGATCCTAACTGTGGCTCCCTAGTACTTTCTTTTTTTAATATTTGCAGTGTCCTTTTCTGTGATGTAAAAGATTTGGATTTTATCTGTTCATGCTTGAGAATTTCCCATTTTATAGTTTTTTCAGGATATTATGGGTGACTTCTCTCTATTTTCATTTATCCCTCTGGTTCTGCTAGATCTGGACATTTTAAATTTATGATTTTTAAATATATGCATTCATATGTACCCCGCATATACATATATGTGCATGGACAAACACACAGATTATATATGTAAATATATATAATGGTTTTTTATTTTTCTTTGTTTCTTAAAATTTTGTTTGTTTAAATTAGCCAAGATCTATCTGTCTCCTCACTTTTCTACTCCACCCCTCCCCTATCCCCACTTGAGAACACAAAAAACCAAAACCATATTATACATATGTATAGTCAATCAAAACAAGTTTCTATATTGGCCATGTCCTAAAAAAAAATTAATTTTTGTTTTTACTTTGTCTAACATCAGGATTGCTACCCTTGCCTTTTTTTAAATTTCAACTGAAGCATAACAGATTCTGCTCCAGCCTCTTATCTTCACTTTGTGTGTGTCTACTTCAAGTGTGTCTCTTTTAAACAACATATTGTAGGATTTTGGTTTTTGATCCACCTTGCTACCCATTTCTGTTTTATGGGAAAGTTTATCCCATTCACCTTACAGTTATGATGAGTACCTGCATATTTCCCTCTATCCTATTCCTCCTGCTTTTCCTCTCTCCCCTTTCACTCTTTCCCACTTCATCAGTGTTTTGCTTCTGTCTACTACTTCCTCTGATCTACCCTCCCTTATGTGAGTCCTCACCCCCTTTACCTAATCTCCTCTCCTCCTATGTCCCTATTATTAGGTAAGATCAATTTCTATATTCAACTGATTGTGTATATTATTCCCTCTTTGAGGCAACTGATGAGAATTAGGTTCAAGTGATGCCCAGTGCCCACTCTTCCATGTTCCCCTCCCCCAAAATAGCTCTTTCTTATTTCTTCATGTGATATAATTTGCCCCCATTCTACTTCTCCCTTCCTTCTGTGCCCTTTGTACTCCTCTTTCTTGTCTCTTAACTTTCTTATGTCACTCCCTCAAATTCACCTTATACCTTTATCCTCTCTGTGTATGTTCCTTCTATCTGTACTGCTAGCAATGCAATTTTTTAAGAATTACAAGTATCTCCTTCCCATGTAGGGATGTAAATATTGACTCCCTTATGTTTGTTTTTCCATTTTTACCTTTCTATGTTTTTCTTGGATCATGATATTGGAGATCAAATTTTTGATTTAGTTCTGGTCCTTTTGTGAAGGCTTGGAATCCTTCTATCTTGTTGAATGACCGTTTTTCCCCCTTAAGCTTATTTTTACTGGGTAAGTGATTCTGGATTGTAGTCCTGACTCCTTTGCCCTGTGGAATATCATATTCCTTAACCTCCAGTCCTTTAATGTTGCAGCTGCCCACTCCTGTGTGATCCTGATTGTTTCTCATCAATATTTGAATTGCTTCTTTCTAGTCACTTGCAGTAATTTTTCCTTGATCTGATAGTTCTTTGATAATGTTCCTTGGAGTTTTATTTTGAGATCTCTTTCCTGAGGTGTTCAGTGGATTATTTCAATGCCTATTTTGCTTGTTGCTTCCAGGATATCAAGGAAGTTTTCCTTGATAAGGTCTTTAAAGATGCTATACAAATCTTCCTTTTGATTATGGTTTTCAAATAATCTAATGATTCTGATATCGTCTCTCCTGGATCTATTTTCCAGTTCACTTCTTTTTCCCATGAGGTAGCTTACATTTTCTTCCACTTTTTCATTCTGCTAGATGGCTCAGTGGATGGATTACTGGGCATAGAGTCAGGAAGACTCATCTTTCTGAGTTCAAATCTGACCTTAGATGCTTGCTAGATTGTGACCCTAGGCAAGTCACTGCACTCTTTTTACTTCAGTTTCCTCATCTGTAAATGAACTGGAAAACAAATGGCAAAACTACTGCAGTAACTTTGCTAAAAAAAAAAAAACAACAACCAAAAACAATGAAATGGGATCACAAAGAATCGGACGTGATTCAACAACAACAACCTCACATTTTCTTCTATTTTTAAAGCCTTTTGACTTTTTAAAAAAATATTTCTTGCTATTTTATAGTCATTTGCTTCTATTTGGACCATGCAAAATTTCAAGGACTTTGTTGCTTGGGCAAGATTTTGAATCCTCCAGTTCTTGCTTTGATAGCTTTCATTTTTTCCCCACTTTTCTTCAAGCTCTCTCATTCCATTTAAACCTTTTTTTATAAACTCTTACTCCAGCTCTTCCAGGAATTCCGGTCGAGTTTGCCCCCAAGCTGTGTTTTTTATCTGGTATCGGCTACAGAACTTTTGGAGTCCTTCCCTTGTGCATTCGGGTTCCTGAGTGTCCCTGCCACCCTAACAGATAGTATGGTGGGGCTTTGTTTGCCCATTCTATCAATTTACTTCCTTACTTTGGACCTGATACTAGGGTTGCCATAGGAACTTTCGGAGGGAAGATATGGATTTGTCCCATTGCTTCTTTCTTGGGTTATTGAGTGCTGCATTAGTCCAGGAAATCAATAATAAGCTGCAGACCTGCAGGTTTTCAATGCTCCCCAAATGATCTGATCTAGGGTAAAGTCTGATTGCTATCAGCTCCACCCTCCCTTTTCTGAGTTCTAGAAGTTCCTCACCTGGGTTTCCATCTGAGCAAGAAAAAACTGCTACTATATTTTACCCATATCAACAAACTGGAAAATTCTGTTGCTCAGAGTGGCAAAATTATAGACTTCCCTTTGGCCTGGGATTTCCAATCTGGTTATTCCTCTATGAGCTGGGTTAGACATAAAAAGTAAGATTCTGCCTTGAACCTGATGCCTGAGCCATGCCATTATTTGCTGCTACTGGTTCCTGAACTTCCTCCTTTCTCTGCACACTGCCCAAGTTTCCTAACCCAAGAATGTCACAGCTGTGCTAGTATCTCCTTCACACCTGGCCCTGGATCTGTTCCTTGGGATTGGGAAATAGGTGACAAAACTGTCTGTTGCCACCTGTAAAAGCCCAGTATGGGTCTGAGACCTCTTCTGCACTGGTGCACAATCTTTCCTTGGGAAATGGAATGCTCCATGGAAATGTTACTGGCCCTACCTGTCTCCAGTGTCCTAAGATCTCCTTTCGTTGAGTTGGGTTGGATACTGTGATTTCTTCTGGATTTCCTCATCAGGATTTGGTCTGGTATATTTTCTAGTTCTGTTAGGAATAGCTTATGGAGGGGGCAGAGCCATGATAGTGGAGTAGAAAGACACATATACTCTAGTGCTTCCCCCATAGCCCACAAAATATCAGTAAAAAGTGACTCTCAACAAATTCTAGAGCAGCAGAAGCCACAGAATGACAGAGTGAAAGAGATTTCCAGCCAAAGGTAACCTGGAAGGCTGACAGGAAAGGTCTATCCCCACAAGACACTGAACAGAGTGGAGCCCAGTTCTAGCCACACAGCATGGTGAGGAACAGGACCTGAACAAGTCTCCAGTGCAGAATTCCCAACAGGGAAGGTCCCAGATCGCTCAACTGACAAGTGACAAAGAAAGTTTCAAAGGTCAGTGTGGGAGG
>CM053771.1:341692047-341730772 GCA_028658325.1 Potorous gilbertii
AAATGGGAGGAACCATGAGAAAGAAGAAACAAAACAAAACAAGAGAGAAAATAGTATACTTTGATTTGCATTCTGATTCCATATTTCTTTCTCTGAAAGTGGATGACATTTTCCATCATGAGCCTTTTGCATTGCTGAGAAGAGCTAAGTCTATCAAGGTCAGTCATTGCACACTGTGACTGTAACTGTGTACAATGTTCTCCTGGTTCTGCTCACTTCACTCAGCATCAGTTCATATAAATCTTCCCAGGTTTTCTGAAACCTGTCAGCTCATCGTTTCTTATAGCACAATAGTGCTCCATTACATTCATATACCGCAACTTGTCCAGCTATTCCCCAACTGATGGGCATTCCCTCAATTCCAATGAAAGGTTCTTGAGTAAGGCAAAATGAGGAGGGAGGAAGAAAGGGAAATTTTCAGCAAATGACTTCAAATTTTTTTTAAATGAAGTATGAAGCAGAATACTAATATTGCACTTGCTGGAAGTGTCATTGCAGGTGACACTCACCACTAAAGCAACAAAAGCACACATGCATTTAAAGTGAACTGAAGTCATGAGTATTTGATTATGCACCAATACGACACATCGTGACAAAACTGGAAACAGATCTTAGCAGTTATGAGCAAATACTACTTTGTTGGCAGTATTCTCAGCTCCCAGTTGCATAAGAATGTACCACTGATTAGCACAGTGCAATCCTAAAAAATAACTGCCTCTATCAGTCTGCATGAAGCAAAATGAGAGAATGTCCTATATTCTTATTTGAAAATGATGCAGGCTTCCAGGTTGTTCCATGAAAAAGATACTCCATCTCTAGTCTCCTGCCCTTCCCCCAATCCGGGAATGCTCTCCTTGCCCTACTCAGACTACTGACCTCTCTGGCTTCCTTCAATTCCCAAATAAAATCTCATTTTTTACTGGAAGCCTTCCCCAATCCCTCTTAATTCTGGTCCCTTTCCACTGTTATTTCCTATTCATCAGGTAGATAGCTTGAGTTATATAGATTCGACTGTATGCTACTTTCCTTGCTAGATTTCAAGCTCCTTGAGGTCAGAGATTGCCTCCTTTTTTATACCCCATAGCCTAGCATAGTGTCTGCATATAGCAGGCACTTAATAAACATTGATTGATTAATGTACATTAATAAAATCCTAAAATAAGAAAAAAAACGTTGAAGACTTTGATATCATTGAAGAGCTGAATTTAATACAAACAATGCAAATTATGAGTATTTAATAGTACAATACCTATTAAAATGATGTTCTTAAGTATTTAGGAACTAATGCTATGTTTATGTGCTTGGGGGCATGAGTTTGGTCTGTAAAAATAGTCCAGTTCGAATGTAATTTATAATTTTCATCAATCATCATCCTGATCTCAGTCTTCTGAAATTTTTCCATGGTATTCAGATAGAAACATTCCTGATAAAAGTTACTATACTACTATAAACAAATCTACAAGACCCAGTCATTTGTTCAATGTGTATTTGTCAATATATTGTTGGCTGAGTTCATGTAGTTGGCAAATGTTTTTTGCTGTTCAGTCAATATGTAGTTTTCTTTTAAGTATTTATAGTTATTTTTGTTTTTAAGTGACACAAGTTGTGACTGCTTTGGATGAAGTATGTCAAAAGTAATTGGTGTATATTTGGAGGGTTCATGGAAGTCATTTATTTTTTGGTAATAGATATATAGTGTCTTCTCTCTGCACAAGAGGAATCAGGCTTGCATCTGAAAGGAAGCTGATGCACCACTGGGAAGGACTTGAACCAACTATTGCAGATCTTGTTGAACCTCCAAATCTGGCTCAGACTCTTGAATTCATTAATTCATTACATTAAAGATATACAAGTATTCTATTTCTCATTTGACTTAACGTGTGTTTTCCTCTTCTGCCTTCCTCAAGAGTTCTCTCTGGCCTCTCTAATTATTTCTCACATTAGAGAAGAAGAAAGGGAAGGAGAGGAGAAAGAAAAGAAAAAGGAGGAGAACTTAGGTAGAGCTTTAAGGTTTATAAAGTGCTTTATACATATGACCTCATTTTATCCTCACAACTTTGGGATGTAAATGCTATTATTAATGTTATTTTACATAAGAGGTAACCAAAGCAGACAAAAGTTAAGTGATTTGCCCTGGGTCACATATTTAGTGTCTAAGGGTGAATTTGAAGTCAGGTCTTTCTTACTCCAAGGACAGCACTGTAGCATATAATAAAGTTTTTTTTTTAATTTAATTGTTTATTTTGTTATTGGAACAGTTTGACTTCTTGTATCGCCTTACCCTTTTGACTTTTCCTTTTAACTTCTGATTAAAGAATTCTCCATATGCTTTTCTTTTCTTGATCTCTTTCTACATCTTTCTTTTTCAGTATTTTTCATTTCGTCCTTTAGGCCTCTTCATCTGACTGATCAGTTCCTCCTAAAACCAATTAAGGCTCCAGTTTTGGCTCTCTAGACTTCTTTCTCCATAATGCCCCCTTCACCCTCCAAAGGATGCCCTTTACCTCTATGACCTTCCTCTTATTGATCAATTTCACCCAGAACTTCTGTTTTAAGGAAGGGCCTAAGCCAGCTATGTTCAATCCCTTCCTCTACCAGCTCTTCAGATTCTGAACCTTTTTTTCTCCAGGTACATTTAAAATTTGTTATTGGTTATCTGAATATTTTATGTTTTTGTATGTACTAAAAAACAACAATAAGTTTCCTACTGCTAAGCTAATTTTCTATTCCTAGTCCAGCTCTATAAAATAAATCCTTGGTTGTTTAATTGGCATGGAAATAAATCTATAAATTTATTTAGCTAGTACCATAATTTTTATTACACCAGCATAGCCCAGTCATTGAAAGTTAATATTTCTCTAGTATTTCTTAATAATAATGTTTTTCTTCATTTGTGTAAAAAAATTTTGGAGTTGCATTCATGTAAGTCCTGAGTATATCTTGGTAAGTAGACTCCCTGACATTTTATATATTCTTTAGTCAGTTTGAAAGGTATCTTTTTTTTCTATTTCTTCCTTCCAAGTTTTGTTAGTAATATATAGAAAAGATGACGATTTTTGTGACTGTATTTTATATCCTGCTACTCTACTGCCATTTATTTCAGGTAATTTAGTTGAAACCATTGCATAATCTACAAATAAAAATAACCTTATTTCTTCTTTGCCTGTACTGAATTCTCAAATTCCTTTTTTCTTTTCTTATTACTATAGTTAGCATTTCTAGAATCATAATTTTATTATTTCCCAAACCTGCCATTTCACTGGTATAGCAAAGCCCTGGTAAAGAAGTTCTTCCACTTATACAATTTAATACCTTCCCTGAAAATAGTAGTGATTTGCCTCAAGCTCTGAGAGGTCAGTGATTTCTCCAGGGTCACACTACCAACATATGGCAGAAACAGAGCCGACATCTTTCTGATTCCTGAAGCCAGCACACTATGCATTATCTACATCCCTCTCACTCTTGCTTTATTCTTGACTTTTATAGGAAAATTCTCTTAAGTTTCCAAATTACAGATGTTGCTTTTCATTTGTATTTTTATGTTTTCTAGAGCTTTTTTCTAAAACATAAATTAATACTCTATCTTGTCAAAAGTGTCTTTTTTAATTCATGGATATAATCATGTTGTTCTCATTATTTTTTAAAAGCTGGACCATTATAACTATAATTTTCTTATTGCTAAGCTAACTTTTATTCCTAGTCTAAAGAAAATCCACAACATAGAGAGTAAGCTATTGAACACGCTGTCATACCTTCTTTGCTATTTTTAAAAATGTTTTCGCATCCATATTCATTAGAGATCTTAGTCTATGGTTTTGTTCCTCTAATATTTTAGTTCAATTATTGTCCCTACGTTTATTTCACAAAATTGTTTCCTTTCTTTGTACGAACAATTTAGGTAGTATTATAATTAATGGTATGAGTGTTGGATTGAATTGACTTATAAATACATATGGACATAGGAATTTTTGTATTTCCAGGTTTGTTTATGGTTATGTAATTTCATTTTCTGAGACTGAGTTCTTTAAATTACTTATTGGTAATCTGAATATTTTATATTTTTGTAAGTGCTATAGTTATTAGCTATTGCTTTTGCATCATTAACTTTTGTAATATGGAATTGTACAAAAAGTTTCTTTAATAAAATAGGAATTGCATGCCAAAGAGAGAGCAATTACAGTTGAATCCGTAGGACGATACAGTAATAACAACTTACATTTATATAGTGCTTACTATGTGCCTGAAACATGCTAAGCACTTTACTAATATTTTCCTTCATGTCTATCCAATTTAGTCCCACACGCTTGCCCCCCAATCCAATTTTGTTCCTCATCATTTCGCTCTCTTGGTTGAGTCAGCTTCTGTGATTTTTTCCCCTAAGGTTGTGAGATGAGGTTCAGTGTTCTTGGCAGTTTTGTCAACTTTAGGGTCTTACATAGGGGCTGCCTCAGGAAGGAGACTCAGCCCCTCCTCCAACCCATTCCCTTCTTCCTTCTCATATGGACAGGGGGGTTGGCGTTCACTAGTGAAATCTCTGCAGTAATAGGGAAATTCTTGATTGAATTAAAAAAAAAAAGAATAACTGCTTGCAAATAGCATTCTATTCCTTGAGAAAGATTGCTTAAAATAATAGATTTACCTTAGACCCATTATAGTTATTGTGAATATTCATCTTCAATGTCTATAGTTTTGATCTCTCAGTCTATCGTATCTATATGTATGTACATAAATACATACACATATGTGCATACATATATATGCATATGTATATATTTATCTTGGCATGCTGGCAGATAAGATATCTGTCAATAAACAATATGGGAAAAAAATGAAACCATGTATAAAAATGCATCAAGTATACCACTACTAAAATATTTATAAATGAACTAAATTTAATGTATTCTTTTTGTAATAGCATTGAAGAATTCATATTTAATTAAAAGTGGTATGTAAATCAGAGTGCTTGCTAGAGTTGAAGTTCTCAGTCTATAAAACTTAATATAAGGTTGATTGTTAATTTTCAAGTCAATAGTTTGCTTTTCATCAAGATATATGCTGATTATTTTGACTTGAATCAGTAAAATATTAATTTCCTAATGGGAAATTCATTTCATGTTTCAAATCTTCTCACAATATTTGAAACTGATATCAAAGATCTAATTATAAAAAACACTACATTTAAGTCTGGCACTATATACATGGCAAAACTCCTTTGAAATATATTTCCAAAATGATGTCTGTTTCATTTTAGTATCACATGAAAGTTCTGGATGACATTTTAGTAAAATGTAGTGTTAATAATTCTTCAACTTTCCTTGGTATGGCAAAGAGTGACATCTTTTACATAGTTATATACACCCCCTGAACAACTTCAAACTTTACTTGTTCTATAATACTTTAAGACCTCTGGGTTATTCTGACCTTGCATAAACAAATACAGCATTTCACCAATCCTTCATATAGAGGCTCTAGACAAAACCTCAAGCTGAAATAGACACAAACTCTAAAGCAAATGATGATAAAGAGTACTTTGCTCTATTTTCAAGAAGGTTAACATGACCCAGAACATCAAAATATTACCTGCTTGTATTGTATGAATTCTAGGCCCTCTTACATTAATGATGGAGATTGGTCAAAAAATCGTTACAAATAAGTGTTTCTATGACACTGCCCTTCTTGGAATTTGTTGGACTGTTTCTAAACTTATAAAAATGCTGATTTTCTGTGTCTGGGAAATGTCATATGGTGGAAAAAAAACTAGATTAGGAGTTAAGAGATTCAAGTTTTTATCCTCCTTCTATCACGAACTGATCTTGGACTCATAAAAGTCTCTTGGGTCTTCACTTTCCCACTTGCACAATGGAAGGAGGTGAGGAAGGAATAAAGGGTAGACAAGATTATCTCTAAAGTTGCTTCCAGCTATGACGTTGTCTGGATCAATGATTTCTACTTATACACTTCAATAGAAAGGTATTCAAAATAATATTAATAACACTGGGTTTGTATGGTTACCTTCTCATTTCTATAAAATTCATTTGATAATCTACTCATACAGGAAGGAATACTGGATAAAAATGATGAAGAAATAAAAAAGAAAAAGGAGGACTTTTTATAATAGACCATATCTTTGCACTCACATAGTTGACCAAAATGTAGGAGGATGCAATATCCTACCGTGGTTGTTGTCCCTAAAATTTAAAAGGTATCTTAATACTCTAACAGCCAAGATTCTATAGTAAGCATAAATATTCTCATCCTTGGAGTGTAATACAGAAAAACCTCTACCAAGAATGCTGAATTCTGAATTTTTACAGACTGATTGTTCCAATTTATGAATTGCCTCTGTGGTAATTTGAATCTATTTCTAGAGCTTTTTTTTTCTGCAGTAGCCCTCAAATCAGAAAAACAGAATTCTGAGTCCTAGATATTTTGACATTTGCCAGCTGAGCAATCCTGATCAAATTGCTTGCCTACTCTGCCTTCAGTTTTCTCATCTGTAAAATAGAAATGAAAATATCTGTGCTGCTTTCCTCATAGGGCTGGTGTAGGGAACCACTTGGTAAATTTTTAAAGTGTTATATGTATCGGTATTATTGTGCAACTCCTTTGTTTATCTTTTCTCAATCTTTTATCATTATATTCTTTCACTGTTCACTAGCAGCATCTCACAACAATGCAAGATAAATGATAACTACTTCATTTTGCTGGTTCTTAGTAAGTACTGAGAGAAAGTTGAGTCCAGAAGATACTTATAGTTATTCATAGCAGTTATCCTATTGGTTATCAGAAATTAATTAGAAATAATTTATAACAAGATCATAATACAAACAAATGACTAGAAAACTGTTTCAGAAAACTTGGCTGTGAGGGAGAGAGAGAGAGGAAGGAAAGAAGAAAGGAAAGGAGAGAGAGAAGGAGGATGAGAGAAAGGAAGGAAGGAAGAAAGAGCTTCTAAATAAGCATCTATTTTTCAATTCTGCATTTATACAACAAAGTCTCCAATGAGAATCCCACTCAAATTCTACTTAAAATGAAAAAAAAGGTATAAAAAATAACCCAACTGGTCTCAAAACCTGCCTTTTCCTTATCTTAAAAATAGCACTTCTGTGGTATGAAAGAGCAACGTTATAGGACAATGAACAATGGAGGTGCCTGGTCTAGGTTGGAAATCCATCCGTCCTTGTATAGTCAAAAGGAGGCAGAGTGACATCTTTAGCCTCTTTTCCCTTCAGCGTTGTCCAGACAAGGTTTTACTTGCTGCTAGGAGGGGAAGCAGGATGCTGAGGCCAGAGCCCAATAAAGTGTTCTTCGCAGAGAGAGGAGTATCAGGAGAAAATTTTATCTAGCTGTTCTTTAAATATTGCTATGAGGATGAGATTTTCAGGTTCAGGCAAACTTCTGATCACTGTTTATTATTGGGAGTAATCAGGATGCTGAACTTTATATTGCAAGGTCAAACTCCATTCCAACCAAACTGCAGTTCATTTAAAAGGAACATAAAAAATAGTGGAGAAACCCATTCATCCAAATAGCAAAACAGAAGTCAGAGAATGTATACATGGGACATGCTAGGTGAAACGGGCCTGGAGTCAGGAAGGCTTATTTTTCTGAGTTCAATTCTGGTCTCAGGCACTTGCTAGCTGTGTGACCCTGAGCAAGTCACTTAACCTTCTTTGTCCCAGTTTCCTCATCTGTAAAATGAGATGGAGAAGGAAATGACAAACCACTCCAGTATCTTTGCCAAGAAAACCCCAAAAGGAGTCATGAAGAGTCTGACAGGACTGAAAGCAACAACATGTTCCTCCTACCAGCATATAGTCTGTTACGCCTTCATAACTTAGTAGGTAGTGCTCAGGGGTTGTTTTTGACAGAATAGTTATCGTCTATAGCTAATCTATTGATCACACTTTCTGAACTTGGCTGGAGAGTTCTTAATTCAGGAATGGAGAACCTGTGGTCTCAAGGTCCTCAAGTTCAGCCTCTTGACTGAATCCAAACTTCATAGAACAAATCCTCTTAGTAATAGGATTTATTCTGTAAAACTTGGACTCAGTCAAAAGGCTGCACCTAAGGACCTAAAAGGACCTTGAGGCTGCAGGTTCCCTACTCCTAGTTGATGAGATGTTTACGAACTAAAAAAGTTTCAGTTAAATTCAATCTGTCCTCATAGGAAAAATAATGACATCAAGCTGAGCAAAGATGCTGGTTGTAAATGACAAACTTCTCAGTTTCAATGGAAAATGCTATATTTATTTGAACACTGCGAGAACAACTGCATGCAATTCTATTTTTTCATGGACATTGGTATCATTCTTTTGTGCAATAGACATTTAGGTACTAAAAACTTATTTCTAATTAGCCTTATTCAAGGTTACATTTTCTTCTGATTGTGGTATAGAAGTACAATAAAACAATCATTTGTTTCTTTCCTTTCTGCAACTTTGGGAAGAATTTTATCCTTGAGAATGTTAAGGCTCCAAGTCATTTTTATACTCAGCCCATAGAGCAGTGCTTATATGGAATAGTTCAAGAAAACATCAGCCCTTTAAACCTTCCCAGTTGGGGGCTATGCTCATCTAAAACCTACTCTGCAGGATAGATAGGATCACTTGAGCTGATTGGATGAACAGGATGGTTTGGATGTCCAACTAAACTCTTTCAAGAAAGACAGAGCACCACTGAGCCTTGACCTATCTTGCATGATGGTTTACAGACCCTCCAGTCATTGCTGTTTGACCTGCTGATGTTCCCTAAGGACTTACTTGCCCTGCCCTAAATACCACTAGACCTTTCTGTCCCTCCTGCAACTGGACCCTTTTTAATGTGTTGTCTCATCTATTAGAATTTACAATATGAGTTCTTTCAGAGTAGAAAGTCTCACCTTTCTATTAATAACTCCAGCACTTAATAGAGTACTTGGCACACAGTGGTTAGTGCTTAAAAAATGATTTTTAAATGATTCATTTATCCATTCCATATGAGATCTAATACGATATATAAAGATAAGAAATAATTCATCCTTCCTCTCTTGAAATTCCAATGACATGGCAAATATTGTTGTTGCAAAAGTCCCTTCTCTTCCAGGTTATTCTTAAGAATTATAGAATTTTATGTTTCAAGAGTCTTTGCATTAAGAGGGCTTATATTGTAAAAAACATAGGAATTATAAATTAATGGTATCAATATCTTTTTCAAATAGACTCAGCTATGTTTAGGTATAAAGGTTCTTATTTATATTGGTATAAGAACAGGAATTATACCTCATTATCATATTTCTGCAATTTGGAATGACTCTATCACTACCGTGATAAAGATATCAAGGTGACTAAGGTCAATATACTGATCTGGCTGATGGAGAGAAGAAGGTCTATGTCCAACTTTCTCTTGACTATAATACTTTGGATGTTGCCAGCAAAATTGGAATCATCTAAATTGTATCCAGCTACCCCACTCCACTTGCAATAAAATGTTTTCTAGGAGAGAGGGAGGGAGACAGAGAGAGAGAGGAGGGGGGGAACAAGAGAGGGAAAGAAGCAGTACAACCTCTCAGCTTTGCCTGATATACTTGTAGTCGTGTATTTTTGCTGAGAAGGGAGGCAGAAGTATATTCTCAACTCTTCTCTAGAGACAGTTCTCAATTTCATGGACATCTACTTCATTTCCAATTCTTTCCTACCACAAAATGTGTTGCTATGAAAATTTTGGCATATATTGTTACGTTAAAAAATAGCACTAATGACTCCATTTTGCCTTTATCCACCATTCTGTGAAGTTAAATTTCAGCTACTTATAAATCACCTGATTTTGGAGAAATTACAAGATTACTCCCCCTCCTAAAGTTCATCCGATTTTGTCATGACTACCTCTCTCCCTCTTGCCTCTGTGCTTCCCAATCCACTCCACCAATAAAAAAACAGGTATTTCAATACTCTTTTTCCTGTCTTTTACTCCTTCCAAATTGTAATTGTGTAGAAACCAAGGTTCTGAGTAATTTGCTATCTATAGCTTTCACCCTGGTTTGTTTCTGTAACTTCATGCATTGCTAAATAAATAAATCATTGTCTGGATGTAACTACTCAGTTTCTTTCTGTACTGTAACAATATTGAAACTTTCTTTCTCTCTCTTATCTCCCAAGGAAATGCTATGGATAGAATTCTGGCTCAGAAGTCAAAACATGAATTCAAGTTCTGTCTCTGACAATCACATTGTGTGACCATGGGAAAATTATTTACCATCTTTGAGCCTCAGTTTCCTCATCTGCAAAATGATGGTGATGACTAGGCGACCTTTGAGGTCTCTTCTAACTCTAGATGTCTTATCTTTGGGGTTTATTCCTAGTAGTGTAATCAAAGGGTCAATTTTCACCAAATACAAAAAATATTCACTTTGCTGGAAGCTTAAGTGTTCTTTCATTACAGCTTTAAGACATACTCATTCTCTTGTATCAGTAAACACCCAGACATACATAGGGGAGCCTGCTATCACAGGTTCTTTGATCTGCTTTTCCAAAAGAAAAGGCAACTTTTGAAGGGTTAACCATCACTTTAATCAAGCACATATATCATTCATCTAGCTCAGGGGAAAAAGTCAGCGCCCTGAACTTCAAAGAAAATACAGAGAAATCAAAGATCAACCAACATGGCTTCCAACTGTTTGATCATAATCAATACTTATATCACAAATCAGCAGACAGGTCTGACCATAGATACCCGAAAGAGAAACACCATCATCTGGGTTTTCAAAGCCAAGAAGCTCCTTAGCGGCTTCCTAGAGTCTCATCTGGCCAAACAAAACACTTCCAGTCAGTAGGCCCCAAAGTAAAACCTCAACGCAGAGTATTTATATAATTTTTTAGAGCCAGAGAGCATCATAACCCTTGAGAACCAGTGCCACATCAACAAAAGTTATGGGCCTTCCTACAAATCTTCCCAGGCCCATTAATGGGTGGGGAAGATCTTTAATCACATTAACAATACAAATACATATACTTGTTTCTAATTAAAGTAACTCTTTTTTCTGTACAACTGTCCTAGTTAAAGAGAGTAAAGAAACTGTTGGTTGATAAAGGAAAGATTCAATCAGAGGCATTTTATTATACTAAAACAAAAACAGCAAAAGATCCCACTTTGCTTTCCATCACAGTCCTTCATCTTTTTAAATACTAATTACTGACTGACTAATCCTCGTGAATATGTAGGTGATAGCTCTCTGGGATACCAAATAGTCTGCAATTTGTCTTAAAAATTGTACAGAAATAAATGGTATAGAAAGTTACTCTCCTTTGGCAGAAACTGCATCAGAAAAGATGTTGGCCACTAAGCTGAGTCTTATTTGAACTTTGAAGAAAATCCATCAGAATAAGGAAAGTTTATTTCTTTTGAGAACACTTTGCAAGGAACTATAATTTCTGCTCCAAGTGCTAATGTAATAATGAAAAATACTTAATAGTATTGGTGAAATTGCAATATTGTGCACATATGGACTGACTGTAGCAGTACATATAAATATTTCCTTTGCTAATTGTACTGTTATCAGAACAGATTGACATAGGAGATGTTCCAAGAACATCATGTACAAGTCATACATCTGAGCTATATTTTTCACATATACTTGGCATTCTATGACAGCAATCTCATGACTATTCTTTCCCTTAACCTTTCATTAAAAGTAAAATGTTTAAATCTGCCCACTTCTGGCAAAACTAAATTGACTGAGGGCCATGATAGATAGTTAAAAGCCCTGAAGCTCATCATCATTCAGTCAACAAATATGTTTTATGTAAGTGCTTATTTTGTTTCAGGCACTCTTTTAAGCCACAGTGGGGGAACAAAGGCAAAAGCATGTTGTCTCTACTCTAAAGGAACACACCTTCTAATGGTGAGGAAAAGCAGTTAGATAGCTATTGTATGCAGTATAAATGGAAGATAATCTCAAAAAGGCTCTAGCATTATAGGGGACTGGGAAGGGCCTCTTGCAGAATGTGGGATTTGAGATGAGTCTTGAAACTAAGGTATGAAGGAGGAGAGAGAACATTTCAGGTATGGTAAAATGGAGCCAAGAAGACATGGAGTGTTGTCTGTGAGCAGCAGTGAGTACGACTACCTGTAGATTCTGATCTGATCATGGCAGTCCAGCACTCTAGCTGTCTATTTGCTATTTTTTATTCTCACAATGTGGTCTGCCCATCTCATTTTCTGATCCTGCCTCTTCTGGATAATGAATTTCATGCTACTTCTTTCTCACAAGTCACTCATGAATAGTGATGTACTACAGCCTACTTGAACTCATCTTTTGTCTTTCCGCTTACCCTTTGATTTAAGATTGTATTCTATGGTCCTCAGTCATTAAGCAACTCTGGGCTAATAAGGAGGTTGAAGAAATGTGTTTTCGGATAATTAACACCTCAGCTGAAAACACTGCAGTTTCCTGGATGCCATACACACTTTCCTCTTCCTATTTAACTCTGCACTCAGTTCATTGACTAAATACATGTATCAAAGGACCAGTTTAATGGGCTGCCTTTACAATTGAATGTAAGAATCTAGGCATCAACTTGCTTCAGTAGACCTCATCCTCATCGTAGAACGAATGGTTAGAGAGTATAAGTCACAGCTCCACTCCTTTATACTTATTGAATCCCTCCTATTCATTCTTTAAAGCTCAACTCCTCCAGAAAGACTTCCCAGATCCTCTTATCTTCCCTTCATCTCTCATATCATCATCCTCATCCACAGCATAGTTAAATGTTGCTATTATTTTTCAATCATTTCTGACTCTTTGTGACTCCATTTAGGGTTTCCTTAGCAAAGGCACTGGAATGTTTTGAAATTTCCTTTTCCAGTTCGTTTTACAGATGAGGAAACTGAGGCAAATAGCGTTAAGTGACTTGCCCAGGTTCACACAGCTAGTAAGAGTCTGAGGTCAGATTTGAACTCAGGAAAAAAAGTCTTCCTGACTTCAGGACCAGAACTCTATCCACCAAGACACCTAGCTGCCCCATTACAAATATTATTTCTTATAAACAACTCATTTTATGTGAGGAACATTCTGTTACGCCCTCTAGCATCTGTGTGTGTATGGGGAGGGGTAATAGTGCAATATGTTCCACAAGACCTTAAGAAGATAGCTAGGGATGAATTGTCATCTGGGAAAGCTGGGTTCAGCCAGTTCTATAGAAATTAGCCTTTCTTAGACTAGTAGATGACCCAGTTGAATCATTTAATCTATTTGAGCTTAAGCTTCCTTATCTGTTAAGTGAGAGAGTTGGACTGCATACCCTCAAAGGTGACTTTCACATCTAAAAGTATCATCCTACTCCTGATCTTCCACCCTACATATGGTTCTGTGAATGCCTGAATATGGAAGGAACATAAGACAAAGAGATCCAAAATGAAAAGATGTTTGTTAGTTATGAAATAGGAATTCCAGAGGGCACAATCAACAGAACTGAGCAATGTTGGAGTAGGAAGTGGAAGGGATAGGGTTGAGAAGGATGGAGATGAGAGAATGAGAGGTGGGAATTGAAAGGAGTAGGCTTAGTGGTAAATAAGTACCATAGGTATAACATTCTCTTTGAGATCACTCTTCTATTTCTCTCCTCACCTCCATTTCTTAGCTTTGCTGGTTTCCTTTAAGACTCAGCTCAAATTCCACATGCTGTAGGAGGCCTTTCCCAGTCATTTATGATGCTAGTGCCTTCTCCTAGTGTAGAATGTTCAAGGGAGAATAGTAGCTCTGGGATAAGTACTGTTAAGTCCTTTTCAGGGCTATTTTCTACCTTTGGTATCCAACCAACCAACCAATACAATAGCTATCTGAATGCTTTTTTTATCCTATTAGAATTTATATTCCTTTGGAGCAGAGGCCATGTTCTACCTCCACCCCTCATTTTTTTTTTCACTCCAGTTTAGCACAATGCCTAGCACATAATAAACCTTACTTAAAATGTATTTGTGGATTGAATGAATTAAAAGGTATTGAAATTCTTGACACCTTTTTTTCAGGGAACTAAGTCTCTAGCCACTGAGTTTACTTGAGTCCTAAATACAAAAAACAGCCTTCATCAGATTTCTGTCTAGCAGACTAGCACTGCAAACACAGAAGGTAGGAAGCTGTACCCAAATTAATCTATGCTTCCCTATTAAGGGAAACCTTTAATAAACTATTAGGTGGTCTTTGAATGCCTCATTTTCTTTCAATTTCAAACACCAAGCCAGCTTGAATCAGTAAAGAAAATGCAGGAAATGAGGAAAGACCCAGATAAAGACCTACAGCACTTTCATGGAGGTGGTTATAGAAAAGCACAGAGGAGAATGCAAATGAAGAGAAGTTGCAAAATAAACCACCAAAAGCTAGGATGGGATCAAGAAACTGTCCCAGGGAGCCTAAATAAGATACCTTTTCCTACCTACCTCTAGTGACCAAGGATCCTATTCTTTACAAGAACTGGTTTAAGCCAGGCTGTAGGTAGAAATTGTAATTTTGAAAACCTGTACATTTGAAAGTATATCAATTTTGTCTTCCAATCATAAAACCTCCTCAAGCAAATCCCTACCACAACATAAAATGACTGCACCCCCTCAAAAGATGGATATGAGGAGAGATTCTGGGAGCCTGACCTTGTCTTATCTTAATGGACTTTTCACATTCTGAAGTTCTTTTCTTCCTTTCCAAATGTATTCTCCCTCAAATCTAGAATTAGACTACTTTGGTGTCCTCTTACTAGTTCAGTTCATGGTAGTACCCATCCTCAGCAGGAATCCTGAACCTGAAAGAGTGAGCATCCCAGGAAGGGTGCCTGCAATGGGAGTTAAAAATCTTCCCCACCCATTGATATGTCTCAGGTCAGGTTACTGGGGGAAGCTTGTTTTATATGGGGGCCCATACCTTTTGCTGACTGCTAGTGAAGCACTGAGTCATGAGGGATCATGTCCTCCAGCTCTGAAAAAAGTATATATACTCTGAAGTGAGGTTTTGCTTTGGGGCTTAAGTTTTGGAAAGTTTGACTCTGGGCAGCTACAAAGGAGCCCCTTAACTTTGAAAACCCAGATGTTGGTGCTTCTCTGTCTAGTAATTATGCATATATGCAATGGTTAGACAGTTGGATCTATCTGTTGATCTGTGATGTATGTATTACTTATGGTGAGACAGTTGGAAGCCCTGTACGTTGGTCTTTATTTTTCTGTTTATATTTTCTCTGAAGTTCAGGGTGCTGACTTTTTCCCTTGAACTAAGTGAATGATATATTTACTTGATTAAAGTAGATTGTTGACTCCTCAAAAGTTGTTTTCCTTTTAAAAAAACAGATCTAAGAACCTGTGCCACAGACCCTCCTATATATGCTGGGATCCTTGCTGATACAGTGTCTCAGTCTTACTAATTTAAAGACAATCTTTTATGGTCACTCAGCCAATCCAAGGAGGTACAATTCCTTAGCTGTTAGGTAACCTCTCCTTTAAAATGCTTACATAATCTGTACATGGTTCAAAGTCCCTATTACACACACACACACACACACACACACACACACACACACACACACACACATATATCCCAATCTGTTGTAGAACATTAAAAGCTCATATTGGTCTGATCAACCACAGTCAGACACACTGAAACTTAACTCTGGCATAGTGATGTCATTTTGGTCCTCTTTAAGAAAGACAGCAACTCCATACACACATATGTAGAAAGAATGAGTTATAGTTATATAATATGCTTATGTATATATTTGAATGAAATTTCCATTTCTTCCTACTTTGTTGGCAATACACAAGAAGGCAAATTATTTTTGTGAATTTATAGTTAAATCTCTATAAATTTCTCTAAATAAGCCATCAATCAATAGGGAGATATTATAATTGCGTTTCTTCTTGAACTTTGCTAATTCTTTCAATCTATTTTTTTGTTTGTTTTATTGCTAGAGATAGCATTTCTAGAATAATATATAGTGCTTTAAAATTTACAAGGCACTTTTTGATAAATTAACTCATAGGATCTTTACAACAACCCTATGCTACTATTTAGAGATAAGGAAACTGAAGTAGAGAGAGAAAATCTTGCCCAGGTTAATGAATAATAGTAGGTAAATGAGGCAGGATTCTAAGGTCTTTATTCCTCCCAGTCTACATCTCTATTTTTTTGAGTCCTCTCATAGAGGCAGATGGAACTGTATCAAATAATAAGTGGTGACAGTAGATAACTTGTTTTAGGTTTGATTTTACTAGAAAGGCCTCTAAGCATTTTTCCATTACAGAGAATTCTAGTTTTGTTTTTTTACATAGGCTACTATGTTACAAATTAATTGACGTTTCATTTATTTTTATGCTTTTGGTGATTTTTAAGGCAAATGAGTGTTGCATTTTCTTAAAAAAATTTTTTCGGTATCTATTGATATGATCATGACATTTTATTGTTTTTGTTGTTTATAGCTTTCCAAATATTGAACCAACTCTGCAATCCTGTTCAAATTTAAATCAATCATCGGGTATAATTGTTTTATTTTACCTTCATGATTTATAATATTTTATTCAATATTTTGGGCAGATAGGTGGCACAGTAAATAGAGTGCCAAACCTGGAGTTAGGAAGACTCACCTGCCTGAGTGAACTCTTTCATTTACTACTATTACCTAGTGAGGTAAGTCACTTAACCCTTTTGAACTCTGTTTCTTCATCTGTAAAATGAGCTGGAGAAGGAAACGGCATACCTTTTTTGTTAAGAAAGCCCTGAATATGGTGATGAACAGCCAGATAAAATTGAAACAGCTGAACAACAAATTCAGTATTTTCCATCAATATTCATTAGAAAAGTTGGTCTAAAGAGTAGATCCAAGATGGCGGAGTAGAAGGACCAACCTGCTCTAGCTCTCCCCCCATAGCCCATAAAATACCTGTAAAAAAATGACTGTAAATAAATTCTAAAGCAGCAGAAGCCACAAAACAGCAGAGCGAAAGAGATTTCTAGCCCAAGACAGCCTGGAAGGCCGACAGGAAAGGTCTACCAGACTTGGCCACATAGCATGGCACAGATAACACTAGAGCAGAATGTCTTATGTTACCTAAATGGAAAAGTCAATTTCATTTGGGTTTATGATCACCTGTGTATTGAGTGTATTGAAGTGCAAATGTGCTTTATTATAAACAACTTGTTTGACCCAATGTATTTGTACATCCTATTCCAGAACCTTTTGTTACAATTGAAGTTAATTCAGCAACTTTTAAATGAATTCTATTGTTTATTAGAGATGATCTTCTTATAAAAAATATTCTGTTATTAGTTTCTTAAGAAAATCTTAACCTCCTGAAGGAAGAAGGAGCAGCTAAAAATAAATAACTAGAGTAAATAAAATTTTGGTTTTGGTGAAAACTTTCTTTTAAAAATAAGATCAGATGATTATATTTGTCAAATACAAGAATTGGGCTCAGAATTTTCCGATTTTTCAGCTTGTATTTGAATTTCCTAAATATATCAACATGACAATTTGCTAACCTGCATCACAAGGCAAATATAGGTCATAAATTAAAGTTCCTTCCCTTTCTGAAATTTGAATCTGAGGTGAAAAAGATGAAATCCACCAACAACAAAAGTTAAGTGATGGTAGAATCTATGCCAGTTTAAAAAGGCACCTTTTAATCCTAGCCTATATAGTTATATTGGCAGATATAAAATTCATAAGTAAAAGGGCATTCCACAAGTCAGATCCTCATAGATTCTTTTTAGATTTTCCTTTCAGCCTATTGCTGGCAGTGTCAAAATATTTAGTTTATATTAGGATACAAGTAATAAGGAGTATGCAAAAAGGTAAATTCTCTTGTCAAAAAGTTTCTAATTTGTTATTCTTACTGGGTTTGAGCTATCTTTCATTACCTATCTAGTCATTGGCAAAGTAAACTTCAAAGTGTATTAAGATCTATTTTTAAAATAGATTTTAATAGAGAAGCAAATCCACTTGAAACTGCTTTGAAGTCCCATTCATCTAGCATGGCTAAGAGAAGAGATCTCTAGAGGACCAGAGGATTGCATCAAAAGATGTTTTCAGAAACCAGACAATTGTATGAGATGAGCCATCCAAACCTTAATATATGATGAACCACTGACATGAACCCTTCCCTTTCTATTCCTTCCCTATGTGCCTCTGTTTTGTGTAATACTTGCTTGCTGGAGATTGCCCCCAACAACTTCCTGCCAATGCCTCTATCAGTCTCTTCCCATTTCCTCATACTGTTTCTTATCAGTTAGTGATTTATTGAGAGGAATCCATCCTCTCAAACTTAGAGGAGGAAATGGCAGAAGATTGTTAATAAAATCACAGAAAAGTGTTAATACCAGATATAATGTTCCTCGCCACTCCCTTAATTGATTCTAATAATGTTAGAATTTCAGTAATGTTCTTACATTCCTACTCTTAAGAGATTTACTCTTGATTAAGTTAAGCTGAAACACATTCTAAGTTCTCCCATCCTGAGATTTTTACCTTGTAGAGGAACCTAGCTTGAGATGTATTTCAGCCTCAGCATTCATGACATGAAGGGCTAAACAGCCAGAACAAAGTAGTTTTCTTTGACTGGATTGCAAAGGGTGACTGGTGTCTCAGGACCAGGGCTTGCGACCTTATGCTATGCTCTCCCTCACTACCTACTGCTGTGAGTTTGCTGGTGGAACAACCTCCAGAGTGTTGGGTGTGCTACCCTGTTACCTCAATTAAAGATGTTTGATTCCTCAACTCATGACTTTCATTTATTTCAGTACTTGACACTTATGAGCTGTGTGATCCTGGACAAGTCACTTAACTTCCACTTGCCTCAGTTTTGTCAACTGTAAAATTAGGAAAATAATACTTTGTAGGGTTGTTGTGATGATCCAATGAAATAATTTTTTTAAGTGCTTAGCACAGTGCCTGGCATATAAAAAGTTCTATTTAAAATGCTTATTCCCTTCTCTCCCTTCCCCAACTGTGTTTCTTGTAAACAAGATACTTTTGGATTCTGCTTTCTAATCCATTCTTCTACCTTTCTACTATTTTATGGGTGAATTCATTTCATTCACAGCCACTATTGAAGGATGTTTGCAGCAATAGAGGGTGGCAAAAAGAAGAGATCCAGACACTTGGCTTTTCTAGTTTAACCCATGTTAGCAACTGGGAGGTTTCCTTCAGAATTGCTTGGAAGAAACATTTATATACCTACTTGTCTGAGAAGAGGGTGCCCATTCTGGGTAATGCCACCTGGGTAATTCTAGATTTTAGAATTCCTGCATTTCATTTCAGGCATAAATGCTTCTAAAGAGAGAAGGAGCAGGGGAGAGAGAGAGAGAGACAGAGATAGAGACAGAGAGAGACAGAGACAGAGACAGAGGGAGAGTCAGAGACAATGAGAGGGTGATAGTTTAGTTCACAAAGTTCCCCCATACTTTACCACTTGCAGAACAAATCCAGGACAGCTAACCTCTGAGATAGTGAATTGCTTATCTATAGCTCCCAATTCATTTTTTACCTTCTAAAGGGCTTCACGAAGTGGAGGTGGGGGAGGGGGAAGAGAAATAGGAATATAAACCACAGAATAGCACTATAAAATAAATATGGAAGGAACTGTATTTGACCCTGAAAGAGAAAGGAGTTTTACCAGACCATGAGGATGTTATCCTGATAGCAATCTCAAATTCTATTTCCTTTTGTGGAGAGTACTAATGAGCAATTTAAATGCTCTTTGTATTTCTGTATCTATTCCTGGTCTATGGTGAGTCCTTAGAATTTTTTTGCATATTGTTCAGGGTGAAATAAAAATTGCCCAATATCTGATGCCCATACCATAAGCCTGAGGGCATTTAACTTGCCTGGAGTTTTGTAGTCCTGCTTTCTGTTCCCATCTGAACTCAGTATCTCTAATCACTGCCTCCCAATCTCATTCTTCCTGGTTCCTTAGAAGGTAATCCTTTCTTATTATTCTGTTATGTTTTTTCTGACTCCATAGTTATCATTCGCTTTCATTTTTTTCCTCTTTTTTTACTTACCTTGTCTTCCTTGGTTGCTGCGTTATTTATCATCCTTCTATTAATGCTGTCCAAGATTTTTGCAAAGCAAATCTTCACATCTGATATTGTTTTTAATTTTTGGTAGGAATGGTTAAAATTCTTCTCTTTTATCGATTGTCCTTTTTTTCATTGATAATTAGGCTTAAGTTTTTAGGGAAAAACCCTCTGGACTGCTCTTAGGCTTTTTGGAACCCATTGTTCCATTCCCTTCAGTTGTTTCTGGCTAGTGTAAAATAGTTTTGTGTAATTCAAGTTTCTTTTCCTCTGTGTTTGAAGGTCTTTCTTCTAGTCATTTATAAATATTGTTTATCATTAGAATTGTTCAATTTAAACTCCAAATACCTTGTTAATTTAATTTAAATGTTTATTAATTTCTTTGTTTTTCTGTAGGCAACCCATACACTTTGTTTTCCTTGTTCAGAAGCTCTGGGCAGTTTTCTTGTACTATTTCTTCCATTATATTATTTAGGTTTTTAACTTGTAATATTCTTCTTAAATTTCTCTATGCATCCTATCATGGAGATCAATACATATTTTCTTTTAAAGTTATTGCTTTTCTTCTCCCATATTGTCCTTCACTTCCATATGTATTTACATTCCCAATCATTTATTCTCTTTCATTTCTGTGGTGAGACCTGCCACTGTGGATTCAAGCTTTTCAATTCTATTAATTACTTGTGCTGATCAGGCCATAAATTCTACTTTCACAAATTTAATTTTTCTCTTGGAACATTTGGGAACAACCTGATGTAGTTCCATGCTTTCTTGGGAATCCAAGGTCTTCTGCCTTATCATATGTTGAATCATTTTCCTTTGCCTTGCAATGTTTACTCTGGGATGTTTAGACTCATTTGGATGTCCTATAAGACATCTTCCCTTCTGTTAATAATATCTCCCCTGCTGGTTTATCTGTTTTATTTAAATTTTTTAACTGAGTTTTCTTCCTTCTGAGATCTTTCCCTGTCATTTACTTTATGTCTTCTTCCCTTTTGATAGTGGATTCCTCTCCCCCCAGCCAATGCTGAACCTGAAAGCTTTTTCAGCCTCCTCCCACAGTAGGGAATTCACTTCTCACCAGCCTCATTCTCTTCCCTAATTGACTTTTGAGGGAACAAAACTGGCCTTGGCTTCCAGTAGCCTTTATTTCAGGCATGATGGAGCATCCCTACCCACACAAACTAGTACTGAACCCCTTAATTCTCTAAGTACTTCTGCAATGCAGCAGGCTTCTGCGTTAGACAGAGAAAGCTTCTTTCTTCTCCTCTCCACAGGGTCAGAAAGAGAGGCAGAGTTGAATTCTGTTGCTACAGAATAGTGAAGGGGGCTGGGGAAGGAGGCCAAGGGCTGAAGATGTGCACAGATGTGCAGAAGTCATGGGAGCTGATGAGATCACTGGGTGAAATAATATTGAGAGAAGAAGGGGAAAGGAACAAGTATTTGTTAAGTGCCTACTATGTATACCAGGCACTCTGCTAAGCATTTTAAAAATATTCTATCATTTGATCTTCAGAACAACCCTTGTTGGGTCCTTAAAAAAAAAAGTAGAGATGGCTCCTATTGCTCTCCTGTTAGAGGACTTTTAAGCTATAATGGTCATTTAAATTGGAAGATCTTTCCCATTCATTAATAGGCCCATGTGACTTGCTTAAATCATATGGAAGTCTAAATTACATGTGTTAGGAGGAGCTTGCTGTACTGGAGGAACAGGAAGGGTAGAGTAGAACTGGGAGGAAGTTGCTGAGAGCAGTTAGGGTAGAGGAGGGAGAGAGAACACATGCAGGCACAGCTAGTGTTGTGAGTGTTTGTTTGTGGGAAGGTTCAAGCAGGCTGGGGGTGGGGGAGGGAGAAAAGGGCTTGTGAATGGCTTTGTCCCTTGCAGTGATAATGTATATTGACATCTTGGTTACTATGATGGATTTGGCTTTATGGTGTTGGGATTTGGTTTTCTGATGTCTGAATAAATGTTTATCTTCTGCCTTCTATATGGAGAGTCTGTTATACTTTGCAATTCACAACTATGCCAGCATCTTCATAGTTGCCCTCAATGCTGTGAATATTGCCTTGGCAATACATAAGCATAGGCTGAATGATCACTTTTCAGATGTATTTCAGAGTACTGTTAAGATATGAATCCTACAATTTTATGATTCTTTAAACGATATATTGACTACAACCAGGTCCCACTTAGTGTGACTGATTAATCTCCTGAAAGGGTCATATGTGTTTGAATTCATACTATTTTATATAATAATTATGTAAAATGTGGTTCCAGAATATGGGAAACATGCAGTGTGAATTCAAATAATATGATTACTTTGGGGGCAGGGAGAAGGTGAAGTAGTGGTTATTTGTAGTAACTGTACTTAAAAAAAAAAACCTGATATCTTTTGCTTAATGTAACATATCAAGCATAAAATGTATATGTGAGTGTTCTCTAAATGTAAATAGGAATAGCCTTGCATTGGTGTGGTTGGCCACGATCTGGGACACAACCCATCACATCCTTACAGAGAGATGGTGTTTTCCACCTTTGTTGAAAGAGTGAGTTGTGACTGGGTGCTTGCTCTCATACTCACAAAGGTCAGAATTGAATCCAGAGAAGTAGCTGGTGCAAATGAAGAAATAGTTAGGATTCTGAACCTTCTATAAAAAGAAACTTTGGAAGGATTTACCCTTTTATTGAGTAAAAGGAATGATGATAAAGATGATGGTGGTGGTAGTGATGGTGATGGTATAGCCAAAACCAAGCAAAGCAATCTGTGACAAATTAAGAGATGACTAGGTCTCAGAGCCCTCTGTAAAGGGAGACTTTGGGAGTGTTTTTTTTTACTCTGCCCTTTAGCCCTTTAAATTGTTCATTCTAGGTTAAACTGTCATTTATTGTTGTTTTCATCTGCATTATTGTCATTAAAGTCTACATTTCTCTCTAGGTTACAATTTCTTTGTTCTGTTTCAATTCATACAAGTCTCATGTTTCTCTGAATTTTTCATATTTGCTGCTTCTTATGACATAATAATATTCTATTACTCTCATGTACATAATATGTTGAACTATCTCCTAGTCCATGGGCACTCACTTTATTTCCAGGATTTTGCAAACTTAAAGAGTAAGACTGTGAGTATGATACTATAAATGGGGTACTTATTTCTATCATTGGTCTTCTTGGAGTATGTGTCCAGTAGTGGAAGAACTAGAATATAGGGTATGAACAGTTTACTGACTTTTCTTGAATAATTCCAAATTGATTTCCAGAATAGTTGAACTAGTTTTGACTACACTATTATAACATCAGTGTACTTACAGGTATGACTTCTCTTAACTCTTCTGCTATTGACAGTTTACATCTTTTGATCATCTTTGTGAATTTGACAAGTGTCAGGTAAAATTTGGGAGCTGTTTTAATTTTCATATCTCTAATTCTTAGTGATTTAGAGTACTTTTCCATGTGTTGGTTAATTTTTTATCTTTTTCTTTTAAAACATTTCCTTTAACCATCTGTTTATGAGGGATGCAGATTACTTTTTTTTACAAGTTAGCAGTGAAGGAGAAGAGAGAGCTATGACAATGGTTTCAGGGGGAGTAGCTCAAGGTCTTTTTTCATTTTTTTTTTTTTAGGATGTGGTAACCTGAAGGAGAAATAACCTCCATATACATATAATATACACAGATAAATATATATGTGTACACAAATATACATACATACACACATATACATGCATATGTGCATGAAAATGTGTATATATATATATGGACACACATACAGAGAAAGAGAAAGTGAGATGCACACATATAGGTATATACATATATTGATATAAAAATATACATATATAATAAAAATATAATTAAAATATACATATATATACATACACACTCATATGTGTATGTTTATGTGTGCTTGTATCTCAAGATTTTAGGGATATTTGCAATTTATGTGCTTTCTCTGAAGGATCGCAAGCCTTTAGAGGGATAGTGATCTCTCATAAGGATTGAGGTATTACTAAAGATTGTGATATGATAGTAAATTGGAGGAAAATATAAGCTAATAATCATGGATTTATATGTCTATGTACACCAATATATATTACACATGTATGTCTTGTGTAATGAAATATGTTGATATTGGATGAGAATATTTATATAGTTAATAATGTTTACTTCTATTAGTATTTAATGTATTTAATAATATATGAGTATAATGTATATTCTTATATGCAAGGGGGATATAAATCCATGCTTGGTATACATAGTAATGGTTATACAAATGATAGTCTGCAATAATGTAATGTATAGATGTAATATTAAGGAGTAAAGGTATATATGTGCATGTGTCTATGAATCTGTGATCTCAACAGTGTGTGTTCCTTCCAACGGCCCAAATCACAATTATCATTTCACCTTTTTATCCTGTATTAATCTTGTCCGTGTTCTCCTATAAGACCTCCATAAGAGGTCTATGTAAGCTAATGGGTGCCTTTGCTTGGTTTGCTTGACATTACATGGATAAGTAGTAAGGCATGTAGAGTATTTGATAGTTACCGCTTCCTCTTACTAAGTGAAAACTTACCTTTTCCAGTCACACATCTCTGATGACTTCCTTTCCTGTGTAGTTCTTTCTTGGAAATAGGCTGTAGCCTATACACATCTATCATGGGCCTCTCTGTTGCCTTTTGGGTGAATTAAAACTGTAATTCCTTGTAACTTGTGTATTTATAACATTACCCAAAGGGTACCGGTGAAAAAAGATGGACTTATCCCCTAGATATGACACCAACTGCAGAATTGAAAAAAAAAGAATTATTCATATCCAAAATGATCATAGAAATCGGCTTTTTAATATTGGTTATTTATCTAAAGAACTAAATGGCATCCCACCTTTTTGGTTCTTTCCAGTTGATTCCTCATTTTTGCCTTGTATTTTCTAAGCTATTCTCGACAATATCACCTCAGTTTTATCTTAGACACTCATAGTGCTCACTGAAGCCCAAATAAGTTGCCCATGATTGATTAGACAAAATATTTATAATTTTTCTGGTTTAAGAATTTGGCAAAATGCAAATCCATTTTTGGGCAGAAGTTTACTAGTTTAGCAAGATGAGAACTATCTTCAAATATTTTGTTTCTGAGTGTCTGTGTTGACATGAATTATATGGATCAAGCTGCCGTGGTTACTCACATTCTCCTAATTAATTCACTGTCCACATTTGCCACAATGCCCACAGATGGATCTTCAGGGAAACAAAGGTGTTGGTCTAAGCCTCAACATATAGTGCACTTTATTTTCCAATCCTTCAATTTCTTATTTAAAAATTCTCATTGAAATAAGTAGCTCCCACTAAGCAATAAATCTCTGCCTGTCTAGAGAAATACTTCCTGCTTCTGCTTTTACTAGACCCTGCTTTGGTGTGTTAATTCACATCGTTTTCTGGAGTTTTCTCAAGGTCACGGACCACAGCTGAGACATAGATGTAGGTACAAGATTTGAGCTACTTGGCCTAGAATTTTAGACTTTTCAACTAAGTAATTAAGTATTTAGCCTTGTCATCTGCCTGTGATTACTTCAATAGTCTTGTGTAGTTAAGGTCCTGTGATTTCTCACAGTGCTATGGGGATAACAAGGCAAATGACGCAAATACCCATGAAACCAGATACAATTCTGTTATTTAGTGAAGTTAATATCGTAACTATCTTAGTTTTGTGTTGATGAAAAGAGTAACAGTATAGTTAGTTATCTTAAAATAAGAATGGTTTGTGGTCTATCTTATAAATCCCCTAAAGGAACATCTACTTTTTTGTTAGGGGTTATTTATTTTTAAGTGGCTTGAAAGTGAAAATGTTTTATTGTAAACAACTTACTTGACATTCGTTGTTTTGAAACTGATTACTTAATGTGTGTGTGTGTGTGTGTGTGTGTGTGTGTGTGTGTGTTGGGGGAGAATGTATACATCATCCTGGAACCTTATGTTACAATTGTAGTTAATCTGGCAACTTTTAAATGAATTCATTTTTGTATTAGAGTCCACCTTCTTATAAAAAATGTTCTGTTATTAATTCCTTAGCAGAATTTCATCCTCCTAATATGGGGAATGAATAATTCCAAGTATAAAAATTGGGTTCTAATTTTCTGTTTGTATCTGAGTTTCTTATTTATAGCATATGGAATAGGCAGACAGATTTCTTGTATGGGAAAATGAATTAAGAAAGTTCAATCTTAGCCTTCCCAAGGTAACCTCCCTACTTTATTCCCAGGCACAGATATTCACTAACCTTAGATCTCAGATGTCACTCCCATTGGGTTGCTGACTGCTGATATTTTTCTTAAAGCACTTATTTAGGGTTGGTCCAAGGACATAAGTCCAATAACGCAACTCAAAAAGAACATTCAGGGTCCCCAAAAAGCTTTCTCCTCAAACATTAAAGTCTGACTAATCACAGTAGGGCTAGAAACAAATGTTATCAATACTATCAAAGCTTTGCAATAAACCAGCTTACAAATAAAATTTGTTGGACCTTTTAAATACCACACAAAAGTTCTCTACTTAAACATGTACACAAAAGATGTTTATTTAAATGTTCCTTCCTAAAAGTATTTCTCTTTCTTAAAAACAGCTTAATATTTATTCTGATGTTAAAAAGATAATCACCAGACTTTCATGAAGTAAATTAGTTGAAAATCTCTAAATTAATTGGTATCTCTTATTCAAACTTAAAGCAAAAATAAATCCTTAAAATTGAAATTTATCATAACTAAGGTGATGTAAAATGTTTTTAAGTATCATAAATTCCAAAAGTAACATAACAAAATAAATTCCTAATTACCACCCCTTTCTAGTAAAAACTGTTTCTGATGGAGAAGAGATTAAGTTTTTCTAAGTGAAGAAATGCCAAACAGAAAAGATAGCCAATTAAATTAGACTTATCATAGTATCAAAGTTTGCCAGACCTTAAAAAATTTACTCAATATCCTTTTCTGCCTTTTATCTTCTCCTAGAGCATAAACTCAACCTGGTATAAAATATATCACTAAAAATCAAGAAAATAATTACATTCTCTAATCCCATATACATAGTTAATATGTGATAGTTCACTTAAACCCCTTATAACATCAATGCAGTATTCACAGTACCCACGGCAGCCATGAACATCACAGTGCAATTCAGAACCATGAAATACCACAGATTCTCCACATGGAAAGCAGAACCAAAACATTTATTCAGACCAAATCCGTCACAGCAACAAAAATCCATACATAATAACAATGCAGTGTACAACACCATCCCCAAGCCTTCCCCCTGCTGGGCTTCCCACAAACCTGCTCCATTACACTCATCACAAGCAGGCTCTCTTAAAATCACAAACAACCGCAAATCACTCACACTACCCAGAAGCCTGCATCCTTCCTAGTTCTGACTGTGCTTAAGACTAACTTCCTCTGGATCTGCTTTAGCTGCGCCTCTTTCTACCCTACCCATTCAGCATAGGTTTCATGTGACTTAATGGGTCTATTAATGAATAGGTAAGATTTCCCAATTCAAATTACTGTTACACCCCTAGATAAACTACACTGGCTATTTGTTGTAAACCTATGGACACACACCTACATACATAGACATATACACACATGTACATATGCATGTGTGTATATATGTATATAGTATGTGTGCACATATATATAGGTATGTGTGTATATATGTAGATATGTGTCTGTAAATACACAGACGCATATACACACACATACATAAAGTTATTTTGTATTCGCCCCTTAAAACCAATCTCTAAGCAGGGAGTTTGTTGAGATTAAGTTAGTTTAAAAAAAACATATATATATATATATAATCTCCACAGGTGAGTGGACAAATAACCTTAGATGAAATTCACTCCAAATTATAAGCAAGCTTGAAAATCACACACCCATTTTTTTTTTTTGCAAGGAGTAATTTGTATTCCATTGACTCAGTAGGAATTTCACAACACAGTAAGTTCTTGCACAGGGTTGGTAAGAATTTATGAGTAGATAGTTCCAAGAATGCTTCTAAGTTTAAAAAGTAAATTTTGCAAGACCTTTTCTTCATACCCTTTCCCACACATTAATCAATTATCAGTTTTCTTTTTTTTAATATCCATGTAAATACTTGATTGATTTTAACATTATAACAATAACTCCAGATAACTTAGTTGTCAATTTCATAATTTACACTAGGGATAGCCAAATAATTTTAGATGACACTTCTTCTTAAATATAGGCAAAACTTGGAAGTTTTTAAGTTCTTAAATTATAGTACTTCAGAATATTACAACACATATTTTGCTGACCACAGCAGGACTGATAAAATAACCTAAAAGCTTTCTAACCCTCTTTTAATCTTCTTTTAACAGTACAACTCTTAATCTACCAACAGCTAAATTATAAGAGAAGTTGCTTTTCTAACAGAATATTTCATGTAATATTTTTCCAAATTTCACAATATAAGAAAATTTAGAAACATAGCAATACCATATTAGAAACTTGAGATGAAACTTATTATCAATCAAGTGACTCCAATTCAGTTGAATGTATTTCTATATTACCTTACACACAAAACCATTCATTTCATCATCGTCATTGTATACTGATCCCACCTAAAAACCTATATAAAGTTATCAAGTGTGGAGCAATTATATCTAACTAAAGAAATAATCACAACAGTTAACCTCAACATAACACTTGCTCTATACTAGGCACTGTGTTAAGCATTCTACAATCATGTGGTTCCCAAAATGAGCTAGGGAGGTGAGTGTGCCACCACTATTCCAATACAGAACAGGAAACTGAGGCAAGCAGAAATGAGGTAACTTGCTTGGGGTCATTAAGCTAATAAGTTAATGCCAAATAGCAAATGTCTTTTATATTAGGTCTGACTTACCATAATTACCCTCATAAGAGAACACACTCAGACCATATTCTGGTTTCCTTCAGGACAGATTTTGGTTTAAATCAAATCAAATTCAGATTTATAAACATAATGGTAACATTTTAATTTCTAAAGCCCAGTACTCTTAGCACTTTAAAAGAAAAAAGATTATTATTCATAAATTCATATACTTCTTTTTTTTTGAAGACATATGGTGACAATTCCCAGTTCTATGTAATCTTTTCCCTACTTTCTTAAAGAACTTCATCAAATCTCAATCTCCTACCTTCTTTACCTATTTGTGAGACTTTTCAGAAAAGGAACTGGCCTAAATATTCACCTTCATTTTCCAACATAGACATATACTTAGAAATACATAAAAAGTTTTACAAACAATTTTAATTCACATCTATTACATTAGGTTAACTTAAAGTGTGCTGGGCTAAAATATTACAAGATTCTGGCTGGTTTTGGCCCAGGCAGATAGCTCTAAGAAATTGATGGCGGGGGGGGGGGGTGGTCAATTTTTTTTTCAGACTGAGAAGGTTTTGAGAGTTTTTACAGAGGAAATAAATTTTAAAATTCTCCATTTGAATAGTAAAGGAAACATCTAAGATCCTATAGAATAATCAGAGATCACAATAACCAATATGTTTACCATATCCAATATTTGTGTAATGTTAAATTTAATATTGGCTTCCCACAGATGTATCCTGAGAAGTGGAGGGAAGCAATTAACCAAGTGATTATCTGACCTTACTCTTACAGTAAAGCTGATTAAAAGTCATTTCTAAAGATTCTCTCTGCAATTTCTAGTTCTTAAATAAAATCAAATTACTGCACTTTAACCAAAGCATGGGGTTAGTTCCTGAAATCTTAAAGCATTGACACCCTAACTCAGTTTTCAATCTGCCACAAAAGCAAGAACTCAGTATTACTGATTTTTTTCTTTAATATATTTACTTCAGTCTTTTAACAATCAAATCCATTACCTAAAGGAATTAAAGAAAAGTAAACTTTTCGAACTGTATTTCTAAATCATATAACTAGGGTAACTTGTCTTACTAACAAACTTCATGACTTGTAGAATATAATAACACATTTCACTTAAAATGAGACCAGAACAAACTGTACCACTTCTCAATCTATTTTCCAAACAATATCATATTGGAATCTCAATTTACAATTTCAATTAGTATTATATGTTATACAAGGGCTATTTATTCCAAACATTTCATATTTATGAGATTTACTATTTCCAGCTAATCCACTGCCAAAGATTTTAAAGTAGGAGTATATAAAAGATTTTAACCATCACACTTAGGAACACATTGCTCATCAAACTTCTTCTACCCTCACATAATAATTTGTACTGGCTTTCAAATCAAGTTACAAATTTTTTCATCCTCAATTTGTAACGGTATAATTCATAATCTAACAACAAACAATCATGTTGAACAAGAGGGACTTGGTGCATGTGGCCTGGCTTTTGTCCATGTCCTCCATTTTTACACACAGACCTCTTAAAAATAGAGATCTGTTGTGTTGTCTTAAAAAGTTTTCCACATTAAAAATCATACTCATCTTCATTTTGCCCTACTACTATTCAGTTTTCAAAATATGGAGTTTTAACACTTAATAATTTACAAATCAAGAGGGTTGTATTTCTTTAATACATTTTACCAAATTTAATTATAAAAACAGCTTTTACAGTGGTAAAACACATATAGACACATATATTATATATCTATAATATATACATAATATATGTGCATATATTATGCAAATATACATATAAACACATGTGTGTATATATATGTAAACATGTTTCTGAAATCCTAAAGTGATTGCATTTAAGGCTATGATAGAAAAATCTTGATCAAAATGTCTTAAAAGGCAAAAAACCAAACCCACTTATTTTTGCAGTTTTGAACACATTTCCCTGAGGTCAGATATATTGGGGGGCAGGGGTGGCAAAGATGGTCCTCTATATTTAATCTGAACATAATCTACAAAATTTAGCTTTGGGGACTTAATGAAACCTAAATTCACCTAACTTTGGAGTGACCAAAAAAAACAAAACAAAACAAAAAAACCCTTTTGTCAAATGACTTTAAGTGCCTCATTAAGTAACCCTGATTTATAATTGGCCCTTGCAGGCAGCAGCCACTCCATCACTGGGTCTGAGATGTTTATCAGCCTGAAGCACAGCTAAAGTACCATCCAAAGGAAAAAACTTGGGGTTTTTACTCAGAGAGAGACCTCTTTTTTGATTCCACTTTCAAATAAAAACTTTTGTATATCAGGGGAAAAGTTTCCCCCTCCCTTTCTGTCTTCTGATTTTTTTTTCAAATTGTCCTTTGAAACTCTAAACACAGATAGCCTGAGGGAGTCCTCACCCTCCCACCTAGTGAATACATGCTATATCTTAGAAAATCTCAGAGAGGCAAAGACATAAACACATAGGGTCTAAGTGACTAGAAATCAAAGCTGAGATGAAAGTTACTTTCTTCATTTACCTCAATCTTTCATTAATTTACTTTACTTGACAGCAAGAATCTTTTAAATACCTAATTAATTCCTTCAACACACCTCTGCCTGACAAACCTAAGAGAGTTTTTCTCAAAGCCCTCTTGGGTAGTTTTAACCAAACCTAGTCCTGAAAAATACTTAATTCTTTCCTTTACTTAAGGAGTTCCTTTTGTACACACAGCTGAATTTATATGTAACCCCCCAAAACTTGAAAGCAAGGATTGTAGCTTTAGAGATTCTCTCCCAGGGAATGGGCCAAATTTCCCCTTTTTAAAAATCTTATTCCTGCAAAAAATTCAGAATATATGCTAGTACTTGGAGTCTCATACTAATCAATTGGATTTTCATAAACTGAAGTCTAAAATATCCCAAATTTTCCCAGATGGCCCTTTATTGTGTACATAGGTTTTTCCCTTTTATCTCTACATAGCTTACTTCAGGGGATCTTTTTCAAGGAGGTGCATCTACTTGATGCAATGCCCTCACGGTGAGAGCGAAAGTCAGGAAGCTATAGATCAAATACTAAAAGCAGATATATCATATAAACTTACCCAGCAAAAATAATTACGGGTAAAAGAGAGAGTGAGATCACAGCCAGAATCCTGACAGAAAGCTTCCTCTTATGGAGAAATTCTCTGCATGGGTCCAAAATATAGGCGAGTTTTTTTTTTGTTAAGAATCTAGAGCATAAAGCTCTGGTCCCTTCCTCTGTCCGCCATACTGTGATATTTAAAAGTTCAAGAAAAATAGTTTCTGGGTAATCATTTGATTAATAATTCTTGAATTTTATTAATAAAAGGAATGATCCTTTGACTCTCTCTTTCTTGGTCCAAAGTTGACTATGCCCTTGAAAGAGTGAATGTTCCTGAGGATGGCAATCAACTCTGATTGGTTAACAAGTAATAAGCGGGAATGAATATTACAATGAGAGGTGGATCTATTTCAGTAAGGGTTTGGGGGATGTAACATGGTGTCATTTACTTTTTTTTTTTACATTATTTTATTTTTAATTTATGGAATAAACAAAATATTTCCATAACATGGTATAATAAAAAAAAAAGATGATTTTACATGAAACCACAAATCTATTATGTACAACTTGCTGTTCCTCTTAAATATATAATAATTTCCTTTTTAAAAAAAATTCCTTCCTTGCCCCCACTCCACCCCTCAGAGAGTAACATTAAATTAAATTGTCCAGTCTTGGACCATCTAGTCAAAAAATTTCTATCCAGCACCCAAGTCTGAGCAGAACACCATGGATTAGAGTTTCACCTTAGATAAAATTCCTTATAAGGTTGGGTGGGATAGCAAAACCTAGATTGAGGAGAATGTTAATCCTATCTGCTAATATCAGTCCTCTCCTACTGAGCTTTGGAAAGAGGATGATGGAAAAAGGGGAAAAACTCTGGGTCTCCTCAAATCACTGGTTTTTAATAATAATTTTTCTAGTAAAATAGAGTCATGGTAGCACCTATCTCCCAGGGTTATTGTAAAGATCAAAGGAGATTATAATTGTAAAAGCGCAGTGTCTGACACTGTACAAAAGTACTCTCTAAATGCCAAATATCATATAGCTATACTATGGTAAATTGGTTCTCAGCAAGGTTCTGATACGTATAAATGAGGGTAGGGTGAAACCCTTTGATGAGAAGTGGAAAGCAGAGCAGAGAATGATCATTCAGGAAATATACATCATTACTTCCTAGGAAATTCAGACAAAAAGAATGATTCTCATACAAATTATTTACACAATTGTGGAAACATAAGCCAACCTTAGATTTTCTTTATTTTGGACTTTTGTTCATTAAAAGAAAAATTCTTTTGAAGAATTGTTTGTTTTTTCAATCTGACCAGCAAAGACCAAATCACAAATGATATGCATATGTACATTTGTGCTTGAGTGTCTTTATACAAGGTAGACTATTTTGGAAGATGTTCTAAGATAGATGTAGAACTTTTGTTTCTCTTTTCTCCTCCTTGACCCCATTCTCCTACATTCAAGCACCCTATTTATGTACAGATAGGGGACTTTTTTCACCACAAACTTCAGAAGCCTGAAGCCCTTAATTTATCTGATAAAAAAGAATATTGTGTTGTTTTAGAACTGTCTAACAAAACTGTACTCAAAACAAGACCAGTAAATTCATGCTTTTCATTCTCTGAGGAAACTGACAGCATGAAAAGCAACATGTAATTAAGGTAATCCAAGAAAAGGTCAGTGAAGTTGATGACAAAATTATTTTCTTTAAAGTGGTACTGATTGGGTCAATGAATGTTTTCCTTCTTTTTTTCTTTACCTCAATTAAACTTCTGTTTATCTCTATCATTTCAGTCCAAAGTAGATCGTTCTGCTAAACTTGCTATAACGTATTTCGGAAGGGATGGTATGAAAGAAAGGTGGATGAATTATTCTAAATTGTCAGCATTTACACTTGAACAAATGCTTTCCCTTACAATTCAGAGATGAACATCCACATTGTTACAATGAAAAGGACAAAGTCAAACTTATTTATTTGGTCTCAAAAAAGAAGTTGATTCTTCAGAAATAATTTGGGTATCCAGAAGGATAGAAGGACTCATTATATGTAATATCTTTTGGGGAAGGGCTATACTCTAGATAAATATATTTGCATATTTTTCAAATATGCATTACAATAGAATACAAATTCCTGAAGAACTGTGATTTTCATAAGTTATATTTCAAGTCTCTTTTGACTGCATCAGTTTTTGCAAGGTTATCCAAATACATCTGTCCCTGTCTCATTCAAAAATACATTTCACCAAATGCTTTGACTACCTTCAAACCAGGCTGAGTTCTTCACTAAGCTCTTTTTAAAACTCTGACAGAAAAAGCTGTCCCTCAAAGGAAAATAAAAGGAAAAGGAAAAAATAAAAAAAAATAATAAAACTGCCTTTCTTAAAATTCAGTTGTACAGATATCTAAATCCAAGAATAAATAAATAAATTTTAAAAATCACAGTTTCTAAGTCAATATTAATGTGTAAAGTACAAAATTCTGGATTTTCAGGTAGAATATAAACAGCCCACTATTATGTCTGAGGCAATGAATCTTATTTATAGTTAACAGGTAAAGAATATCTATTTTGCCATATTCTCATAATGCTAAAAAGGAGATCCTCTAGAGGAAATACTTGAGATGATAAAATTGCCTGCCATAAAATTACTTTAAAAGGTTTTTCTAAATTTTAACCTTTGACTACTGATTTCAAAAATATTTACATAAGTTAAAGGGATCAGAAAAAGTCACTTTCAAAATGTAAATGGTGATATTAAACATTTATGTGTAAATTATATATATATGAATACATATATGCAGACATACATGTATAAACATAAAGAATTCTCTTCCTGTGCATATTAGTATAGCATAGCCTGAAATAAACCAGGATGGGCCCAAAGAAATGAAAATATCCCAATTTCTCCATATCCCATCCAGCATTTGTCATTTTCCCATTCATTTTTGCCAGTCTGATAGGTGATGATATTCCAGGGTTGTTCTAATTTTTCTTTCTCTGATTAATAATGACATAGAACATTTTTTATATGACTGCAAATTGTTTTGACTTCTTTATCTAAAACTGACTGTTCATATTCTTTGATTGTTTATCAATTTGGAAATGACTTGTATTCTTATAGATTTGACAAAGTTCTTTATGTATTTAATATATGAGGTCTTTATCTGAGAAACTATCTATACATTTTTTTTCCTGATTTTCTGTTTTCCTTCTGATCATGGATACATTTGTTTTATTTGTATAAAACCTTTAATTTTGTATAATTATAATTATCCATTTTAGTCCTCCCAATGCTATCTCTTATTTATTAATAAATTGTTAGTCTGTCACTAAGTCTGATAGTTAATATGTTCCATGTTCTTAAGATTTTCTTGTAATATCTCTCTATATCTAGATTTGTATACATTTTAACTGTATCTTAAAAATGATATAAGATAATTGTTTATCCTCAGTTTCGGCCAAATAGCTTTACAGTTTTACCTAAAAAAATTTTTAAATTTATTTAGTATTTTATTTTCCCCAGTTAAACAATTTTTACATTCATCTTTAAAATTCTGAGTTCCAAATTCTCTCCTTTCATCCTTCCCTACCATATCCAGGATAGTCATGTTGTGAAGGAAATAGGCAAAAAAACTCAAGAAAAATAAAGTAAAAATGTATGCTTTAATCTACATTCAGACACCATCAGTTTTTGTTTAGGGATGGATAACATTTTTCATCACAAATACTTCAGAGCTGTCTTGGATCATTGTATTGCTGAGAGTAGTTAAGTCATTCACAATTGGTCATCTACAAAATTGCTTTATACACAGTACATTTCACTTTGTGTCAGCTCATTTACATCTTTCCAGGTTTCTCTGAGAGCATCCTGCTCATCATTTCCTATAGTACAATAGTGTTCCATCATAATCACATACCACAATTTGTTCAGCTATTCCCCAGTTGTTGGGCATACCCCACAATTTGTAATTCTTTGCCCCCAGAAAAGAACTGCTACAAAGGTTTTAGTATATATAGGTCCTTTTCCTTTTATTTTTTAAAATGTCTTTTGGTATACAGATACAGTGGTGTATTGCGAGCTCAAAGAGTATACAAAGTTTTATATAAGCCCTAGTTCCAAAATGTTCCACAAAATGGTTGAATCAGTTCACAACTCCACCAATGGGGCATTAATATTTCTTTCTCCCCACATCCCCTCCAACATTTGTCATTTTCCTTTTCTGTCCTATTAGTCAATCAAATAAGTATGAGGTTGTACCTCAGAATTGTTTTAATTTGCATTTCTCTAATTAATAGTGAGTTAAAGTATTTTTTCATATGGCTATCAACAGTTTTGATTACTTCATCTGAAAACTGATCATATCTTTTGATCACTTAAGAATCGGGAAATGGCTCTCATTTTATAAATTTGATTGAAATCTCTATATGTTTGAGAAATGAAGCCTTTATCATACAAACCCTCCTCAAATTTTATTTCACAGTTAACTACTGCTTGCTATATTTCCCTCCATCCAAATCCCCCCATTTATTCTATTTTCTCTCTCCTTTCACCCTGTCCCTCCTCAAAAGCATTTTGCTTCTGATTACCTCCTCCTCTAATCTGTCCTCTCTTCTACCCTTCTCTTATGCCCTTTCCTTTTTTTGTAGGGTAAGATATATTTCTATACCAAACTGTGCATACTATTCCCTCTTTGAGCTAGTTCTAATAAGATTAAGATTCATTCATTGTCCCTAACCTCCCTCCTCTTTCCCTCCACTGTAAAGTTCTTCTTTTGAGTGAGGTGATTTACCCCATTCTATCTTTTCCTTTCTGTTTCTCCCAGTACATTCCTCTCTTTCACCTTTTATTTTTATTTGGAAGATATCAACCCTTCATATTCAACTCACATCTGTGCCCTCTGTCTATATAGATCCCTTCTAACTACTGGGATAATGAGAAAGATCTTACAAATATCATCTTGCCATGTAGGAATGTAAACAGTTTAACTTTAGTAAATCCCTGATATCTCTTTCCTATTTACCTTGTAATCCTTTTGTCTTATATTTGAAAGTTAAATTTTCTGTTCAGCTCTTTTGTTTTGTCAAGAATGCCTGAAATTCCTCTATCTCCAGGCAGAGGCAAGATGGCAGGGTAGAGAGAAGCATATACTCTAGCACTTCTCCCACAGCCCACAAAATACCTGTAAAAAATGACTCTCAACAAATTCTAGAGCAGCAGAAGCCACAGAACAACAAAGTGAAAGAAGTTTCCAGTCAAAACTAACCTGGAAGGCTGACAGGAAAGGTCTGTACCATGGGACACTGAGCAGACAGGACCCAGTTGTGGTTATGTGGCACTGGGAGGAACAGGACCTGAACAGACCTCCAGGGAAGAATTCCAAGCAGGGAGCATCCCAGATCCCTCAACTCACAAGCAACAAAGAAAGCTCCAAAAGTCAGTGTGGGAGAAATTTCCCAGCTGGGAGAGAGGGGAACAGGATTCCCTCAGCACTGGCCTCAGGTGGCGGCAGCAGTGGGTGGCAGGCAGCTATCAGCTTAAAGCCTCTAGTAGAATTGAGCAGCTCATCTGAATGTCAGCCATCAGTGGCAGCTCCATTCCCACCCAAAGCCCCTGGGGGAGTTGAGCAGCTGATCTGAATCTCAGTCTTGAGCATGGTACTGTGGAGAGGAGGAGCACTAGTACCATCCTCTTGACAAAGGATTCAGAAGTCAAGTAACTGACTGGGAAAATGCCCAAAAAGTGGGAAAAAACATAAGACCACAGAAGGTTACTTTCTTAGTAAACCAGTTTCTCCTTCAATCTTTTCAGATGAGGAAGAACAAGGTATACTGTCAGAGAAAGTCAAGCCTCTGCCTCCAGTTTCTCCAAAATGAATATGAAATGGACTCAGGTCATAGAAGAGCTTGAAAAGCATGTCAGCAGCCTGCTAAGGAGAACCAAAAAAATACTGAGGAAAATAACACCTTTAAAAATAGGCTAACTCAACTGGAAAAAGAGGTCCAAAAAGCCAATGAGGAGAAGGAGGCTTTAAAAAGCAGAATTAACCAAATGGAAAAGAAGGTTCAAAAGCTCACTGAAGAAAATAGTTCTTTAAAAGAGAGAATCGAGTTCAGGGAAGCCAATGACTATGAGACAAACCAAGAAGTTAGAAAACAAAACCAAAAGTCCAAAAAAAATAGGAGATAATGTGAAACATCTCATCAGAAAAACAACTGACCTGGAAAATAGATCCAGGATAGACAATTTAAAAATTATGGGACTATCTGAAAGCCATGATGAAAAAAGAGCTTAGACATTATCTTCCATGAAATTGACAAGGAAAACTGCCCTGATATTCTGGAACCACAGGACAAAATAAATATTAAGAGAATCCACTGATCACCTCCTGAAAGAGACCAGTAAAGAGAAACTCCTAGGAATATTGTGACTACATTTCAGAGTTCCCAGGTCAAGGAGAAAATATTGCAAGCAGCTAGAAAGAAACAATTTGAATTTTGTGGAAATACAATCAGAATAACACAGGATCTGGCAGCTTCTACATTAAGGGATTGAAGGGCTTGGAATAGGATATTCCAGAAGTCAAAGGAACTAGAATTGCAACCAAGAATCACCTACCAATCAAAACTGAGTATAATACTTCAAGGGAATAAATGGTCATTCAATGGTTTAGAGCACTTTCAAGCACTCTTGATGAAAAGACCAGAACTGAATAGAAAATTTGACTTTCAAACA